>CM076732.1:17902423-18160562 GCA_038501795.1 Pseudopleuronectes americanus | reverse complement strand
TGTGTCAAAATAGTCCAAATGTTATTTACAAAGCCATTGGGTCAGGACAAGTGCTTCTGTCAAACCTTTCAATAGTCCGGAAAAGAGATGTTACCAGGTGATGACATATACACACTTGTGAAGTAATTTTTATACAATTACAGTCAGTAGTGGAAGTATGTAATCCATGCAAAACTCAGAATCCCTTCCTTGTTTATAACAACCATTAGACTCAACCTTCGAGATACATGTATATTGGCCAAAGCACGTCTACTGCATTGGCCGGGAATCGAACCCGGGCCTCCCGCGTGGCAGGCGAGAATTCTACCACTGAACCACCAATGCATATTTTTATGCAAAATTCACCTACTTCATTTTTTTCGACATGGTCCACTTGAGGTCCCAGTATAATGTGCCTGGACAGTTTGTCTGATATTTGTTCGACTGCTGATAGAAGGAGAGGTACTGACACCTGCTTCAAGGCGTGACCGGCCAAGAAACTTAAAACCACTCTTTGATTTCTTCAACAGGAACCACAAGTGCACCGTAAAGCACATGAGTCAATCCACTGAAGATTCTCAACAGTTTCTGTTCTTTTCACAGAGGATCCTCTTGTCTTGTTGAAATAACGCTGGAACTCTATTGTAGTAAGAAGATTGTATAAGAAAATATGACACCTGCCAAGTGTGAGGGTTGAACTCTTGACCTTCATATTATGAGACTGACTCACTGCCTACTGCAACAACGAGGCCTACTTTCTAAAATATTGAGATAAACTTTGGCTAAAACTAACAGAAATATGAAAGACTACTTGTCCGTCGAAAAGCCATCGTATCAAAAGTCAGAAATTGTTTCTGTCACATGTTTGTCTTGTAGAACATTGATCTCCAGTACTGTGTCAAAATAGTCCAAATGTTATTTACACAGCCATTGGGTCAGGACAAGTGCTTCTGTCAAACCTTTCAATAGTCCGGAAAAGAGATGTTACCAGGTGATGACGTATAAACACTTGTGAAGTCATTTTTATACAATTACAGCTAGTAGTGGAAGTATGTAATCCATGCAAAACTCAGAACCCCTTCCTAGTTTATAACGACCATTAGACTCAACCTTCGAGATACATGTATATTGGCCAAAGCACGTCTGCTGCATTGGCCGGGAATCGAACCCGGGCCTCCCGCGTGGCAGGCGAGAATTCTACCACTGAACCACCAATGCTTTTTTTATGCAAAATTCGCCTACCTCATTTTTTTCGACATGGTCCACTTGAGGTCCCAGTATAATGTGCCTGGACAGTTTGTCTGATATTTGTTCGACTGCCGATAGAAAGAGAGGTACTGACACCTGCTTCAAGGCGTGACCGGCCAAGAAACTTAAAACCACTCTTTGATTTCTTCAACAGGAACCACAAGTGCACCGTAAAGCACATGAGTCAATCCACTGAAGATTCTCAACAGTTTCTGTTCTTTTCAAAGAGGATCCTCTTGTCTTGTTGAAATAACGCTGGAACTCTATTGTAGTAAGAAGATTGTATAAGAAAATATGACACCTGCCCAAGTGTGAGGGTTGAACTCTTGACCTTCATATTATGAGACTGACGCGCTGCCTACTGCGCCAACGAGGCCTACTGTCTAAAAAATTGACATAAACGTTTGCCTAAAACTAACAGAAATATGAAAGATTTATGGTCTGTCGAAAAGCTATCGTATCAAAAGTCAGACATTGTTTCTGTCACATGTTTGTCTTGTAGAACATTGATCTCCAGTACTGTGTCAAAATAGTCCAAATGTTATTTACACAGCCATTGGGTCAGGACAAGTGCTTCTGTCAAACCTTTCAATAGTCCGGAAAAGAGATGTTACCAGGTGATGACATATACACACTTGTGAAGTAATTTTTATACAATTACAGCCAGTAGTGGAAGTATGTAATCCATGCAAAACTCAGAATCCCTTCCTTGTTTATAACAACCATTAGACTCAACCTTCGAGATACATGTATATTGGCCAAAGCACGTCTACTGCATTGGCCGGGAATCGAACCCGGGCCTCCCGCGTGGCAGGCGAGAATTCTACCACTGAACCACCAATGCTTTTTTTATGCAAAATTCGCCTACCTCATTTTTTTCGACATGGTCCACTTGAGGTCCCAGTATAATGTGCCTGGACAGTTTGTCTGATATTTGTTCGACTGCTGATAGAAGGAGAGGTACTGACACCTGCTTCAAGGCGTGACCGGCCAAGAAACTTAAAACCACTCTTTGATTTCTTCAACAGGAACCACAAGTGCACCGTAAAGCACATGAGTCAATCCACTGAAGATTCTCAACAGTTTCTGTTCTTTTCAAAGAGGATCCTCTTGTCTTGTTGAAATAACGCTGGAACTCTATTGTAGTAAGAAGATTGTATAAGAAAATATGACACCTGCCCAAGTGTGAGGGTTGAACTCTTGACCTTCATATTATGAGACTGACGCACTGCCTACTGCGACAACGAGGCCTACTTTCTAAAATATTGACATAAACTTTGGCTAAAACTAACAGAAATATGAAAGACTACTTGTCCGTCGAAAAGCCATCGTATCAAAAGTCAGAAATTGTTTCTGTCACATGTTTGTCTTGTAGAACATTGATCTCCAGTACTGTGTCAAAATAGTCCAAATGTTATTTACACAGCCATTGGGTCAGGACAAGTGCTTCTGTCAAACCTTTCAATAGTCCGGAAAAGAGATGTTACCAGGTGATGACGTATAAACACTTGTGAAGTCATTTTTATACAATTACAGCTAGTAGTGGAAGTATGTAATCCATGCAAAACTCAGAACCCCTTCCTAGTTTATAACGACCATTAGACTCAACCTTCGAGATACATGTATATTGGCCAAAGCACGTCTGCTGCATTGGCCGGGAATCGAACCCGGGCCTCCCGCGTGGCAGGCGAGAATTCTACCACTGAACCACCAATGCTTTTTTTATGCAAAATTCGCCTACCTCATTTTTTTCGACATGGTCCACTTGAGGTCCCAGTATAATGTGCCTGGACAGTTTGTCTGATATTTGTTCGACTGCTGATAGAAAGAGAGGTACTGACACCTGCTTCAAGGCGTGACCGGCCAAGAAACTTAAAACCACTCTTTGATTTCTTCAACAGGAACCACAAGTGCACCGTAAAGCACATGAGTCAATCCACTGAAGATTCTCAACAGTTTCTGTTCTTTTCACAGAGGATCCTCTTGTCTTGTTGAAATAACGCTGGAACTCTATTGTAGTAAGAAGATTGTATAAGAAAATATGACACCTGCCAAGTGTGAGGGTTGAACTCTTGACCTTCATATTATGAGACTGACGCGCTGCCTACTGCGCCAACGAGGCCTACTGTCTAAAAAATTGACATAAACTTTGGCTAAAACTAACAGAAATATGAAAGATTTATGGTCTGTCGAAAAGCTATCGTATCAAAAGTCAGACATTGTTTCTGTCACATGTTTGTCTTGTAGAACATTGATCTCCAGTACTGTGTCAAAATAGTCCAAATGTTATTTACACAGCCATTGGGTCAGGACAAGTGCTTCTGTCAAACCTTTCAATAGTCCGGAAAAGAGATGTTACCAGGTGATGACATATACACACTTGTGAAGTAATTTTTATACAATTACAGCTAGTAGTGGAAGTATGTAATCCATGCAAAACTCAGAATCCCCTTCCTAGTTTATAACAACCATTAGACTCAACCTTCGAGATACATGTATATTGGCCAAAGCACGTCTGCTGCATTGGCCGGGAATCGAACCCGGGCCTCCCGCGTGGCAGGCGAGAATTCTACCACTGAACCACCAATGCTTTTTTTATGCAAAATTCGCCTACCTCATTTTTTTCGACATGGTCCACTTGAGGTCCCAGTATAATGTGCCTGGACAGTTTGTCTGATATTTGTTCGACTGCTGATAGAAAGGAGAGGTACTGACACCTGCTTCAAGGCGTGACCGGCCAAGAAACTTAAAACCACTCTTTGATTTCTTCAACAGGAACCACAAGTGCACCGTAAAGCACATGAGTCAATCCACTGAAGATTCTCAACAGTTTCTGTTCTTTTCAAAGAGGATCCTCTTGTCTTGTTGAAATAACGCTGGAACTCTATTGTAGTAAGAAGATTGTATAAGAAAATATGACACCTGCCCAGTGTGAGGGTTGAACTCACGACCTTCAGATTATGAGACTGACGCGCTGCCTACTGCGCCAACGAGGCCTACTGTCTAAAAAATTGACATAAACGTTTGGCTAAAACTAACAGAAATATGAAAGATTTATGGTCTGTCGAAAAGCTATCGTATCAAAAGTCAGACATTGTTTCTGTCACATGTTTGTCTTGTAGAACATTGATCTCCAGTACTGTGTCAAAATAGTCCAAATGTTATTTACACAGCCATTGGGTCAGGACAAGTGCTTCTGTCAAACCTTTCAATAGTCCGGAAAAGAGATGTTACCAGGTGATGACATATACACACTTGTGAAGTAATTTTTATACAATTACAGCAGTAGTGGAAGTATGTAATCCATGCAAAACTCAGAATCCCTTCCTTGTTTATAACAACCATTAGACTCAACCTTCGAGATACATGTATATTGGCCAAAGCACGTCTACTGCATTGGCCGGGAATCGAACCCGGGCCTCCCGCGTGGCAGGCGAGAATTCTACCACTGAACCACCAATGCATATTTTTATGCAAAATTCACCTACTTCATTTTTTTCGACATGGTCCACTTGAGGTCCCAGTATAATGTGCCTGGACAGTTTGTCTGATATTTGTTCGACTGCTGATAGAAGGAGAGGTACTGACACCTGCTTCAAGGCGTGACCGGCCAAGAAACTTAAAACCACTCTTTGATTTCTTCAACAGGAACCACAAGTGCACCGTAAAGCACATGAGTCAATCCACTGAAGATTCTCAACAGTTTCTGTTCTTTTCACAGAGGATCCTCTTGTCTTGTTGAAATAACGCTGGAACTCTATTGTAGTAAGAAGATTGTATAAGAAAATATGACACCTGCCAAGTGTGAGGGTTGAACTCTTGACCTTCATATTATGAGACTGACTCACTGCCTACTGCAACAACGAGGCCTACTTTCTAAAATATTGAGATAAACTTTGGCTAAAACTAACAGAAATATGAAAGACTACTTGTCCGTCGAAAAGCCATCGTATCAAAAGTCAGAAATTGTTTCTGTCACATGTTTGTCTTGTAGAACATTGATCTCCAGTACTGTGTCAAAATAGTCCAAATGTTATTTACACAGCCATTGGGTCAGGACAAGTGCTTCTGTCAAACCTTTCAATAGTCCGGAAAAGAGATGTTACCAGGTGATGACGTATAAACACTTGTGAAGTCATTTTTATACAATTACAGCTAGTAGTGGAAGTATGTAATCCATGCAAAACTCGTGAACCCCTTCCTAGTTTATAACGACCATTAGACTCAACCTTCGAGATACATGTATATTGGCCAAAGCACGTCTGCTGCATTGGCCGGGAATCGAACCCGGGCCTCCCGCGTGGCAGGCGAGAATTCTACCACTGAACCACCAATGCTTTTTTTATGCAAAATTCGCCTACCTCATTTTTTTCGACATGGTCCACTTGAGGTCCCAGTATAATGTGCCTGGACAGTTTGTCTGATATTTGTTTGACTGCCGATAGAAAGAGAGGTACTGACACCTGCTTCAAGGCGTGACCGGCCAAGAAACTTAAAACCACTCTTTGATTTCTTCAACAGGAACCACAAGTGCACCGTAAAGCACATGAGTCAATCCACTGAAGATTCTCAACAGTTTCTGTTCTTTTCAAAGAGGATCCTCTTGTCTTGTTGAAATAACGCTGGAACTCTATTGTAGTAAGAAGATTGTATAAGAAAATATGACACCTGCCCCAGTGTGAGGGTTGAACTCACGACCTTCAGATTATGAGACTGACGCGCTGCCTACTGCGCCAACGAGGCCTACTGTCTAAAAAATTGACATAAACGTTTGCCTAAAACTAACAGAAATATGAAAGATTTATGGTCTGTCGAAAAGCTATCGTATCAAAAGTCAGACATTGTTTCTGTCACATGTTTGTCTTGTAGAACATTGATCTCCAGTACTGTGTCAAAATAGTCCAAATGTTATTTACAAAGCCATTGGGTCAGGACAAGTGCTTCTGTCAAACCTTTCAATAGTCCGGAAAAGAGATGTTACCAGGTGATGACATATACACACTTGTGAAGTAATTTTTATACAATTACAGCCAGTAGTGGAAGTATGTAATCCATGCAAAACTCAGAATCCCTTCCTTGTTTATAACAACCATTAGACTCAACCTTCGAGATACATGTATATTGGCCAAAGCACGTCTACTGCATTGGCCGGGAATCGAACCCGGGCCTCCCGCGTGGCAGGCGAGAATTCTACCACTGAACCACCAATGCATATTTTTATGCAAAATTCACCTACTTCATTTTTTTCGACATGGTCCACTTGAGGTCCCAGTATAATGTGCCTGGACAGTTTGTCTGATATTTGTTCGACTGCTGATAGAAGGAGAGGTACTGACACCTGCTTCAAGGCGTGACCGGCCAAGAAACTTAAAACCACTCTTTGATTTCTTCAACAGGAACCACAAGTGCACCGTAAAGCACATGAGTCAATCCACTGAAGATTCTCAACAGTTTCTGTTCTTTTCACAGAGGATCCTCTTGTCTTGTTGAAATAACGCTGGAACTCTATTGTAGTAAGAAGATTGTATAAGAAAATATGACACCTGCCAAGTGTGAGGGTTGAACTCTTGACCTTCATATTATGAGACTGACTCACTGCCTACTGCAACAACGAGGCCTACTTTCTAAAATATTGAGATAAACTTTGGCTAAAACTAACAGAAATATGAAAGACTACTTGTCCGTCGAAAAGCCATCGTATCAAAAGTCAGAAATTGTTTCTGTCACATGTTTGTCTTGTAGAACATTGATCTCCAGTACTGTGTCAAAATAGTCCAAATGTTATTTACACAGCCATTGGGTCAGGACAAGTGCTTCTGTCAAACCTTTCAATAGTCCGGAAAAGAGATGTTACCAGGTGATGACGTATAAACACTTGTGAAGTCATTTTTATACAACTACAGCTAGTAGTGGAAGTATGTAATCCATGCAAAACTCAGAACCCCTTCCTAGTTTATAACGACCATTAGACTCAACCTTCGAGATACATGTATATTGGCCAAAGCACGTCTGCTGCATTGGCCGGGAATCGAACCCGGGCCTCCCGCGTGGCAGGCGAGAATTCTACCACTGAACCACCAATGCTTTTTTTATGCAAAATTCGCCTACCTCATTTTTTTCGACATGGTCCACTTGAGGTCCCAGTATAATGTGCCTGGACAGTTTGTCTGATATTTGTTCGACTGCTGATAGAAGGAGAGGTACTGACACCTGCTTCAAGGCGTGACCGGCCAAGAAACTTAAAACCACTCTTTGATTTCTTCAACAGGAACCACAAGTGCACCGTAAAGCACATGAGTCAATCCACTGAAGATTCTCAACAGTTTCTGTTCTTTTCAAAGAGGATCCTCTTGTCTTGTTGAAATAACGCTGGAACTCTATTGTAGTAAGAAGATTGTATAAGAAAATATGACACCTGCCAAGTGTGAGGGTTGAACTCTTGACCTTCATATTATGAGACTGACTCACTGCCTACTGCAACAACGAGGCCTACTTTCTAAAATATTGAGATAAACTTTGGCTAAAACTAACAGAAATATGAAAGACTACTTGTCCGTCGAAAAGCCATCGTATCAAAAGTCAGAAATTGTTTCTGTCACATGTTTGTCTTGTAGAACATTGATCTCCAGTACTGTGTCAAAATAGTCCAAATGTTATTTACACAGCCATTGGGTCAGGACAAGTGCTTCTGTCAAACCTTTCAATAGTCCGGAAAAGAGATGTTACCAGGTGATGACGTATAAACACTTGTGAAGTCATTTTTATACAACTACAGCTAGTAGTGGAAGTATGTAATCCATGCAAAACTCAGAACCCCTTCCTAGTTTATAACGACCATTAGACTCAACCTTCGAGATACATGTATTTTGGCCAAAGGATGTCTGCTGCATTGGCCGGGAATCGAACCCGGGCCTCCCGCGTGGCAGGCGAGAATTCTACCACTGAACCACCAATGCTTTTTTTATGCAAAATTCGCCTACCTCATTTTTTTCGACATGGTCCACTTGAGGTCCCAGTATAATGTGCCTGGACAGTTTGTCTGATATTTGTTCGACTGCTGATAGAAGGAGAGGTACTGACACCTGCTTCAAGGCGTGACCGGCCAAGAAACTTAAAACCACTCTTTGATTTCTTCAACAGGAACCACAAGTGCACCGTAAAGCACATGAGTCAATCCACTGAAGATTCTCAACAGTTTCTGTTCTTTTCAAAGAGGATCCTCTTGTGTTGTTGAAATAACGCTGGAACTCTATTGTAGTAAGAAGATTGTATAAGAAAATATAACACCTGCCAAGTGTGAGGGTTGAACTCTTGACCTTCATATTATGAGACTGACTCACTGCCTACTGCAACAACGAGGCCTACTTTCTAAAATATTGAGATAAACTTTGGCTAAAACTAACAGAAATATGAAAGATTTATGGTCTGTCGAAAAGCTATCGTATCAAAAGTCAGACATTGTTTCTGTCACATGTTTGTCTTGTAGAACATTGATCTCCAGTACTGTGTCAAAATAGTCCAAATGTTATTTACAAAGCCATTGGGTCAGGACAAGTGCTTCTGTCAAACCTTTCAATAGTCCGGAAAAGAGATGTTACCAGGTGATGACATATACACACTTGTGAAGTAATTTTTATACAATTACAGCTCAGTAGTGGAAGTATGTAATCCATGCAAAACTCAGAATCCCTTCCTAGTTTATAACGACCATTAGACTCAACCTTCGAGATACATGTATATTGGCCAAAGCACGTCTACTGCATTGGCCGGGAATCGAACCCGGGCCTCCCGCGTGGCAGGCGAGAATTCTACCACTGAACCACCAATGCATATTTTTATGCAAAATTCACCTACTTCATTTTTTTCGACATGGTCCACTTGAGGTCCCAGTATAATGTGCCTGGACAGTTTGTCTGATATTTGTTCGACTGCTGATAGAAGGAGAGGTACTGACACCTGCTTCAAGGCGTGACCGGCCAAGAAACTTAAAACCACTCTTTGATTTCTTCAACAGGAACCACAAGTGCACCGTAAAGCACATGAGTCAATCCACTGAAGATTCTCAACAGTTTCTGTTCTTTTCAAAGAGGATCCTCTTGTGTTGTTGAAATAACGCTGGAACTCTATTGTAGTAAGAAGATTGTATAAGAAAATATAACACCTGCCAAGTGTGAGGGTTGAACTCTTGACCTTCATATTATGAGACTGACTCACTGCCTACTGCAACAACGAGGCCTACTTTCTAAAATATTGAGATAAACTTTGGCTAAAACTAACAGAAATATGAAAGACTACTTGTCCGTCGAAAAGCCATCGTATCAAAAGTCAGAAATTGTTTCTGTCACATGTTTGTCTTGTAGAACATTGATCTCCAGTACTGTGTCAAAATAGTCCAAATGTTATTTACACAGCCATTGGGTCAGGACAAGTGCTTCTGTCAAACCTTTCAATAGTCCGGAAAAGAGATGTTACCAGGTGATGACGTATAAACACTTGTGAAGTCATTTTTATACAACTACAGCTAGTAGTGGAAGTATGTAATCCATGCAAAACTCAGAACCCCTTCCTAGTTTATAACGACCATTAGACTCAACCTTCGAGATACATGTATATTGGCCAAAGGATGTCTGCTGCATTGGCCGGGAATCGAACCCGGGCCTCCCGCGTGGCAGGCGAGAATTCTACCACTGAACCACCAATGCTTTTTTTATGCAAAATTCGCCTACCTCATTTTTTTCGACATGGTCCACTTGAGGTCCCAGTATAATGTGCCTGGACAGTTTGTCTGATATTTGTTTGACTGCCGATAGAAAGAGAGGTACTGACACCTGCTTCAAGGCGTGACCGGCCAAGAAACTTAAAACCACTCTTTGATTTCTTCAACAGGAACCACAAGTGCACCGTAAAGCACATGAGTCAATCCACTGAAGATTCTCAACAGTTTCTGTTCTTTTCAAAGAGGATCCTCTTGTCTTGTTGAAATAACGCTGGAACTCTATTGTAGTAAGAAGATTGTATAAGAAAATATGACACCTGCCCACGTGTGAGGGTTGAACTCACGACCTTCAGATTATGAGACTGACGCGCTGCCTACTGCGCCAACGAGGCCTACTGTCTAAAAAATTGACATAAACTTTGGCTAAAACTAACAGAAATATGAAAGATTTATGGTCTGTCGAAAAGCTATCGTATCAAAAGTCAGACATTGTTTCTGTCACATGTTTGTCTTGTAGAACATTGATCTCCAGTACTGTGTCAAAATAGTCCAAATGTTATTTACACAGCCATTGGGTCAGGACAAGTGCTTCTGTCAAACCTTTCAATAGTCCGGAAAAGAGATGTTACCAGGTGATGACATATACACACTTGTGAAGTAATTTTTATACAATTACAGCCAGTAGTGGAAGTATGTAATCCATGCAAAACTCAGAATCCCTTCCTTGTTTATAACAACCATTAGACTCAACCTTCGAGATACATGTATATTGGCCAAAGCACGTCTACTGCATTGGCCGGGAATCGAACCCGGGCCTCCCGCGTGGCAGGCGAGAATTCTACCACTGAACCACCAATGCATATTTTTATGCAAAATTCACCTACTTCATTTTTTTCGACATGGTCCACTTGAGGTCCCAGTATAATGTGCCTGGACAGTTTGTCTGATATTTGTTCGACTGCTGATAGAAGGAGAGGTACTGACACCTGCTTCAAGGCGTGACCGGCCAAGAAACTTAAAACCACTCTTTGATTTCTTCAACAGGAACCACAAGTGCACCGTAAAGCACATGAGTCAATCCACTGAAGATTCTCAACAGTTTCTGTTCTTTTCAAAGAGGATCCTCTTGTGTTGTTGAAATAACGCTGGAACTCTATTGTAGTAAGAAGATTGTATAAGAAAATATAACACCTGCCAAGTGTGAGGGTTGAACTCTTGACCTTCATATTATGAGACTGACTCACTGCCTACTGCAACAACGAGGCCTACTTTCTAAAATATTGAGATAAACTTTGGCTAAAACTAACAGAAATATGAAAGACTACTTGTCCGTCGAAAAGCCATCGTATCAAAAGTCAGAAATTGTTTCTGTCACATGTTTGTCTTGTAGAACATTGATCTCCAGTACTGTGTCAAAATAGTCCAAATGTTATTTACACAGCCATTGGGTCAGGACAAGTGCTTCTGTCAAACCTTTCAATAGTCCGGAAAAGAGATGTTACCAGGTGATGACGTATAAACACTTGTGAAGTCATTTTTATACAACTACAGCTAGTAGTGGAAGTATGTAATCCATGCAAAACTCAGAACCCCTTCCTAGTTTATAACGACCATTAGACTCAACCTTCGAGATACATGTATTTTGGCCAAAGGATGTCTGCTGCATTGGCCGGGAATCGAACCCGGGCCTCCCGCGTGGCAGGCGAGAATTCTACCACTGAACCACCAATGCTTTTTTTATGCAAAATTCGCCTACCTCATTTTTTTCGACATGGTCCACTTGAGGTCCCAGTATAATGTGCCTGGACAGTTTGTCTGATATTTGTTTGACTGCCGATAGAAAGAGAGGTACTGACACCTGCTTCAAGGCGTGACCGGCCAAGAAACTTAAAACCACTCTTTGATTTCTTCAACAGGAACCACAAGTGCACCGTAAAGCACATGAGTCAATCCACTGAAGATTCTCAACAGTTTCTGTTCTTTTCAAAGAGGATCCTCTTGTCTTGTTGAAATAACGCTGGAACTCTATTGTAGTAAGAAGATTGTATAAGAAAATATGACACCTGCCCCGTGTGAGGGTTGAACTCACGACCTTCAGATTATGAGACTGACGCGCTGCCTACTGCGCCAACGAGGCCTACTGTCTAAAAATTGACATAAACGTTTGCCTAAAACTAACAGAAATATGAAAGACTACTTGTCCGTCGAAAAGCCATCGTATCAAAAGTCAGAAATTGTTTCTGTCACATGTTTGTCTTGTAGAACATTGATCTCCAGTACTGTGTCAAAATAGTCCAAATGTTATTTACACAGCCATTGGGTCAGGACAAGTGCTTCTGTCAAACCTTTCAATAGTCCGGAAAAGAGATGTTACCAGGTGATGACGTATAAACACTTGTGAAGTCATTTTTATACAACTACAGCTAGTAGTGGAAGTATGTAATCCATGCAAAACTCAGAACCCCTTCCTAGTTCATAACGACCATTAGACTCAACCTTCGAGATACATGTATTTTGGCCAAAGGATGTCTGCTGCATTGGCCGGGAATCGAACCCGGGCCTCCCGCGTGGCAGGCGAGAATTCTACCACTGAACCACCAATGCTTTTTTTATGCAAAATTCGCCTACCTCATTTTTTTCGACATGGTCCACTTGAGGTCCCAGTATAATGTGCCTGGACAGTTTGTCTGATATTTGTTTGACTGCCGATAGAAAGAGAGGTACTGACACCTGCTTCAAGGCGTGACCGGCCAAGAAACTTAAAACCACTCTTTGATTTCTTCAACAGGAACCACAAGTGCACCGTAAAGCACATGAGTCAATCCACTGAAGATTCTCAACAGTTTCTGTTCTTTTCAAAGAGGATCCTCTTGTCTTGTTGAAATAACGCTGGAACTCTATTGTAGTAAGAAGATTGTATAAGAAAATATGACACCTGCCCCGTGTGAGGGTTGAACTCACGACCTTCAGATTATGAGACTGACGCGCTGCCTACTGCGCCAACGAGGCCTACTGTCTAAAAATTGACATAAACGTTTGCCTAAAACTAACAGAAATATGAAAGATTTATGGTCTGTCGAAAAGCTATCGTATCAAAAGTCAGACATTGTTTCTGTCACATGTTTGTCTTGTAGAACATTGATCTCCAGTACTGTGTCAAAATAGTCCAAATGTTATTTACAAAGCCATTGGGTCAGGACAAGTGCTTCTGTCAAACCTTTCAATAGTCCGGAAAAGAGATGTTACCAGGTGATGACATATACACACTTGTGAAGTAATTTTTATACAATTACAGCCAGTAGTGGAAGTATGTAATCCATGCAAAACTCAGAATCCCTTCCTTGTTTATAACAACCATTAGACTCAACCTTCGAGATACATGTATATTGGCCAAAGCACGTCTACTGCATTGGCCGGGAATCGAACCCGGGCCTCCCGCGTGGCAGGCGAGAATTCTACCACTGAACCACCAATGCATATTTTTATGCAAAATTCACCTACTTCATTTTTTTCGACATGGTCCACTTGAGGTCCCAGTATAATGTGCCTGGACAGTTTGTCTGATATTTGTTCGACTGCTGATAGAAGGAGAGGTACTGACACCTGCTTCAAGGCGTGACCGGCCAAGAAACTTAAAACCACTCTTTGATTTCTTCAACAGGAACCACAAGTGCACCGTAAAGCACATGAGTCAATCCACTGAAGATTCTCAACAGTTTCTGTTCTTTTCAAAGAGGATCCTCTTGTGTTGTTGAAATAACGCTGGAACTCTATTGTAGTAAGAAGATTGTATAAGAAAATATAACACCTGCCAAGTGTGAGGGTTGAACTCTTGACCTTCATATTATGAGACTGACTCACTGCCTACTGCAACAACGAGGCCTACTTTCTAAAATATTGAGATAAACTTTGGCTAAAACTAACAGAAATATGAAAGATTTATGGTCTGTCGAAAAGCTATCGTATCAAAAGTCAGACATTGTTTCTGTCACATGTTTGTCTTGTAGAACATTGATCTCCAGTACTGTGTCAAAATAGTCCAAATGTTATTTACAAAGCCATTGGGTCAGGACAAGTGCTTCTGTCAAACCTTTCAATAGTCCGGAAAAGAGATGTTACCAGGTGATGACATATACACACTTGTGAAGTAATTTTTATACAATTACAGCAGTAGTGGAAGTATGTAATCCATGCAAAACTCAGAACCCCTTCCTAGTTTATAACGACCATTAGACTCAACCTTCGAGATACATGTATATTGGCCAAAGCACGTCTACTGCATTGGCCGGGAATCGAACCCGGGCCTCCCGCGTGGCAGGCGAGAATTCTACCACTGAACCACCAATGCATATTTTTATGCAAAATTCACCTACTTCATTTTTTTCGACATGGTCCACTTGAGGTCCCAGTATAATGTGCCTGGACAGTTTGTCTGATATTTGTTCGACTGCTGATAGAAGGAGAGGTACTGACACCTGCTTCAAGGCGTGACCGGCCAAGAAACTTAAAACCACTCTTTGATTTCTTCAACAGGAACCACAAGTGCACCGTAAAGCACATGAGTCAATCCACTGAAGATTCTCAACAGTTTCTGTTCTTTTCAAAGAGGATCCTCTTGTGTTGTTGAAATAACGCTGGAACTCTATTGTAGTAAGAAGATTGTATAAGAAAATATAACACCTGCCAAGTGTGAGGGTTGAACTCTTGACCTTCATATTATGAGACTGACTCACTGCCTACTGCAACAACGAGGCCTACTTTCTAAAATATTGAGATAAACTTTGGCTAAAACTAACAGAAATATGAAAGATTTACTTGTCTGTCGAAAAGCTATCGTATCAAAAGTCAGACATTGTTTCTGTCACATGTTTGTCTTGTAGAACATTGATCTCCAGTACTGTGTCAAAATAGTCCAAATGTTATTTACACAGCCATTGGGTCAGGACAAGTGCTTCTGTCAAACCTTTCAATAGTCCGGAAAAGAGATGTTACCAGGTGATGACGTATACACACTTGTGAAGTAATTTTTATACAACTACAGCTCAGTAGTGGAAGTATGTAATCCATGCAAAACTCAGAACCCCTTCCTAGTTTATAACGACCATTAGACTCAACCTTCGAGATACATGTATATTGGCCAAAGCACGTCTACTGCATTGGCCGGGAATCGAACCCAGGGCCTCCCGCGTGGCAGGCGAGAATTCTACCACTGAACCACCAATGCATATTTTTATGCAAAATTCACCTACTTCATTTTTTTCGACATGGTCCACTTGAGGTCCCAGTATAATGTGCCTGGACAGTTTGTCTGATATTTGTTCGACTGCTGATAGAAGGAGAGGTACTGACACCTGCTTCAAGGCGTGACCGGCCAAGAAACTTAAAACCACTCTTTGATTTCTTCAACAGGAACCACAAGTGCACCGTAAAGCACATGAGTCAATCCACTGAAGATTCTCAACAGTTTCTGTTCTTTTCAAAGAGGATCCTCTTGTGTTGTTGAAATAACGCTGGAACTCTATTGTAGTAAGAAGATTGTATAAGAAAATATAACACCTGCCAAGTGTGAGGGTTGAACTCTTGACCTTCATATTATGAGACTGACTCACTGCCTACTGCAACAACGAGGCCTACTTTCTAAAATATTGAGATAAACTTTGGCTAAAACTAACAGAAATATGAAAGACTACTTGTCCGTCGAAAAGCCATCGTATCAAAAGTCAGAAATTGTTTCTGTCACATGTTTGTCTTGTAGAACATTGATCTCCAGTACTGTGTCAAAATAGTCCAAATGTTATTTACACAGCCATTGGGTCAGGACAAGTGCTTCTGTCAAACCTTTCAATAGTCCGGAAAAGAGATGTTACCAGGTGATGACGTATAAACACTTGTGAAGTAATTTTTATACAACTACAGCTAGTAGTGGAAGTATGTAATCCATGCAAAACTCAGAACCCCTTCCTAGTTTCATAACGACCATTAGACTCAACCTTCGAGATACATGTATTTTGGCCAAAGGATGTCTGCTGCATTGGCCGGGAATCGAACCCGGGCCTCCCGCGTGGCAGGCGAGAATTCTACCACTGAACCACCAATGCATATTTTTATGCAAAATTCACCTACTTCATTTTTTTCGACATGGTCCACTTGAGGTCCCAGTATAATGTGCCTGGACAGTTTGTCTGATATTTGTTCGACTGCTGATAGAAGGAGAGGTACTGACACCTGCTTCAAGGCGTGACCGGCCAAGAAACTTAAAACCACTCTTTGATTTCTTCAACAGGAACCACAAGTGCACCGTAAAGCACATGAGTCAATCCACTGAAGATTCTCAACAGTTTCTGTTCTTTTCAAAGAGGATCCTCTTGTGTTGTTGAAATAACGCTGGAACTCTATTGTAGTAAGAAGATTGTATAAGAAAATATAACACCTGCCAAGTGTGAGGGTTGAACTCTTGACCTTCATATTATGAGACTGACTCACTGCCTACTGCAACAACGAGGCCTACTTTCTAAAATATTGAGATAAACTTTGGCTAAAACTAACAGAAATATGAAAGACTACTTGTCCGTCGAAAAGCCATCGTATCAAAAGTCAGAAATTGTTTCTGTCACATGTTTGTCTTGTAGAACATTGATCTCCAGTACTGTGTCAAAATAGTCCAAATGTTATTTACACAGCCATTGGGTCAGGACAAGTGCTTCTGTCAAACCTTTCAATAGTCCGGAAAAGAGATGTTACCAGGTGATGACGTATAAACACTTGTGAAGTCATTTTTATACAACTACAGCTAGTAGTGGAAGTATGTAATCCATGCAAAACTCAGAACCCCTTCCTAGTTCATAACGACCATTAGACTCAACCTTCGAGATACATGTATTTTGGCCAAAGGATGTCTGCTGCATTGGCCGGGAATCGAACCCGGGCCTCCCGCGTGGCAGGCGAGAATTCTACCACTGAACCACCAATGCTTTTTTTATGCAAAATTCGCCTACCTCATTTTTTTCGACATGGTCCACTTGAGGTCCCAGTATAATGTGCCTGGACAGTTTGTCTGATATTTGTTTGACTGCCGATAGAAAGAGAGGTACTGACACCTGCTTCAAGGCGTGACCGGCCAAGAAACTTAAAACCACTCTTTGATTTCTTCAACAGGAACCACAAGTGCACCGTAAAGCACATGAGTCAATTCACTGAAGATTCTCAACAGTTTCTGTTCTTTTCAAAGAGGATCCTCTTGTCTGTTGAAATAACGCTGGAACTCTATTGTAGTAAGAAGATTGTATAAGAAAATATCACACCTGCCCCGTGTGAGGGTTGAACTCACGACCTTCAGATTATGAGACTGACGCGCTGCCTACTGCGCCAACGAGGCCTACTGTCTAAAAACTTGACATAAACGTTTGCCTAAAACTAACAGAAATATGAAAGACTACTTGTCCGTCGAAAAGCCATCGTATCAAAAGTCAGAAATTGTTTCTGTCACATGTTTGTCTTGTAGAACATTGATCTCCAGTACTGTGTCAAAATAGTCCAAATGTTATTTACACAGCCATTGGGTCAGGACAAGTGCTTCTGTCAAACCTTTCAATAGTCCGGAAAAGAGATGTTACCAGGTGATGACGTATAAACACTTGTGAAGTCATTTTTATACAACTACAGCTAGTAGTGGAAGTATGTAATCCATGCAAAACTCAGAACCCCTTCCTAGTTCATAACGACCATTAGACTCAACCTTCGAGATACATGTATTTTGGCCAAAGGATGTCTGCTGCATTGGCCGGGAATCGAACCCGGGCCTCCCGCGTGGCAGGCGAGAATTCTACCACTGAACCACCAATGCTTTTTTTATGCAAAATTCGCCTACCTCATTTTTTTCGACATGGTCCACTTGAGGTCCCAGTATAATGTGCCTGGACAGTTTGTCTGATATTTGTTTGACTGCCGATAGAAAGAGAGGTACTGACACCTGCTTCAAGGCGTGACCGGCCAAGAAACTTAAAACCACTCTTTGATTTCTTCAACAGGAACCACAAGTGCACCGTAAAGCACATGAGTCAATCCACTGAAGATTCTCAACAGTTTCTGTTCTTTTCAAAGAGGATCCTCTTGTCTTGTTGAAATAACGCTGGAACTCTATTGTAGTAAGAAGATTGTATAAGAAAATATGACACCTGCCCCGTGTGAGGGTTGAACTCACGACCTTCAGATTATGAGACTGACGCGCTGCCTACTGCGCCAACGAGGCCTACTGTCTTAAAAATTGACATAAACGTTTGCCTAAAACTAACAGAAATATGAAAGATTTATGGTCTGTCGAAAAGCTATCGTATCAAAAGTCAGACATTGTTTCTGTCACATGTTTGTCTTGTAGAACATTGATCTCCAGTACTGTGTCAAAATAGTCCAAATGTTATTTACAAAGCCATTGGGTCAGGACAAGTGCTTCTGTCAAACCTTTCAATAGTCCGGAAAAGAGATGTTACCAGGTGATGACATATACACACTTGTGAAGTAATTTTTATACAATTACAGCCAGTAGTGGAAGTATGTAATCCATGCAAAACTCAGAATCCCTTCCTTGTTTATAACAACCATTAGACTCAACCTTCGAGATACATGTATATTGGCCAAAGCACGTCTACTGCATTGGCCGGGAATCGAACCCCGGCCTCCCGCGTGGCAGGCGAGAATTCTACCACTGAACCACCAATGCTTTTTTTATGCAAAATTCGCCTACCTCATTTTTTTCGACATGGTCCACTTGAGGTCCCAGTATAATGTGCCTGGACAGTTTGTCTGATATTTGTTTGACTGCCGATAGAAAGAGAGGTACTGACACCTGCTTCAAGGCGTGACCGGCCAAGAAACTTAAAACCACTCTTTGATTTCTTCAACAGGAACCACAAGTGCACCGTAAAGCACATGAGTCAATCCACTGAAGATTCTCAACAGTTTCTGTTCTTTTCAAAGAGGATCCTCTTGTCTTGTTGAAATAACGCTGGAACTCTATTGTAGTAAGAAGATTGTATAAGAAAATATGACACCTGCCCCAGTGTGAGGGTTGAACTCACGACCTTCAGATTATGAGACTGACGCGCTGCCTACTGCGCCAACGAGGCCTACTGTCTTAAAAATTGACATAAACGTTTGCCTAAAACTAACAGAAATATGAAAGATTTATGGTCTGTCGAAAAGCTATCGTATCAAAAGTCAGACATTGTTTCTGTCACATGTTTGTCTTGTAGAACATTGATCTCCAGTACTGTGTCAAAATAGTCCAAATGTTATTTACAAAGCCATTGGGTCAGGACAAGTGCTTCTGTCAAACCTTTCAATAGTCCGGAAAAGAGATGTTACCAGGTGATGACGTATAAACACTTGTGAAGTCATTTTTATACAACTACAGCTAGTAGTGGAAGTATGTAATCCATGCAAAACTCAGAATCCCCTTCCTAGTTTATAACGACCATTAGACTCAACCTTCGAGATACATGTATTTTGGCCAAAGGATGTCTGCTGCATTGGCCGGGAATCGAACCCGGGCCTCCCGCGTGGCAGGCGAGAATTCTACCACTGAACCACCAATGCTTTTTTTATGCAAAATTCGCCTACCTCATTTTTTTCGACATGGTCCACTTGAGGTCCCAGTATAATGTGCCTGGACAGTTTGTCTGATATTTGTTTGACTGCCGATAGAAAGAGAGGTACTGACACATGCTTCAAGGCGTGACCGGCCAAGAAACTTAAAACCACTCTTTGATTTCTTCAACAGGAACCACAAGTGCACCGTAAAGCACATGAGTCAATTCACCGAAGATTCTCAACAGTTTCTGTTCTTTTCAAAGAGGATCCTCTTGTCCTGTTGAAATAACGCTGGAACTCTATTGTAGTAAGAAGATTGTATAAGAAAATATCACACCTGCCCCGTGTGAGGGTTGAACTCACGACCTTCAGATTATGAGACTGACGCGCTGCCTACTGCGCCAACGAGGCCTACTGTCTAAAAACTTGACATAAACGTTTGCCTAAAACTAACAGAAATATGAAAGACTACTTGTCCGTCGAAAAGCCATCGTATCAAAAGTCAGAAATTGTTTCTGTCACATGTTTGTCTTGTAGAACATTGATCTCCAGTACTGTGTCAAAATAGTCCAAATGTTATTTACACAGCCATTGGGTCAGGACAAGTGCTTCTGTCAAACCTTTCAATAGTCCGGAAAAGAGATGTTACCAGGTGATGACGTATAAACACTTGTGAAGTCATTTTTATACAACTACAGCTAGTAGTGGAAGTATGTAATCCATGCAAAACTCAGAACCCCTTCCTAGTTCATAACGACCATTAGACTCAACCTTCGAGATACATGTATTTTGGCCAAAGGATGTCTGCTGCATTGGCCGGGAATCGAACCCGGGCCTCCCGCGTGGCAGGCGAGAATTCTACCACTGAACCACCAATGCTTTTTTTATGCAAAATTCGCCTACCTCATTTTTTTCGACATGGTCCACTTGAGGTCCCAGTATAATGTGCCTGGACAGTTTGTCTGATATTTGTTTGACTGCCGATAGAAAGAGAGGTACTGACACCTGCTTCAAGGCGTGACCGGCCAAGAAACTTAAAACCACTCTTTGATTTCTTCAACAGGAACCACAAGTGCACCGTAAAGCACATGAGTCAATCCACTGAAGATTCTCAACAGTTTCTGTTCTTTTCAAAGAGGATCCTCTTGTCTTGTTGAAATAACGCTGGAACTCTATTGTAGTAAGAAGATTGTATAAGAAAATATGACACCTGCCCCGTGTGAGGGTTGAACTCACGACCTTCAGATTATGAGACTGACGCGCTGCCTACTGCGCCAACGAGGCCTACTGTCTTAAAAATTGACATAAACGTTTGCCTAAAACTAACAGAAATATGAAAGATTTATGGTCTGTCGAA
Source organism: Pseudopleuronectes americanus (assembly GCA_038501795.1). Classification (NCBI taxonomy): domain Eukaryota; kingdom Metazoa; phylum Chordata; class Actinopteri; order Pleuronectiformes; family Pleuronectidae; genus Pseudopleuronectes; species Pseudopleuronectes americanus. The sequence continues at coordinate 18,139,677 of CM076732.1, read as the reverse complement.
AAGCTATCGTATCAAAAGTCAGACATTGTTTCTGTCACATGTTTGTCTTGTAGAACATTGATCTCCAGTACTGTGTCAAAATAGTCCAAATGTTATTTACAAAGCCATTGGGTCAGGACAAGTGCTTCTGTCAAACCTTTCAATAGTCCGGAAAAGAGATGTTACCAGGTGATGACATATACACACTTGTGAAGTAATTTTTATACAATTACAGCCAGTAGTGGAAGTATGTAATCCATGCAAAACTCAGAATCCCTTCCTTGTTTATAACAACCATTAGACTCAACCTTCGAGATACATGTATATTGGCCAAAGCACGTCTACTGCATTGGCCGGGAATCGAACCCGGGCCTCCCGCGTGGCAGGCGAGAATTCTACCACTGAACCACCAATGCATATTTTTATGCAAAATTCACCTACTTCATTTTTTTCGACATGGTCCACTTGAGGTCCCAGTATAATGTGCCTGGACAGTTTGTCTGATATTTGTTCGACTGCTGATAGAAGGAGAGGTACTGACACCTGCTTCAAGGCGTGACCGGCCAAGAAACTTAAAACCACTCTTTGATTTCTTCAACAGGAACCACAAGTGCACCGTAAAGCACATGAGTCAATCCACTGAAGATTCTCAACAGTTTCTGTTCTTTTCAAAGAGGATCCTCTTGTGTTGTTGAAATAACGCTGGAACTCTATTGTAGTAAGAAGATTGTATAAGAAAATATAACACCTGCCAAGTGTGAGGGTTGAACTCTTGACCTTCATATTATGAGACTGACTCACTGCCTACTGCAACAACGAGGCCTACTTTCTAAAATATTGAGATAAACTTTGGCTAAAACTAACAGAAATATGAAAGATTTATGGTCTGTCGAAAAGCTATCGTATCAAAAGTCAGACATTGTGTCTGTCACATGTTTGTCTTGTAGAACATTGATCTCCAGTACTGTGTCAAAATAGTCCAAATGTTATTTACACAGCCATTGGGTCAGGACAAGTGCTTCTGTCAAACCTTTCAATAGTCCGGAAAAGAGATGTTACCAGGTGATGACGTATAAACACTTGTGAAGTCATTTTTATACAACTACAGCTAGTAGTGGAAGTATGTAATCCATGCAAAACTCAGAACCCCTTCCTAGTTTATAACGACCATTAGACTCAACCTTCGAGATACATGTATTTTGGCCAAAGGATGTCTGCTGCATTGGCCGGGAATCGAACCCGGGCCTCCCGCGTGGCAGGCGAGAATTCTACCACTGAACCACCAATGCTTTTTTTATGCAAAATTCGCCTACCTCATTTTTTTCGACATGGTCCACTTGAGGTCCCAGTATAATGTGCCTGGACAGTTTGTCTGATATTTGTTTGACTGCCGATAGAAAGAGAGGTACTGACACCTGCTTCAAGGCGTGACCGGCCAAGAAACTTAAAACCACTCTTTGATTTCTTCAACAGGAACCACAAGTGCACCGTAAAGCACATGAGTCAATCACTGAAGATTCTCAACAGTTTCTGTTCTTTTCAAAGAGGATCCTCTTGTCCTGTTGAAATAACGCTGGAACTCTATTGTAGTAAGAAGATTGTATAAGAAAATATCACACCTGCCCCAGTGTGAGGGTTGAACTCACGACCTTCAGATTATGAGACTGACGCGCTGCCTACTGCGCCAACGAGGCCTACTGTCTAAAAATTGACATAAACGTTTGCCTAAAACTAACAGAAATATGAAAGACTACTTGTCCGTCGAAAAGCCATCGTATCAAAAGTCAGAAATTGTTTCTGTCACATGTTTGTCTTGTAGAACATTGATCTCCAGTACTGTGTCAAAATAGTCCAAATGTTATTTACACAGCCATTGGGTCAGGACAAGTGCTTCTGTCAAACCTTTCAATAGTCCGGAAAAGAGATGTTACCAGGTGATGACGTATAAACACTTGTGAAGTCATTTTTATACAACTACAGCTAGTAGTGGAAGTATGTAATCCATGCAAAACTCAGAACCCCTTCCTAGTTCATAACGACCATTAGACTCAACCTTCGAGATACATGTATTTTGGCCAAAGGATGTCTGCTGCATTGGCCGGGAATCGAACCCGGGCCTCCCGCGTGGCAGGCGAGAATTCTACCACTGAACCACCAATGCTTTTTTTATGCAAAATTCGCCTACCTCATTTTTTTCGACATGGTCCACTTGAGGTCCCAGTATAATGTGCCTGGACAGTTTGTCTGATATTTGTTTGACTGCCGATAGAAAGAGAGGTACTGACACCTGCTTCAAGGCGTGACCGGCCAAGAAACTTAAAACCACTCTTTGATTTCTTCAACAGGAACCACAAGTGCACCGTAAAGCACATGAGTCAATCCACTGAAGATTCTCAACAGTTTCTGTTCTTTTCAAAGAGGATCCTCTTGTCTTGTTGAAATAACGCTGGAACTCTATTGTAGTAAGAAGATTGTATAAGAAAATATGACACCTGCCCCGTGTGAGGGTTGAACTCACGACCTTCAGATTATGAGACTGACGCGCTGCCTACTGCGCCAACGAGGCATACTGTCTAAAAAATTGACATAAACGTTTGCCTAAAACTAACAGAAATATGAAAGATTTATGGTCTGTCGAAAAGCTATCGTATCAAAAGTCAGACATTGTTTCTGTCACATGTTTGTCTTGTAGAACATTGATCTCCAGTACTGTGTCAAAATAGTCCAAATGTTATTTACAAAGCCATTGGGTCAGGACAAGTGCTTCTGTCAAACCTTTCAATAGTCCGGAAAAGAGATGTTACCAGGTGATGACATATACACACTTGTGAAGTAATTTTTATACAATTACAGCCAGTAGTGGAAGTATGTAATCCATGCAAAACTCAGAATCCCTTCCTTGTTTATAACAACCATTAGACTCAACCTTCGAGATACATGTATATTGGCCAAAGCACGTCTACTGCATTGGCCGGGAATCGAACCCGGGCCTCCCGCGTGGCAGGCGAGAATTCTACCACTGAACCACCAATGCATATTTTTATGCAAAATTCACCTACTTCATTTTTTTCGACATGGTCCACTTGAGGTCCCAGTATAATGTGCCTGGACAGTTTGTCTGATATTTGTTCGACTGCTGATAGAAGGAGAGGTACTGACACCTGCTTCAAGGCGTGACCGGCCAAGAAACTTAAAACCACTCTTTGATTTCTTCAACAGGAACCACAAGTGCACCGTAAAGCACATGAGTCAATCCACTGAAGATTCTCAACAGTTTCTGTTCTTTTCAAAGAGGATCCTCTTGTGTTGTTGAAATAACGCTGGAACTCTATTGTAGTAAGAAGATTGTATAAGAAAATATAACACCTGCCAAGTGTGAGGGTTGAACTCTTGACCTTCATATTATGAGACTGACTCACTGCCTACTGCAACAACGAGGCCTACTTTCTAAAATATTGAGATAAACTTTGGCTAAAACTAACAGAAATATGAAAGATTTACTGGTCCGTCGAAAAGCCATCGTATCAAAAGTCAGACATTGTTTCTGTCACATGTTTGTCTTGTAGAACATTGATCTCCAGTACTGTGTCAAAATAGTCCAAATGTTATTTACACAGCCATTGGGTCAGGACAAGTGCTTCTGTCAAACCTTTCAATAGTCCGGAAAAGAGATGTTACCAGGTGATGACGTATAAACACTTGTGAAGTCATTTTTATACAACTACAGCTAGTAGTGGAAGTATGTAATCCATGCAAAACTCAGAACCCCTTCCTAGTTTATAACGACCATTAGACTCAACCTTCGAGATACATGTATTTTGGCCAAAGGATGTCTGCTGCATTGGCCGGGAATCGAACCCGGGCCTCCCGCGTGGCAGGCGAGAATTCTACCACTGAACCACCAATGCTTTTTTTATGCAAAATTCGCCTACCTCATTTTTTTCGACATGGTCCACTTGAGGTCCCAGTATAATGTGCCTGGACAGTTTGTCTGATATTTGTTCGACTGCCGATAGAAAGAGAGGTACTGACACCTGCTTCAAGGCGTGACCGGCCAAGAAACTTAAAACCACTCTTTGATTTCTTCAACAGGAACCACAAGTGCACCGTAAAGCACATGAGTCAATCCACTGAAGATTCTCAACAGTTTCTGTTCTTTTCAAAGAGGATCCTCTTGTCTTGTTGAAATAACGCTGGAACTCTATTGTAGTAAGAAGATTGTATAAGAAAATATGACACCTGCCAAGTGTGAGGGTTGAACTCTTGACCTTCATATTATGAGACTGACTCACTGCCTACTGCAACAACGAGGCCTACTTTCTAAAATATTGAGATAAACTTTGGCTAAAACTAACAGAAATATGAAAGACTACTTGTCCGTCGAAAAGCCATCGTATCAAAAGTCAGAAATTGTTTCTGTCACATGTTTGTCTTGTAGAACATTGATCTCCAGTACTGTGTCAAAATAGTCCAAATGTTATTTACACAGCCATTGGGTCAGGACAAGTGCTTCTGTCAAACCTTTCAATAGTCCGGAAAAGAGATGTTACCAGGTGATGACGTATAAACACTTGTGAAGTCATTTTTATACAACTACAGCTAGTAGTGGAAGTATGTAATCCATGCAAAACTCAGAACCCCTTCCTAGTTCATAACGACCATTAGACTCAACCTTCGAGATACATGTATTTTGGCCAAAGGATGTCTGCTGCATTGGCCGGGAATCGAACCCGGGCCTCCCGCGTGGCAGGCGAGAATTCTACCACTGAACCACCAATGCTTTTTTTATGCAAAATTCGCCTACCTCATTTTTTTCGACATGGTCCACTTGAGGTCCCAGTATAATGTGCCTGGACAGTTTGTCTGATATTTGTTTGACTGCCGATAGAAAGAGAGGTACTGACACCTGCTTCAAGGCGTGACCGGCCAAGAAACTTAAAACCACTCTTTGATTTCTTCAACAGGAACCACAAGTGCACCGTAAAGCACATGAGTCAATCCACTGAAGATTCTCAACAGTTTCTGTTCTTTTCAAAGAGGATCCTCTTGTCTTGTTGAAATAACGCTGGAACTCTATTGTAGTAAGAAGATTGTATAAGAAAATATGACACCTGCCCCGTGTGAGGGTTGAACTCACGACCTTCAGATTATGAGACTGACGCGCTGCCTACTGCGCCAACGAGGCCTACTGTCTAAAAAATTGACATAAACGTTTGCCTAAAACTAACAGAAATATGAAAGATTTATGGTCTGTCGAAAAGCTATCGTATCAAAAGTCAGACATTGTTTCTGTCACATGTTTGTCTTGTAGAACATTGATCTCCAGTACTGTGTCAAAATAGTCCAAATGTTATTTACAAAGCCATTGGGTCAGGACAAGTGCTTCTGTCAAACCTTTCAATAGTCCGGAAAAGAGATGTTACCAGGTGATGACATATACACACTTGTGAAGTAATTTTTATACAATTACAGCCAGTAGTGGAAGTATGTAATCCATGCAAAACTCAGAATCCCTTCCTTGTTTATAACAACCATTAGACTCAACCTTCGAGATACATGTATATTGGCCAAAGCACGTCTACTGCATTGGCCGGGAATCGAACCCGGGCCTCCCGCGTGGCAGGCGAGAATTCTACCACTGAACCACCAATGCATATTTTTATGCAAAATTCACCTACTTCATTTTTTTCGACATGGTCCACTTGAGGTCCCAGTATAATGTGCCTGGACAGTTTGTCTGATATTTGTTCGACTGCTGATAGAAGGAGAGGTACTGACACCTGCTTCAAGGCGTGACCGGCCAAGAAACTTAAAACCACTCTTTGATTTCTTCAACAGGAACCACAAGTGCACCGTAAAGCACATGAGTCAATCCACTGAAGATTCTCAACAGTTTCTGTTCTTTTCAAAGAGGATCCTCTTGTCTTGTTGAAATAACGCTGGAACTCTATTGTAGTAAGAAGATTGTATAAGAAAATATGACACCTGCCAAGTGTGAGGGTTGAACTCTTGACCTTCATATTATGAGACTGACTCACTGCCTACTGCAACAACGAGGCCTACTTTCTAAAATATTGAGATAAACTTTGGCTAAAACTAACAGAAATATGAAAGATTACTGGTCCGTCGAAAAGCCATCGTATCAAAAGTCAGACATTGTTTCTGTCACATGTTTGTCTTGTAGAACATTGATCTCCAGTACTGTGTCAAAATAGTCCAAATGTTATTTACACAGCCATTGGGTCAGGACAAGTGCTTCTGTCAAACCTTTCAATAGTCCGGAAAAGAGATGTTACCAGGTGATGACGTATAAACACTTGTGAAGTCATTTTTATACAACTACAGCTAGTAGTGGAAGTATGTAATCCATGCAAAACTCAGAACCCCTTCCTAGTTTATAACGACCATTAGACTCAACCTTCGAGATACATGTATATTGGCCAAAGCACGTCTGCTGCATTGGCCGGGAATCGAACCCGGGCCTCCCGCGTGGCAGGCGAGAATTCTACCACTGAACCACCAATGCTTTTTTTATGCAAAATTCGCCTACCTCATTTTTTTCGACATGGTCCACTTGAGGTCCCAGTATAATGTGCCTGGACAGTTTGTCTGATATTTGTTCGACTGCCGATAGAAAGAGAGGTACTGACACCTGCTTCAAGGCGTGACCGGCCAAGAAACTTAAAACCACTCTTTGATTTCTTCAACAGGAACCACAAGTGCACCGTAAAGCACATGAGTCAATCCACTGAAGATTCTCAACAGTTTCTGTTCTTTTCACAGAGGATCCTCTTGTCTTGTTGAAATAACGCTGGAACTCTATTGTAGTAAGAAGATTGTATAAGAAAATATGACACCTGCCAAGTGTGAGGGTTGAACTCTTGACCTTCATATTATGAGACTGACTCACTGCCTACTGCAACAACGAGGCCTACTTTCTAAAATATTGAGATAAACTTTGGCTAAAACTAACAGAAATATGAAAGACTACTTGTCCGTCGAAAAGCCATCGTATCAAAAGTCAGAAATTGTTTCTGTCACATGTTTGTCTTGTAGAACATTGATCTCCAGTACTGTGTCAAAATAGTCCAAATGTTATTTACACAGCCATTGGGTCAGGACAAGTGCTTCTGTCAAACCTTTCAATAGTCCGGAAAAGAGATGTTACCAGGTGATGACGTATAAACACTTGTGAAGTCATTTTTATACAACTACAGCTAGTAGTGGAAGTATGTAATCCATGCAAAACTCAGAACCCCTTCCTAGTTCATAACGACCATTAGACTCAACCTTCGAGATACATGTATTTTGGCCAAAGGATGTCTGCTGCATTGGCCGGGAATCGAACCCGGGCCTCCCGCGTGGCAGGCGAGAATTCTACCACTGAACCACCAATGCTTTTTTTATGCAAAATTCGCCTACCTCATTTTTTTCGACATGGTCCACTTGAGGTCCCAGTATAATGTGCCTGGACAGTTTGTCTGATATTTGTTTGACTGCCGATAGAAAGAGAGGTACTGACACCTGCTTCAAGGCGTGACCGGCCAAGAAACTTAAAACCACTCTTTGATTTCTTCAACAGGAACCACAAGTGCACCGTAAAGCACATGAGTCAATCCACTGAAGATTCTCAACAGTTTCTGTTCTTTTCAAAGAGGATCCTCTTGTCTTGTTGAAATAACGCTGGAACTCTATTGTAGTAAGAAGATTGTATAAGAAAATATGACACCTGCCCCGTGTGAGGGTTGAACTCACGACCTTCAGATTATGAGACTGACGCGCTGCCTACTGCGCCAACGAGGCCTACTGTCTAAAAAATTGACATAAACGTTTGCCTAAAACTAACAGAAATATGAAAGATTTATGGTCTGTCGAAAAGCTATCGTATCAAAAGTCAGACATTGTTTCTGTCACATGTTTGTCTTGTAGAACATTGATCTCCAGTACTGTGTCAAAATAGTCCAAATGTTATTTACAAAGCCATTGGGTCAGGACAAGTGCTTCTGTCAAACCTTTCAATAGTCCGGAAAAGAGATGTTACCAGGTGATGACATATACACACTTGTGAAGTAATTTTTATACAATTACAGCCAGTAGTGGAAGTATGTAATCCATGCAAAACTCAGAATCCCTTCCTTGTTTATAACAACCATTAGACTCAACCTTCGAGATACATGTATATTGGCCAAAGCACGTCTACTGCATTGGCCGGGAATCGAACCCGGGCCTCCCGCGTGGCAGGCGAGAATTCTACCACTGAACCACCAATGCATATTTTTATGCAAAATTCACCTACTTCATTTTTTTCGACATGGTCCACTTGAGGTCCCAGTATAATGTGCCTGGACAGTTTGTCTGATATTTGTTCGACTGCTGATAGAAGGAGAGGTACTGACACCTGCTTCAAGGCGTGACCGGCCAAGAAACTTAAAACCACTCTTTGATTTCTTCAACAGGAACCACAAGTGCACCGTAAAGCACATGAGTCAATCCACTGAAGATTCTCAACAGTTTCTGTTCTTTTCAAAGAGGATCCTCTTGTGTTGTTGAAATAACGCTGGAACTCTATTGTAGTAAGAAGATTGTATAAGAAAATATAACACCTGCCAAGTGTGAGGGTTGAACTCTTGACCTTCATATTATGAGACTGACTCACTGCCTACTGCAACAACGAGGCCTACTTTCTAAAATATTGAGATAAACTTTGGCTAAAACTAACAGAAATATGAAAGACTACTTGTCCGTCGAAAAGCCATCGTATCAAAAGTCAGAAATTGTTTCTGTCACATGTTTGTCTTGTAGAACATTGATCTCCAGTACTGTGTCAAAATAGTCCAAATGTTATTTACACAGCCATTGGGTCAGGACAAGTGCTTCTGTCAAACCTTTCAATAGTCCGGAAAAGAGATGTTACCAGGTGATGACGTATAAACACTTGTGAAGTCATTTTTATACAACTACAGCTAGTAGTGGAAGTATGTAATCCATGCAAAACTCAGAACCCCTTCCTAGTTCATAACGACCATTAGACTCAACCTTCGAGATACATGTATTTTGGCCAAAGGATGTCTGCTGCATTGGCCGGGAATCGAACCCGGGCCTCCCGCGTGGCAGGCGAGAATTCTACCACTGAACCACCAATGCTTTTTTTATGCAAAATTCGCCTACCTCATTTTTTTCGACATGGTCCACTTGAGGTCCCAGTATAATGTGCCTGGACAGTTTGTCTGATATTTGTTTCGACTGCCGATAGAAAGAGAGGTACTGACACCTGCTTCAAGGCGTGACCGGCCAAGAAACTTAAAACCACTCTTTGATTTCTTCAACAGGAACCACAAGTGCACCGTAAAGCACATGAGTCAATCCACTGAAGATTCTCAACAGTTTCTGTTCTTTTCAAAGAGGATCCTCTTGTCTTGTTGAAATAACGCTGGAACTCTATTGTAGTAAGAAGATTGTATAAGAAAATATGACACCTGCCCCAGTGTGAGGGTTGAACTCACGACCTTCAGATTATGAGACTGACGCGCTGCCTACTGCGCCAACGAGGCCTACTGTCTAAAAATTGACATAAACGTTTGCCTAAAACTAACAGAAATATGAAAGATTTACTGGTCCGTCGAAAAGCTATCGTATCAAAAGTCAGAAATTGTTTCTGTCACATGTTTGTCTTGTAGAACATTGATCTCCAGTACTGTGTCAAAATAGTCCAAATGTTATTTACACAGCCATTGGGTCAGGACAAGTGCTTCTGTCAAACCTTTCAATAGTCCGGAAAAGAGATGTTACCAGGTGATGACATATAAACACTTGTGAAGTAATTTTTATACAATTACAGCTAGTAGTGGAAGTATGTAATCCATGCAAAACTCAGAATCCCCTTCCTAGTTTATAACGACCATTAGACTCAACCTTCGAGATACATGTATATTGGCCAAAGCACGTCTACTGCATTGGCCGGGAATCGAACCCGGGCCTCCCGCGTGGCAGGCGAGAATTCTACCACTGAACCACCAATGCATATTTTTATGCAAAATTCACCTACTTCATTTTTTTCGACATGGTCCACTTGAGGTCCCAGTATAATGTGCCTGGACAGTTTGTCTGATATTTGTTCGACTGCTGATAGAAGGAGAGGTACTGACACCTGCTTCAAGGCGTGACCGGCCAAGAAACTTAAAACCACTCTTTGATTTCTTCAACAGGAACCACAAGTGCACCGTAAAGCACATGAGTCAATCCACTGAAGATTCTCAACAGTTTCTGTTCTTTTCAAAGAGGATCCTCTTGTGTTGTTGAAATAACGCTGGAACTCTATTGTAGTAAGAAGATTGTATAAGAAAATATAACACCTGCCAAGTGTGAGGGTTGAACTCTTGACCTTCATATTATGAGACTGACTCACTGCCTACTGCAACAACGAGGCCTACTTTCTAAAATATTGAGATAAACTTTGGCTAAAACTAACAGAAATATGAAAGATTTACTTGTCCGTCGAAAAGCTATCGTATCAAAAGTCAGAAATTGTTTCTGTCACATGTTTGTCTTGTAGAACATTGATCTCCAGTACTGTGTCAAAATAGTCCAAATGTTATTTACACAGCCATTGGGTCAGGACAAGTGCTTCTGTCAAACCTTTCAATAGTCCGGAAAAGAGATGTTACCAGGTGATGACGTATAAACACTTGTGAAGTAATTTTTATACAACTACAGCTAGTAGTGGAAGTATGTAATCCATGCAAAACTCAGAACCCCTTCCTAGTTTATAACGACCATTAGACTCAACCTTCGAGATACATGTATATTGGCCAAAGCACGTCTGCTGCATTGGCCGGGAATCGAACCCGGGCCTCCCGCGTGGCAGGCGAGAATTCTACCACTGAACCACCAATGCTTTTTTTATGCAAAATTCGCCTACCTCATTTTTTTCGACATGGTCCACTTGAGGTCCCAGTATAATGTGCCTGGACAGTTTGTCTGATATTTGTTCGACTGCTGATAGAAGGAGAGGTACTGACACCTGCTTCAAGGCGTGACCGGCCAAGAAACTTAAAACCACTCTTTGATTTCTTCAACAGGAACCACAAGTGCACCGTAAAGCACATGAGTCAATCCACTGAAGATTCTCAACAGTTTCTGTTCTTTTCAAAGAGGATCCTCTTGTGTTGTTGAAATAACGCTGGAACTCTATTGTAGTAAGAAGATTGTATAAGAAAATATAACACCTGCCAAGTGTGAGGGTTGAACTCTTGACCTTCATATTATGAGACTGACTCACTGCCTACTGCAACAACGAGGCCTACTTTCTAAAATATTGAGATAAACTTTGGCTAAAACTAACAGAAATATGAAAGACTACTTGTCCGTCGAAAAGCCATCGTATCAAAAGTCAGAAATTGTTTCTGTCACATGTTTGTCTTGTAGAACATTGATCTCCAGTACTGTGTCAAAATAGTCCAAATGTTATTTACACAGCCATTGGGTCAGGACAAGTGCTTCTGTCAAACCTTTCAATAGTCCGGAAAAGAGATGTTACCAGGTGATGACGTATAAACACTTGTGAAGTCATTTTTATACAACTACAGCTAGTAGTGGAAGTATGTAATCCATGCAAAACTCAGAACCCCTTCCTAGTTCATAACGACCATTAGACTCAACCTTCGAGATACATGTATTTTGGCCAAAGGATGTCTGCTGCATTGGCCGGGAATCGAACCCGGGCCTCCCGCGTGGCAGGCGAGAATTCTACCACTGAACCACCAATGCTTTTTTTATGCAAAATTCGCCTACCTCATTTTTTTCGACATGGTCCACTTGAGGTCCCAGTATAATGTGCCTGGACAGTTTGTCTGATATTTGTTTGACTGCCGATAGAAAGAGAGGTACTGACACCTGCTTCAAGGCGTGACCGGCCAAGAAACTTAAAACCACTCTTTGATTTCTTCAACAGGAACCACAAGTGCACCGTAAAGCACATGAGTCAATCCACTGAAGATTCTCAACAGTTTCTGTTCTTTTCAAAGAGGATCCTCTTGTCTTGTTGAAATAACGCTGGAACTCTATTGTAGTAAGAAGATTGTATAAGAAAATATGACACCTGCCCAAGTGTGAGGGTTGAACTCATGACCTTCATATTATGAGACTGACTCACTGCCTACTGCAACAACGAGGCCTACTTTCTAAAATATTGAGATAAACTTTGGCTAAAACTAACAGAAATATGAAAGACTACTTGTCCGTCGAAAAGCCATCGTATCAAAAGTCAGAAATTGTTTCTGTCACATGTTTGTCTTGTAGAACATTGATCTCCAGTACTGTGTCAAAATAGTCCAAATGTTATTTACACAGCCATTGGGTCAGGACAAGTGCTTCTGTCAAACCTTTCAATAGTCCGGAAAAGAGATGTTACCAGGTGATGACGTATAAACACTTGTGAAGTCATTTTTATACAACTACAGCTAGTAGTGGAAGTATGTAATCCATGCAAAACTCAGAACCCCTTCCTAGTTTATAACGACCATTAGACTCAACCTTCGAGATACATGTATTTTGGCCAAAGCACGTCTGCTGCATTGGCCGGGAATCGAACCCGGGCCTCCCGCGTGGCAGGCGAGAATTCTACCACTGAACCACCAATGCATTTTTTTATGCAAAATTCGCCTACCTCATTTTTTTCGACATGGTCCACTTGAGGTCCCAGTATAATGTGCCTGGACAGTTTGTCTGATATTTGTTCGACTGCCGATAGAAAGAGAGGTACTGACACCTGCTTCAAGGCGTGACCGGCCAAGAAACTTAAAACCACTCTTTGATTTCTTCAACAGGAACCACAAGTGCACCGTAAAGCACATGAGTCAATCCACTGAAGATTCTCAACAGTTTCTGTTCTTTTCAAAGAGGATCCTCTTGTGTTGTTGAAATAACGCTGGAACTCTATTGTAGTAAGAAGATTGTATAAGAAAATATGACACCTGCCCAAGTGTGAGGGTTGAACTCTTGACCTTCATATTATGAGACTGACGCGCTGCCTACTGCGACAACGAGGCCTACTGTCTAAAAAATTGACATAAACGTTTGCCTAAAACTAACAGAAATATGAAAGATTTATGGTCTGTCGAAAAGCTATCGTATCAAAAGTCAGACATTGTTTCTGTCACATGTTTGTCTTGTAGAACATTGATCTCCAGTACTGTGTCAAAATAGTCCAAATGTTATTTACACAGCCATTGGGTCAGGACAAGTGCTTCTGTCAAACCTTTCAATAGTCCGGAAAAGAGATGTTACCAGGTGATGACGTATAAACACTTGTGAAGTAATTTTTATACAATTACAGCTAGTAGTGGAAGTATGTAATCCATGCAAAACTCAGAATCCCCTTCCTAGTTTATAACAACCATTAGACTCAACCTTCGAGATACATGTATATTGGCCAAAGGACGTCTGCTGCATTGGCCGGGAATCGAACCCGGGCCTCCCGCGTGGCAGGCGAGAATTCTACCACTGAACCACCAATGCTTTTTTTATGCAAAATTCGCCTACCTCATTTTTTTCGACATGGTCCACTTGAGGTCCCAGTATAATGTGCCTGGACAGTTTGTCTGATATTTGTTCGACTGCTGATAGAAGGAGAGGTACTGACACCTGCTTCAAGGCGTGACCGGCCAAGAAACTTAAAACCACTCTTTGATTTCTTCAACAGGAACCACAAGTGCACCGTAAAGCACATGAGTCAATCCACTGAAGATTCTCAACAGTTTCTGTTCTTTTCACAGAGGATCCTCTTGTCTTGTTGAAATAACGCTGGAACTCTATTGTAGTAAGAAGATTGTATAAGAAAATATAACACCTGCCAAGTGTGAGGGTTGAACTCTTGACCTTCATATTATGAGACTGACTCACTGCCTACTGCAACAACGAGGCCTACTTTCTAAAATATTGAGATAAACTTTGGCTAAAACTAACAGAAATATGAAAGACTACTTGTCCGTCGAAAAGCCATCGTATCAAAAGTCAGAAATTGTTTCTGTCACATGTTTGTCTTGTAGAACATTGATCTCCAGTACTGTGTCAAAATAGTCCAAATGTTATTTACACAGCCATTGGGTCAGGACAAGTGCTTCTGTCAAACCTTTCAATAGTCCGGAAAAGAGATGTTACCAGGTGATGACGTATAAACACTTGTGAAGTCATTTTTATACAACTACAGCTAGTAGTGGAAGTATGTAATCCATGCAAAACTCAGAACCCCTTCCTAGTTTATAACGACCATTAGACTCAACCTTCGAGATACATGTATTTTGGCCAAAGGATGTCTGCTGCATTGGCCGGGAATCGAACCCGGGCCTCCCGCGTGGCAGGCGAGAATTCTACCACTGAACCACCAATGCTTTTTTTATGCAAAATTCGCCTACCTCATTTTTTTCGACATGGTCCACTTGAGGTCCCAGTATAATGTGCCTGGACAGTTTGTCTGATATTTGTTTGACTGCCGATAGAAAGAGAGGTACTGACACCTGCTTCAAGGCGTGACCGGCCAAGAAACTTAAAACCACTCTTTGATTTCTTCAACAGGAACCACAAGTGCACCGTAAAGCACATGAGTCAATCCACTGAAGATTCTCAACAGTTTCTGTTCTTTTCAAAGAGGATCCTCTTGTCTTGTTGAAATAACGCTGGAACTCTATTGTAGTAAGAAGATTGTATAAGAAAATATGACACCTGCCCCGTGTGAGGGTTGAACTCACGACCTTCAGATTATGAGACTGACTCACTGCCTACTGCAACAACGAGGCCTACTTTCTAAAATATTGAGATAAACTTTGGCTAAAACTAACAGAAATATGAAAGATTTATGGTCTGTCGAAAAGCTATCGTATCAAAAGTCAGACATTGTTTCTGTCACATGTTTGTCTTGTAGAACATTGATCTCCAGTACTGTGTCAAAATAGTCCAAATGTTATTTACAAAGCCATTGGGTCAGGACAAGTGCTTCTGTCAAACCTTTCAATAGTCCGGAAAAGAGATGTTACCAGGTGATGACATATACACACTTGTGAAGTAATTTTTATACAATTACAGTCAGTAGTGGAAGTATGTAATCCATGCAAAACTCAGAATCCCTTCCTTGTTTATAACAACCATTAGACTCAACCTTCGAGATACATGTATATTGGCCAAAGCACGTCTACTGCATTGGCCGGGAATCGAACCCGGGCCTCCCGCGTGGCAGGCGAGAATTCTACCACTGAACCACCAATGCATATTTTTATGCAAAATTCACCTACTTCATTTTTTTCGACATGGTCCACTTGAGGTCCCAGTATAATGTGCCTGGACAGTTTGTCTGATATTTGTTCGACTGCTGATAGAAGGAGAGGTACTGACACCTGCTTCAAGGCGTGACCGGCCAAGAAACTTAAAACCACTCTTTGATTTCTTCAACAGGAACCACAAGTGCACCGTAAAGCACATGAGTCAATCCACTGAAGATTCTCAACAGTTTCTGTTCTTTTCAAAGAGGATCCTCTTGTCTTGTTGAAATAACGCTGGAACTCTATTGTAGTAAGAAGATTGTATAAGAAAATATGACACCTGCCAAGTGTGAGGGTTGAACTCTTGACCTTCATATTATGAGACTGACTCACTGCCTACTGCAACAACGAGGCCTACTTTCTAAAATATTGAGATAAACTTTGGCTAAAACTAACAGAAATATGAAAGACTACTTGTCCGTCGAAAAGCCATCGTATCAAAAGTCAGAAATTGTTTCTGTCACATGTTTGTCTTGTAGAACATTGATCTCCAGTACTGTGTCAAAATAGTCCAAATGTTATTTACACAGCCATTGGGTCAGGACAAGTGCTTCTGTCAAACCTTTCAATAGTCCGGAAAAGAGATGTTACCAGGTGATGACGTATAAACACTTGTGAAGTCATTTTTATACAACTACAGCTAGTAGTGGAAGTATGTAATCCATGCAAAACTCAGAACCCCTTCCTAGTTCATAACGACCATTAGACTCAACCTTCGAGATACATGTATATTGGCCAAAGCATGTCTGCTGCATTGGCCGGGAATCGAACCCGGGCCTCCCGCGTGGCAGGCGAGAATTCTACCACTGAACCACCAATGCTTTTTTTATGCAAAATTCGCCTACCTCATTTTTTTCGACATGGTCCACTTGAGGTCCCAGTATAATGTGCCTGGACAGTTTGTCTGATATTTGTTTGACTGCCGATAGAAAGAGAGGTACTGACACCTGCTTCAAGGCGTGACCGGCCAAGAAACTTAAAACCACTCTTTGATTTCTTCAACAGGAACCACAAGTGCACCGTAAAGCACATGAGTCAATCCACTGAAGATTCTCAACAGTTTCTGTTCTTTTCAAAGAGGATCCTCTTGTCTTGTTGAAATAACGCTGGAACTCTATTGTAGTAAGAAGATTGTATAAGAAAATATGACACCTGCCCCAGTGTGAGGGTTGAACTCACGACCTTCATATTATGAGACTGACTCACTGCCTACTGCAACAACGAGGCCTACTTTCTAAAATATTGAGATAAACTTTGGCTAAAACTAACAGAAATATGAAAGACTACTTGTCCGTCGAAAAGCCATCGTATCAAAAGTCAGAAATTGTTTCTGTCACATGTTTGTCTTGTAGAACATTGATCTCCAGTACTGTGTCAAAATAGTCCAAATGTTATTTACACAGCCATTGGGTCAGGACAAGTGCTTCTGTCAAACCTTTCAATAGTCCGGAAAAGAGATGTTACCAGGTGATGACGTATAAACACTTGTGAAGTCATTTTTATACAATTACAGCTAGTAGTGGAAGTATGTAATCCATGCAAAACTCAGAACCCCTTCCTAGTTTATAACGACCATTAGACTCAACCTTCGAGATACATGTATATTGGCCAAAGCACGTCTGCTGCATTGGCCGGGAATCGAACCCGGGCCTCCCGCGTGGCAGGCGAGAATTCTACCACTGAACCACCAATGCTTTTTTTATGCAAAATTCGCCTACCTCATTTTTTTCGACATGGTCCACTTGAGGTCCCAGTATAATGTGCCTGGACAGTTTGTCTGATATTTGTTTGACTGCCGATAGAAAGAGAGGTACTGACACCTGCTTCAAGGCGTGACCGGCCAAGAAACTTAAAACCACTCTTTGATTTCTTCAACAGGAACCACAAGTGCACCGTAAAGCACATGAGTCAATCACTGAAGATTCTCAACAGTTTCTGTTCTTTTCAAAGAGGATCCTCTTGTCTTGTTGAAATAACGCTGGAACTCTATTGTAGTAAGAAGATTGTATAAGAAAATATGACACCTGCCCAAGTGTGAGGGTTGAACTCACGACCTTCAGATTATGAGACTGACGCACTGCCTACTGCGCCAACGAGGCCTACTGTCTAAAAAATTGACATAAACGTTTGGCTAAAACTAACAGAAATATGAAAGATTTATGGTCTGTCGAAAAGCTATCGTATCAAAAGTCAGACATTGTTTCTGTCACATGTTTGTCTTGTAGAACATTGATCTCCAGTACTGTGTCAAAATAGTCCAAATGTTATTTACAAAGCCATTGGGTCAGGACAAGTGCTTCTGTCAAACCTTTCAATAGTCCGGAAAAGAGATGTTACCAGGTGATGACATATACACACTTGTGAAGTAATTTTTATACAATTACAGCCAGTAGTGGAAGTATGTAATCCATGCAAAACTCAGAATCCCTTCCTTGTTTATAACAACCATTAGACTCAACCTTCGAGATACATGTATATTGGCCAAAGCACGTCTACTGCATTGGCCGGGAATCGAACCCGGGCCTCCCGCGTGGCAGGCGAGAATTCTACCACTGAACCACCAATGCATATTTTTATGCAAAATTCACCTACTTCATTTTTTTCGACATGGTCCACTTGAGGTCCCAGTATAATGTGCCTGGACAGTTTGTCTGATATTTGTTCGACTGCCGATAGAAAGAGAGGTACTGACACCTGCTTCAAGGCGTGACCGGCCAAGAAACTTAAAACCACTCTTTGATTTCTTCAACAGGAACCACAAGTGCACCGTAAAGCACATGAGTCAATCCACTGAAGATTCTCAACAGTTTCTGTTCTTTTCACAGAGGATCCTCTTGTCTTGTTGAAATAACGCTGGAACTCTATTGTAGTAAGAAGATTGTATAAGAAAATATGACACCTGCCAAGTGTGAGGGTTGAACTCTTGACCTTCATATTATGAGACTGACTCACTGCCTACTGCAACAACGAGGCCTACTTTCTAAAATATTGAGATAAACTTTGGCTAAAACTAACAGAAATATGAAAGACTACTTGTCCGTCGAAAAGCCATCGTATCAAAAGTCAGAAATTGTTTCTGTCACATGTTTGTCTTGTAGAACATTGATCTCCAGTACTGTGTCAAAATAGTCCAAATGTTATTTACACAGCCATTGGGTCAGGACAAGTGCTTCTGTCAAACCTTTCAATAGTCCGGAAAAGAGATGTTACCAGGTGATGACGTATAAACACTTGTGAAGTCATTTTTATACAACTACAGCTAGTAGTGGAAGTATGTAATCCATGCAAAACTCAGAACCGCTTCCTAGTTCATAACGACCATTAGACTCAACCTTCGAGATACATGTATTTTGGCCAAAGGATGTCTGCTGCATTGGCCGGGAATCGAACCCGGGCCTCCCGCGTGGCAGGCGAGAATTCTACCACTGAACCACCAATGCTTTTTTTATGCAAAATTCGCCTACCTCATTTTTTTCGACATGGTCCACTTGAGGTCCCAGTATAATGTGCCTGGACAGTTTGTCTGATATTTGTTTGACTGCCGATCGAAAGAGAGGTACTGACACCTGCTTCAAGGCGTGACCGGCCAAGAAACTTAAAACCACTCTTTGATTTCTTCAACAGGAACCACAAGTGCACCGTAAAGCACATGAGTCAATCCACTGAAGATTCTCAACAGTTTCTGTTCTTTTCAAAGAGGATCCTCTTGTCTTGTTGAAATAACGCTGGAACTCTATTGTAGTAAGAAGATTGTATAAGAAAATATGACACCTGCCCCATGTGAGGGTTGAACTCACGACCTTTAGATTATTAGACTGACGCTCTGCCAACTGCGCCAACGAGGCCTACTGTCTAAAAAATTGACATAAACGTTTGCCTAAAACTAACAGAAATATGAAAGATTTATGGTCTGTCGAAAAGCTATCGTATCAAAAGTCAGAAATTGTTTTTGTCACATGTTTGTCTTGTAGAACATTGATCTCCAGTACTGTGTCAAAATAGTCCACATGTTATTTACACAGCCATTGGTTCAGGACAAGTGCTTCTGTCAAACCTTTCAATAGTCCGGAAAAGAGATGTTACCAGGTGATGACATATAAACACTTGTGAAGTAATTTGTATACAATTACAGCTAGTAGTGGAAGTATGTAATCCATGCAAAACTCAGAATCCCTTCCTAGTTTATAACAACCATTAGACTCAACCTTCGAGATACAAGTATTTTGGCCCAAGCATGTCTACTGCATTAGCCGGGAATCAAACCCAGGCCTCCCGCGTGGCAGGTGAGAAATCTACCAATGAAACACCAATGCCATTTTTAAATCGGTTTTCCTCAGTGCACCGTAAAGCACATGAGTCAATCCACTGAAGATTCTCAACAGTTTCTGCTCTTTTCGAAGAGGATCCTCTTGTCTTGTTGAAATAACGCTGGAACTCTATTGTAATAAGAAGATTAAATAGTTTATATATGAAAAAAAAAGATTCTGCATTGTTAATTAAGTTTTCATATTGGCGTGTAACGGCAAACTTCAACGCTGATACTCTGGTGTGTGACGGGCTCATATCTGCTGACTTTCATTGGGCTGTATAATAAGAAACTGTGATTGGAATTTTCAAAACATGTGAACGCCTCTTAACAACAGGATCAAAGGGTGATCATTGTTGTTTTATGTACCATTTGTAATTCAATGAGGGTGAATGAGCCTAAGTAGTTGATGCCTGAATGTAAAATTTGTGTGACGTTTAAGAATGAAAGCTACAACACTTCTCCGTCAGGTCTAAGTGGAACATTTACTGGAAAGAACACAGTGGCAATGAAAAGTACAAAAGATTTCAGCTATATTGCACTTGCCCTGTCAACTTTACTAATATTCTTTATTCCATCAATCACTCAAATTGTATTTGTTTACCCCATGTTCACAAATCACAATTTGTCACATCAGGCTTTAACAAGGTGTGAGATCCTCTGTCTTTATCCCTGAAAAAGGGTGAGGAAAAAAAAGAACTGAGAAAACAACATGTGCGGGATCCCTCTCCCAGGACAGACAGAAGTGCAATAGATAGTGATGTGTTGTTCGTGTACGATTCGTTCATTTTGAACGAATCCTTACAAGGACTCGGGAGTAACGAGTCCTCTCAAAGAGAGTTTCGTTAATTTTCTCGTGGCCGTGCATTGGGACTGTTGCATAGGCTCAGTCAAGAAAACAGAAATGATTCTTTCATTTCCTGACTGGGTGTTCGGATACGGATCTTTGGATAATTTTTCACGTGACCTGCATAGGCTCAGAAGAGGAAACGGAAAGGATTTGTTTACCTCGTTTACTTTCGCATGACTAGGTTTAGTAAGACGTGAATGGTATTCGTTCACAAGTAATAATTACAGGTTTCGTTACTTTAACTTTTTTGTACTTTACTTACAGTTCAGTGCAGCGTAATTGTTTGTTATTTTAACTTTTTGTACTTTACTTACAGTTCATTTCAGCGTAATTGTTTGCCGTGATAATTATATGCTAGTGTGATAATAAATGACCATTTCAAATCATCCAGGAATCTTTGAAATGAACGGATGACTCGAAAAAAGATTCGTACATTTTACTGAACAAGATTCAAAGAACCGAGTAAGTAAAATGATCCGAACTTCCCATCACAAGCAATAGATGCCACGTGTAAAGGAGAACATCATCAAGATAAGAGTATTTACAGCATTGGTTGGAATAACCAGTTTGTAGCATAATGGAAGGTAAATGAATTGATGGATTATTGTCAATAAAGTATCATATGTATGCATATTGTATATCAAGTAGTCTTGTTACAATCGTAGTCCATGGTCAGCATCCACCACGATCAGGACCCACAATCACGATCGGATGCCACGATGGTCCACAATCCACAGTCATGATACACTGCCGCCATCAGGATCCAACCATCGCCAGCAACTGCTGTCTCGATCATGGTCCACCACCACTATCAGATACCAACACAATACAGGATTTGCCGTTACGATCACAATCTCTGATTCCCGATCCACCGTCATGATCCACGATCTGGCCACAGTTGCGGCTTTGGATCTGCGACAGTAAGGCAAACGGACTCCAGGGAAGAAGTCAAGTCAGTAACATCGATTGATGAGACAATAATTTCTTTGATGTGATAAGGATGGAGAAGAGGAGAAGCTTTTTTATATAGTGTAAATGAAGAAAAGTCTCTTCTATGAAGATTTTTGTCATTCGATCATTATAAAAATCTATATCAATAAGTTCCAAACCTTTGAATATGTAGATGAAGAACTTTTGATTTGATATGAAATGTCCTTGACCGTCCTGCTTCTGTCTGAATGATTTCATGACATCAGTGTAAATTCTGTCTGTCAACAAATTAAATTCTAAGTTTTCTAATCTTATTGTTATTGTTTTCTGTACTTGCAGTTGTATGTCTCCAGCTTGAAACTTGATTGAAGGGTGAGTCATGGACCAAGGAAGAACCCACTAACTTTTGTAGTGGATTTGATTAGGTGGTTAGATCCGGAACTAAGTTTTCTTTAACATTGCAATACAGGATGGTTGTTTAACATTTCAATGACTTTCTAAACAAGTAATATAGAGATCTTTTTGTAAAAAATCTGGCTTACTTAGAGGACTGATTGAATTTAAGGAGGCTGGTGGACCTTGACAGAAGTATGTTCTCAGAGTACCAATCGAGTTGTAATTGTAGTTGAGTCCCAGATGTGTGACCAACAGCAATAGATTAAAACCAAAGAGTAACTCAAAATGAGATCATTACATAATGGAGAATGTTGAGAATGTTGAGAATGAAATGGGATATATTTACATCAGCACAGTGTTTATACTTTATATATATCTATGACGCAGACCATAGGAGTGCTGAGTCGAAGATCCTCTCTGGGATCCGTGGCGATAGATGCCGGTGGCCCCGCTTCACCTGAGACCGACCGAAAACAATAGTGATGGCGAGATGAAGCTTCATGCAGCATTGAATCTTTCCATCCAATTGGTGCACTCATGGGCCGAAGCTTCATGGTGCTTCATTTGCTATACTGTGCCAACAAGTGGAAAATAAATGTAAAACGGGCAGAGTGATTATAATGCCACCATGGGTTTTGTGTGTGAAGCTTTGAATTGAATAAATTAATGAATGGTGTTTGTGATGCCAATAAATCAATTATGAAAGTATTAATATGGTGTCTGTCTTTATGATACAAGGTCAGGGTCAAAGAGGAATTGGAAACAGTTTTGGGAGAAGGTTATGATGTCAATGTGTTACTTGTAACATGCAGCACGTAAGACAGGGACATTTTATTCATTTTTATTTAAAAATAACAACCTCACTACAGGGCTAGGTTTCATGCGGTTGATTTTTTTCTTTTATTTGCAAACAAACGCGTAATATAGTCCGAAGTACAAAACATGTGTGTGTGTGTGGGGCTTGCTTTTCGCTGCCCATTATATTTCGATTCGAACGCCAAACCCGTCAACCATTTCCAGTCATGTGGTACGGCCGGCTCGCGAGGCTTTCGACGTCACAAGATACGTCATCAACACAAGCCTCGATACGCGCTTCACAAAACTCTACCTAGATTACGCGACACACGTTTCCAAGCCTAAGGACACATCACTCGATAACATCACAGTGAGGGTTGGGGGCTCTCGATCACTCCGAAGTTCAGGCTAAGCGACGGGTTCTTGGCGGACATCAACGCACACCCTCAACGGCGGCGCTCAAATCTCACAGAGAAGGGAAAATCCAAGACCCACGATGGACGCGAGAGACACTGCCCCTGATTCCTGGGAACAAGAGGACGATGTGGAGGCCACGATCGAGAGACAACTTCAAGAAGCCCTCACAAATCTAAATGTGAATGCGAAACCGTTTGTGCCCAATATAAATGCCGCCGAATTTGTCCCGACGTTCACCGTGAAAGATGACTCAGAAAATCTCGATTCCGCCGGTAAGTTTCAGTCACGTTGGGGGGGCTACCTTAGCTAGCAGCTAGCTAGCCGCTAAGTGCCGCTTGGGCTGGGTACTTGCTAGCTTACTAGCTACTTTACAGACACGCGTGCCTTGAAGCTCGACAAACTAGCTGCTAACCGATGTTTCCTGTAGCAGTAATTGACTCAGTGCGTCCGATGATGTTTATCTTTTACTAGAACCTGCACCTCCAGCTAATGTTACTTAATATTTCTGAAATAGACTGGTGTTATTATGTCTTGATCAGCACTGTCATAACTGCAAAAAGTCAACACAGCCGGCGTTAGCTTGTTAGTGCCGGTAGCCACCTAGCATGTTCGTTGGTAATGCGGTCTCATGTGTCGCACGGTGCTCAGGCGATGGGTCATTGTGTAGAACTATTGTTTACCCCTAACAGTTAATTAAATGATGTACTGAAAACATCCATGTGGTAGCTTATAAACAAACGCTAACCCTAATTTATCCCGGTGATTTTAATTTACTCTGGGTTTGGTGGAAGTTAGAGGGGACGTCAGTGTGTGACGTGGATGTTCTGACGCACTGTTGGTCAAGAGTGGAGCGAAATGTGTCATCCGACTGCGTGTGAGGGTGGACGATTGACTTGGACGAGGTCGGCTGCTTTATCACCTTTGGAAATGATTATCGTTTTACAGTTGCTGGTCCTTTATTCACTGATCCACTAACACTGTGCGGCTCTTATTCAGCACACCGCTGGGTACTAGAGTTACCAACTCTTCTTATAAACCCTGCGCATGGACAGTTTCTCCTCATGGAACTTAGTGCTCGACAGTTTAGAGGTGCTTGACGGAAACAAAGTAGGGAAGTCCTGGACATGTGTAACAGACTCTGGTGTGTCCACACAATCTCTAAATTATTGACTTAAAGTAGCAACTGAAGTCTGAAGAGGGAAACCTGTTTATGAGACATAAAGAAAATACACTTTTTGATTTGTTTCCTCAATTTAGGCAGAAATTAACATGTTTAAGCAAATGGTTAGACTTAATGCAAATTAAGTTTAACTCATCCATTCTCTTTTCCAGTTGCTGTGGAGAAAATAGCCACCATAGAGGTGTCTGAAAGCCCTGGTATGTATGGAGTCTGTGTTCTAGCTGGGTTCTCTCTATGCCATGGATCACACACACATGCTGTTACTGCTCAACTCATTGTCCCGACTCGCGCAGGCTCACACTGAACAGAGAAGATTAACAAAGTGGCTCTAATGTTAGGGGTTGCTGAAGCTCACTGTGTTGACTTGTAGTATTTGCTTTGTGCATCTACCTATGCCACAGGGTGCCTCCTAAAACTGAGTTTGCAGTGTGTGGCCAGAAACTAACTGAATAGGGAATTTTGTTATAGATCAGCATCAGTCTGTCTTCTGTTTAGTCCCAGGTTGTGTGGGTGTTGCTCTGTCACATACACAGGGACAGTGTTTCATTATCACTTGAAACAGACATGGCATTATTTCAGTGGGAGATAGTACTACAATAAACACAAAGTTCAGCTGAGTTTTGCACTGGTGAAATGTGATCATGAGCTATGGTTGTGCTTCTGACTCTAAGAGATTTTGTGTGCACCCAACAGAAAATATTAAACAGTAATAACATTACATGAACATTTGTCATCAAGTGTAGCAATACATACATCAATTCTGCTAGCTGCAACTTATTTGGTCATTTATTTAAATAGAAATACCAGGACAAAAGTGGAATGTAACATTTAAAACCATACATGATGTACATTACAAGCATATTACTATATCAGTGTAATTTTAGGAGAGTAGTATTACATCTGCAGGTCAGCAGGTGTAATACTGCTCTCCTAAAAGTATTAATTGTATTATCAATTTGTGAGATGATCAATGCAATAGGACACAAAACAATCCTGCTTTATGAAGGTTGTCAATCTTTTGAATTTTTTTTCTATTGAACTTTTGAAAGAAATATTGTAAATGTTAAACACAAGCAGCTCTTTTTTTAACAACCACTTTACAGCTCACACTTTCCCATACACACACATTCATACAGAGCATGTTATGTACAGAGCACCTCTCTCACACACCAATGATGCATCATCAATTGCAGTTGTTTCGAACCTGAATCATGGTTTATTTCTACGTTGGTTCTTGGCATTTGAATGAATTGGGTCTCATCAGTTTTGTTCCAATTAAGGAAATGATGACAGCCCCAGTGAAGAACCTGAGGTTGCTCTGTAGAACATTCATTGA
Organism: Pseudopleuronectes americanus; assembly: GCA_038501795.1. Taxonomy (NCBI): domain Eukaryota; kingdom Metazoa; phylum Chordata; class Actinopteri; order Pleuronectiformes; family Pleuronectidae; genus Pseudopleuronectes; species Pseudopleuronectes americanus. The sequence goes on along the minus strand of CM076732.1, from coordinate 18,114,177 downwards.
TTTGACTTTAAAAACAACATGATTTTGCATATTTTTAGTACAGGTACTTAATTAAAATAGCACGCAATCAGAGCCCACTCACTGTTCACTCCCTGTCACGCTGCCTGCACACATTGATTGAAAGGGGTGGGGCTGCCCAGCTCTCACTCACAGCGAGTGAGCTCAGGGGAGACATGGCCTCATGTGCAGGAGCTCTTGCCGACCGTCCCCAGCTTGTTGAATAAAGAGATGCCAGAAGTGAGATCTGGAAGCACTTCCGATACGAAGCTGACTGTGAAGGAAAGCCAATCAACACACAGAGCCCCGTCGGTAAAACATGCTTCAAATCCACTCAGGCAAAGGGAGGCAACATATCAAATATGGCAAAGCATCTCTCAGACAGACACCCCAAACTTTTCAGAGAGTTCAAAGAACGACAGATTAACATGAACAACCCCAAGCTCACCCATATACAGCCTAACACAAGCCTCAAAGCCAAAGCTTCAAAGCTTTGGTTCAGCCAAAGAAATCTCAATCTAGGAATATAGGACAAGATTTAATATCCCTTGTCTGTTCTACCGCACTAATTTCTGCCTACCACCAGTTGATGGAAGTGTATGTTAGGGACATACCTTGAGTTAGTGTGTACCATAGTCATTTGATTAACTAACATTTATGATAAAGCTTATTGAAAACGTCTTCAGGATTCATGTGATGGGATTTTCTCTGGAAGCCTGGCTTGCATTTTCGGAGTACAGCACTGAGTTTGTCACTGTACTTTAAAATATTCAGCCATAGACCGCTTAATAGACTATGATTGTAGCTGGACTGCTTGACATATCGTATTGAAGTTATCCTTAAAAATGTTTATCCTCATCAATACTGCTGAAAACTTTAATCTTGATGATGTTTTCCTACAAGTGGCATCTATTGCACTTCTGTCCGTCCTGGGACAGGGATCCCTCACATGTGGCTCTCTCTGAGGTTTTTTAGTAGTTTTACCCTGTTAAAAGGTTTTTTAGTAGTTTTTCTCTACTCTTGTTGAGGGTGAAGAACAGAGGACGTCACACCATGTTAAAGCCCTATGAGACGAATTGTGATTTGTGAATATGGGGTATACAAATAAAATTTGATTGATTAATCTTTTTGAAACCAAACTGGAATGCTGAATGAATTGCATCAGATATTCAATCGTCTGCACTTGCATGTGCACAGCTGATAAATGTCCTGTCAGGGACAGTGAAGATAGGAAGAGTCCGATTAGCTAGTAAAGAAGAACTACGTTTACTTTCAACTTCATCGGCTATGCAGTACCATTTCCAAACAAACAAACTACACATCATGCACTCTCAAAAAAAATATGCATAGTCACACACTTTAATGCTGGGTTACTAAGAGGGAGGAAAATATAATAAACCCTTTTTCGTATTTGAACCCAGTTAAGTTGTGGTATTGTATGAAGGCAAAAAAGGTAAATAATGTGTGCCTGTGATTGTGCAGCTCCAGTGGAGAACGGTGACGCAAAGATGACCATAGAGGAGCAATGGGACCAAAAAGAGGCAGAGCCAAATGATGAAGAGCCTGGAGGCGGCGACCGGGGACCAGCAGTGGCAGCAACAACAGAGGAGAAGGCTCCAGAGACGACGGAGGAGGAAGAGGAAATGCCAGTGCCCAAGGCTCCACCTACACAGCCAGATGCCCCAAAAAGGGAACACATCAATGTTGTATTCATCGGACACGTAGGTGAGTGCAATCATCTGTCTATTGTAGTTCAGTGAGTGGATAATTGTGTTTACGGGAGGGATTTAAAGAAATGCATATTTCTGGAATATTGTGACATAAAAAAGGAAAGAAGACTGGTGATGTTCTATATATTGTTACTAAATATCTACCAATATGTTTGATCGACTTCCCCGCTCTTTATCTGACACCGAACATAAACGAGGATCCTAGCTACCTTTAGCTCCAGTCTTTATGATCAGTTGTGTTTCGACCGGCTGCTCAAGGCGATCAGTACCCCCCTTCTTATCTGGAGGAACACTGATGTTGTGTTTCTAGCTAAAATACCATCTCTGTGTGCTTCCTCTCCAGATGCTGGCAAGTCCACCATTGGCGGACAAATCATGTGAGTGTTTTTGTGCTCTCTGAATTTTTATCCTGAGAGAGGTGATATTAACTGCATCAGACCTTTGACCTGCTGATATGCATTTCCCCATCCACTCCAACAGGTATCTAACAGGCATGGTAGAAAAGAGAACCTTAGAAAAGTACGAGAGAGAAGCCAAGGAAAAGAACCGAGAAACCTGGTGAGTGGACGTATAACTGTACTAAACGTATAGATTTAATTGAAAATAGTTTTGTTCATTGTAACTATGGTTTAAGAAAAGTGATGCATAAATAAAGTTATTATAAATGTATGATGGCCAAACACAATCTGTGAGATTTTTATTTTTTTGGCTAGGTACTTTTTGTTTCTGTGTATTCCCCATCAAAGAGACGATATCAATCAAATTTTGTTTGTATAGCTCATATTCAAAAATCCAAATTTTAGCCACATGTGAGCGATCCCTCTCCCAGGACAGACAGAAGTGCAATAGATGTCAAGTGTAGGAAAACATCATCAAGATCAAGGTTTTAGAAGCAATGATGAGGGTAAACATTTTGTAGGATAACTTCAATACTATATGTCAAGCAGTCCCGCTGCAATCATAGTCTATGGTCAGCAGCCAGCAAGATCATGATCCACCATCAAGATCAGATGCCACTATAGACCACAGTCATTGTCCACTGCCGCCAGTTAGGATCCATCATCAGCTGCCACCTCAGTCGTGGTCCACCACCATGATCTGACACCAACACGACAAAGGATCTGCCATTCCCACTATGATCAGCCGGTACGACATAGAATGTCGTACATTGACATTTATTTTCTCTGTCTCAGGTATTTGTCCTGGGCTTTGGACACCAATCAAGAGGAGCGAGACAAAGGCAAGACGGTTGAGGTGGGCCGAGCATACTTTGAGACGGACAAAAAGCACTTTACTATCCTAGACGCTCCTGGCCACAAAAGCTTTGTACCTAACATGATTGGAGGTGCATCACAAGCAGACCTGGCTGTTCTGGTGAGTTTACCATATAAACAGCCATGTTAAATTGTTGAGTTACAGTGGATAATCAATTCAACACTTAACTAGTAGCTGTAGAAACATACAATTTTCGTGAATTCACTAGCACAAAGTTCCTTAAAGGACACAATTTGACAAGAGTTGATAAAATCTGTTATTGTATCACTTGAACTATAAAGTTTCCTCTCAGTTACAATGCCAACTCGGCTCCATAACTGATGTTATAAAATAATATCCTTTATATTTAAACCAATAACAACAGTATCATGTGAGCTCTAACATCATTCAGCATCAATACTGGACTTTCTCTATATTGATACTTTCTCACCCACTTGGCTAGGTGCCACATCCCAAGAATAAAAACTAGAAGTTGGGAGAAAAAGGAGAGGAAATACAGAGAGTTAATGGTTCCCGTGAACAAAAAGCATGAAAAGCATTTTCTTTTTTACCATTTTAAACTAAATCAACAGCAGAGAATCACTTCTTTGAATAAGATATGTCTTAAAGTAAATAACAGTCTGAATGAATGTTCTCTACCTCAGGTGATCTCTGCCAGGAAAGGGGAGTTTGAAACTGGTTTTGAGAAAGGTGGCCAAACACGGGAGCATGCCATGCTGGCCAAAACGGCTGGCGTTAAGCACCTGATAGTACTTGTGAATAAAATGGATGACCCTACAGTCAACTGGAGCCTTGACAGGTGAGGAAAAATTATAGTTATCGCACATGAATCATCGTAGCCTCACTGCTGCCGTAACAACTAGGGATGGGAATTCGAGTAAATGGTCTTCGTCGATCGTCGGGAGAATTAACGATCAATTTTCGACTAATCATTAATTTTTTTATATTAAAATTCACTATTTATAGGCTATATAAAAATGCTGTGAAAATAGAAAAAACACAGCGTGTTTCCTCATTGAGGTCTTTATTACAAGATGAACAACTCTTGTGGCAGTTAAACGGGATCAGTTCAATAGTTACACTTGAAAATATGCGCTGCTGCACTGTTTAGCCCCGATGAGCGAGCAGCAGCTAGCCGCTGACAGCTAGCTCGATTTGACGGTTCTCGACCTCTCAGTCCGGTTGTTGTCACGCCCTCACTCCCGGAACCCTTCACCCAGACCTGGGTCTGTCTGGGTTCCCCTCCGCGTGGACTGAGGGTCCGTGTGCGGACATGAAGCCGAGCAGCGGAGCGGAGGCTTAGCTCCGGGCTGCTTGCTCCAGCTGCTAAGATCCTCGCTGTGCTGCGTTCAGGGCAGCTCGGATATTCCAACCTCCCGACACATAGCGAACATGCAATAGTTTTCCTCGAGGAAAAAATAATGTCATAGAAGAAATTCTTAATGATCAATTAATCGATCGTCGAGTAATTATGCCCATCCCTAGTAACAACCAGTTGGCCTTATCAGGACACAAATTAATTGGTTTACAGTATCTCCCGTATATTTTGGCCTTTGAATACCGGATGATTGTGAGTTAGATAAGATTGTGTTAACCTTAAATGTTGGTGCTGCCTCCATTGATGTTGACGTCTCCCCTGTTTTCTGTACCCTCAGGTATGAAGAGTGTAAAGAGAAACTGGTGCCATTTTTGAAGAAGGTGGGCTTCAACCCTAAGAAAGACATTCACTTCATGCCATGCTCCGGGCTGACAGGAGCTAACTTGAAGGAGCCCACTGATATGTGCTCCTGGTACACGTGAGTCTCTTTGCTGATCCGCAGCAGGTCACTGCTGCCACTGTGAAACGGTATAGTCAAACCAGCGCTCTTACCACGCTTCCCCACTAACAACTGTCCATATTTAATGTCATTGCAGAGGTTTACCATTCATTCCACACTTGGACAGTTTGCCACTTTTGAAAAGATCCAGCAATGGCCCCATCAGATTGCCTATTGTAGACAAATACAAGGTAAGAATCTGTAGTTAACCCCTCTGTAGTTGCAGTGTTGTCTAAATGAATGGCTGCATTAAAAAGAGTAGAGATCTGGTTAACTGTAGATTCTGAAACCAGTGGTTAGAAAGGATTTAAATGCCTGGCTATAGGTGGTATATACTATTGCACCCACAGAACATACTTCACAATGAGTGAAGTATGTTCATTGACTTCAGTAGTTTCCTACCATGTTGTTCTACTAAGGTGCATGAGTTTTATTTGCAATGGAAATGTCAACTGGAACCTGAAGTGTAACCATGTTATTGATTGTTCCTCTCACCCGCTCTTTGACGCTCTGTCTCACCAGGACATGGGCACAGTGATTCTGGGCAAACTAGAGTCAGGCTGCATCAGTAAAGCACAGCACCTGGTCATGATGCCAAACAGGGTAAGATATACCACAATCCTTGTCTTCCATCTGCTGGAAGAGTGTTAACAGAAACTTTATAGAAACCATCAGAAGGAAAATAACTTGTACTGGCAGATATAACAAGCAGGTATTCTATTTAGAATGATTTCTTTGTCACTGCTTCATTCCTGTGTCCAGATATTTATCCAATTTTTTGGTCTGTCCTCACTGCAAATAATGCTTGCTGACTGCAAGTGATTAGTCTGTCTGGTTGTTCCCTTCTAAACTTGTGCTCTTTCTGCACTGATTAAAGAAATTATCTCGGAGTCTTATCCCATGTATCTACACCTGTTGTCTCTGCTCCTGCAGCATGTTGTGGAGGTATTGAGTCTCCTGTCGGATGATGTGGAAACGGACGATGCTGATCCAGGGGAAAACCTCAAGTTAAGGCTGAAGGGCATTGAGGAGGAGGAGATCCTGCCGGGCTTTATCCTATGTAATGCTGAGAACCTCTGCCACTCAGGGCGCACCTTTGACGCCCAGGTCAGTCTACATAGCAGCTCTGCTCTCATTGATCCATAATCCTTAATTGGCAGTAATTATGAGATTACTCAATACGCTCATTGACAAGTCATCTTCATCTATTTTGATAACCAATGTATGTTACATAATTGTTCATGCTAAAATTCTACTAATATTAGCATGATCCAGGCATTCAAATATCAATAACAGATGCTCTTTGAGTTCATCACCTTGGGCTGTGGAAAATTATTTCATAATGTTTTGAAATTGTACAGATACAATGTATTATTTACAAGTAATCAAGAGATATATTGCTGCCCTAATTAATGTGCAAAAGATTTCCCAGTGCTCTTACATTTTACTTTAACAGGAAAATAAAGGAGTAACCAACAAACCATGTCACACAGCATATCCAACAGCAGACTAGATCTCCATGAGTCAGATTTACTCACAAACCAATCGAGGGTTCAATCTGAGACTAGGGTGCATGTCATGTAGAAGTGAACATTTTATATATATGTATATGTATATATATATATCCTATATATTTATCTAAAATGTTGAGTGAAGTATATTCATTGACTTCAGCAGAATCCTAGCAATTCTTCATTGGTATAGTGAATTGCTCATTAAAGCAACATGTTGGTTTTGGATTTCTTCTCATCATGCTTTCTTTTCTCTTCAGATCGTCATCATTGAACACAAATCCATCATCTGTCCAGGTTACAACGCAGTCCTTCACATTCACACTTGCATTGAAGAAGTGCAAATCACGGTAAGATCCAAGTGCCTGGCGGCATCCAGACTGATAGGTTAAAAAAAATGTCAAGCCTAATTTCTGCTACATTTTCACCTGGCCTCCACACTACTCCAGAGGTTCTGCGCTTTCAAAACAGAGGCTTTTGGAAATGTTGCTTGTCCCCATTTCAGTTGAAAACTCATGAATTGTGTTTTATTCTGGAGGAGCAGAAACGAATACTTTGCCATGTGACTGGTGTTTGTATAAATAAGATTTCCTGATACGGTGTTAAAATCCTTGCCTGGATGGACATGGTTTTAATTTAAAAATGAAAACCTGTTAGTGTGATTGCAGCCCAACATTACTATTAAAGATGGTAATTTTCTTGAGGAACAGTGCTTGAACAAAAGTTTAGCTTTATTGTTTGTTTCTGTCGTTTCATACATTATATATGCAGTAGATTGAGAAGGCTGTCATTTCATAACACATGTAGCTGTGGTGACCATTAATTCAATGTGCTATTTAATCATACTTGTGTCCATTATGTGATGGTATCCTGGAACTCTGTTCCCCTGCAGGCCTTAATCTGTATGGTGGACAAGAAGTCAGGAGAGAAGAGTAAGACACGACCACGATTCGTCAAACAGGACCAGGTCTGCATTGCCCGTCTTCGCACAGCAGGAACCATTTGCCTCGAGACCTTTAAAGACTTTCCTCAGATGGGACGGTTTACCTTACGGGACGAAGGTATTTGGCACTTGTGCACACGGGGGGCAGGGGGTGATCTTGTGGATGGGATTAAATTTTGCCTTTATCTGGCTGGTTTGAAATCTGGTGTGGCATCAGGTGTTAACAGGCTGCCTTTCCTCTTCTGCTGCTGCTGCTATGGTTTATCTGCAAGTATCCAATTCAGTTTCCTCCAGAGAGGAAGGAAACGCTAATAACCAATAATAAACAGCACCATCTTTACACTGTTGGGCTCCTTATCATTAATGTGATTTATACCAGTCTATAAACATTCACCTAACCACTGTGGTAAATGTTTATTTCTTCAAAATGGTAACATAAACATCCATAAAATAAATAACCATGATCTATCCCACATACTGGAAAGTTAAAAAGCCGTACATTGTGTAAAAATACAAAAAATACACACACAGTAAAATCAACTTTTTAAATGAGATAATATCAACAATAAATCAATTAGGAAAATAAAATAAAGGAGTTACATTTGAATGTGCACTGATTAGGGTTCAAATTGCAAACAGTGAATAAACTACCCAGGATAATTGTGGTGTCATATATTTTGTATAGAGATATTGCTTAGAGAAAAATATTCATATATTATTATTATTGATTAAAGGCAACATGAACATTTCTGTACATGTCTGCAGCGCTTTAAAAAAAAACTAAAAGATGGCCAACCCTACTTCACACTGATTTGGGATGTTATCTCTTTCTACAACATGTCAGTCCCTGCTGGAGCGAAGCACCAGTGAACAGCTGTCTGTATATGAGCCAACAGATGAATCCGTTAGAACAGCCATTCCAAAGCTTAAGAGTACCGTGGCCCAATTTGAGAACTGAAAAATATGTGCGGCCCACCCACACCTTTGATCACAACTATACGATCCCCACACAGGACTAGAATCAACTATTACCATACATATTATTTGATTTATATTTATACATATTTAGTACAAATCCAATAAATCCACATTTAAGTATAATAATTTGCAAAGCAAAAAATACATGAAGTTCAAATTGTGAATTGTTAAACATATATTCTTGTTTGTATAACAGAGCACAGCAATAATATGAGGGAGAAGAAAAACACAATTGAGGCGTTACCAAATAGACTTCAGGCGTTTAAGCCCCCCCCCATCACATGTCCATAAACATTAACACTGGAATTCCTCTAGTCTGACATCTCAAGCAGTTTTTCTTGATATTCTTGATATTGAATCACATGTCGCGTAAAGTGACATTGTGTCACCTGTAACTCACCCAATGAGAGGGCTGATATTGCGGCGTAGCTGGCTCTGATACTCTCAGCGTGTTTTTAAAAAGATTCGGCGGCGCAGTTTACATGGTCCCAGGGTCTTGTTAGCTTGCATCTCAGCGCACAGCCCACACACAGGTTTGGGGGTTGTCCTTTGGGCCAGTGACGGGTACTTACTTGAGTACTGCGAGTCCACTTTTTAGTTTTGAATGATTCAGTTTAACTTTCTGATTCCCCTTCGTCATTAGCAGCTTTCCTCTGCTCCATCTTGCTCGACCCAGCAGATAACAAAGTTCTCCCTCTTCTATGATTCCCACGCTAATGATGCGTTCAAGTGTTAATGTGATGATCAGCAACTACAATGACACATGCTATATAGGTCAGATAAAATAAGAACATGGAATTAAAATTTCAAGTCTATTCTTTCTGCATATTCAGCCGACAAGGTGAAAATCTCCAATCAATCTGCCCTCTGATACAGACCATAATACATTGACATTTCATACTTAGCCCTTTCAGAAGAAGGTTTGATTGTTTTTGCGTTAACCAGGTAAAATAAATCCTTGGGTCTTCAGTGGAAAATGTATTTAAATTTTAGCTGATAATGGGACCTTAACACAATCAATATTGAAGGACCGAACAGTGCGTCTCATTTGTTGAATGTTGAAACAATTTGAATTGAGCAGTTATAAAAGTTAATTATGAGTCATCTTTAGTTGAGATGTTAATCACTCTCTTCACTGACCCTCTTTGTCGCCTCACTATTTATTCGCAACGTACCAAAACGTTCAGGATGAAGTTTCTTATTTACATCCTGTCACAGACATGGCAGATGTCAGTGGCAGCAGTGTTCAGATAAATGAATGTTCTGGGAATGAAAAAAACTCTGCTGTATTTCCGCATCATCTCTAGAGAAATTATGAGATGATCAATCCAAAAATCTCCAAGTCAAATATTTGAAATGGTTGGGAACCAGAAGCATCAGTGTTTTAGTCAGTACAGGGGCCTACAGATGTTCATACATGTCCATTCATATAACAACTGTCAGAGCTGAATAGTTAGTTGGAGTTATTTTCACCTTTTTAGGGGATTCAATATTATTGAAAATGTGATTGTTATGTGTTTGCTTCTCAGGTAAGACCATCGCCATCGGTAAGGTGCTGAAGCTGGTTGCTGAGCGGGACTGAAGACGATGGATATGTCCGAGAGTCCTGATGAGAAGGGAATGGGCAGAGTTTGGTCAAAACCCGCCCACTGTGTCACGGCGAGGACACATCCCCGTCACGCACCCTTTCTGCGTGCCGAAGATCAGCTTCAGAAAACAAAAATAACTTGAAAAAGAAAACCTGTTTTTAAAGCAAACCAAGATGAAGTCCACACGAGTCGGCTTTCTCATATTGAGAGCTCAGCTATGCCATTTCTGGGTTAGCACCTCCCTCCACCTCTCCCATCCCCACTCATGTCTACACATCATTACATATTTTTCATCTAGTTTTTTTTTCTTTTTTCATAAATGACAGATGGCAGAAGTTATATCTGTAAACAGATGTGGACCAGGATTTTTGCTTGGAGTATAATAATGATTTTCAGAAATAAACTGCAAAATATATTGTTTGAGAGAACCTACCCAGTTGAAACCAAATGTTTATCTTGGGTGTACATGTTTCCCTTTGCTTTTACCCAGTTTTTGGTTTCTCGTGGCGTTCAGGCAGTGTCCTTGAGCGTGTTCAAATAATGTTATAAAAGCAAACAACTATGACAATAAAATAACAAATTGGGAAAACAGTGTGTTCCTTCTCAGAGCACGTTCCAGCAGCTGGCCCTATGAATCAGTTTTTTTAGATTTCTATAATAGATTTAGTTTTCCTTTTGAGGATATCGGTTTATATGTGGGTTTTTATCCTTAAATTTTAAATATTAAACTTAAAAAAATGATTTTCTTTTAAAATATCACTTGCAACAGTATTTCTACAAGAAACCTTTACATGGAACTGGACCATTACTTATTTTTCTGTTCTGCAGCTCCTGAGCCTTGGCACATTAAGTTTGAAATAAAATAATGGTTACTACATCAAGGTGTCAAGTCTCAGTGTTAATCTGAGCAGCTTTGCATCAATATAGAAAGAAGTGTGTGGTGGATACAGGCATTTAACACTTCAGTGTTCACTTATAGCCATAATGGGACAATAATATGAAATATTTCTCCAGCAGCTGCCTTTTTTGTTTGCGTTTTAATCTTAGTTGAAAACAGCCCATCAGATGGAGGTGGAGTTTTCTGTCATGAGGAACAAAGAGGTGATCTTACAAGTGTAGATAATAATGATGGTCAAAAAATTCTGTCCACGATATCTAAGGGGGTTTGTTTGCCAACATTAACAGTTGGTTGCTTTCTAAAGGAAAACGTTGAACTCTGTAATGAGCCGGTCGACTGAGGGTGAGGAGGAAATGAGTTTGGTGAAAAGGTCCAGAGTGACTGCTCAACAAGTGAAGATTCTCCAGGATGGAGACAGACATGATTCCTCGTCAGAGAGCAAAAGAAAAGTTCACGGCTGGAACATTAGCGGATTCATCATATGATACAAACAAAACCCCAGTAATACTAAGTGTTTTACCTGTAGTACAAATCAGCATCTGTGACTCTTAAGGTAACCTCAGGTTTAGCTTTGGATTTTCAGTCCTACAAAGCTTGTTCACTGAGGTTAAGTTTGAGATAACACATCGTTACCGTGCTTGACCCCCTTGTCTACATGCTCCCGCTCGGTCATATCATCCGTCAACTCAATCTCCCCCATCACTAGACAACTGCCTGCACGACATAAACATATGGATGTCATCTAACCTTCTCAAACTCAACAGTAACAACACTGAGCTCATGGTTATGGCCCCTAAGGCTGTACTATGGAAGTTTGGTGATCTCGTCGTTGACAGTTGTTCATAATGCACATCCCACATGCCATAACCACTTGCCGTAAATAGCCCCACCATTTTGAACCTACTTTTTCCTCCATTTCACTCCGTCCCGAAAGCTGCGGTCCTCGGACACAGGTTTGCTCTCCATCCCCTACATCAAACTGCTAACCTTAGGAGACAGAGCCTTCTGTGTCGCCGACCCACCCTCTGGAACCGTCTCCCAGCCAAAATCTGCAGGGCTGCTCTGGACATCTTAAACAATCTCCTCAAACAGCACCTGTTCACTAAGGCATTTTGCCTCACTTAATGCTCCAAGCTGTCATTAGTGCTGATTTATTTATATCCTGTTTTGTGTGGATTTTTTCTTTACTCGTGGTCCCTCGTGCCACATGTAGAGCATTCTTGGGTCTCTTTATAGCCGCTATATAAATTCAAGTTATCATTATTATAATTAACTCCTGGCCAATCAGATCACTGGAAAACCAGAGAAATCAATCTACAGGATCCTGACAGGGACAAAAGAGTAACAGTGTTGATGCTTTGACGCTTACTCTCATCACTACAGCTAAACAGTCAGACATTTAATCAGCTTCTCGAAATGGTTTGTATTTCCCAAGCCCTTTTCTAGTCTTGATGACCCCTCAGCGCTTTATGGTACAGTTTTTTACATTCACCCATTCACACCTATGTTCAACGAGGACTGTCATTTAGAAACCATGTCATTATTACAGTTTGTCTATCGGAGCATTGTGTCCCACCCACTCAATATCCAACACACAATTCTTTAAATCAATGATTTTTTTTAAACAGTCAGTGTCAAGCTCCAGAATTGGCGTGCCACTGTGGCTGTACTTACATCATGTGATGCTCGTTTTGCATCAAGCTGAACATTCAAGATAAATGGAGACTTCTGGATATGTGACAGTACTGAAAGTTTTAACTTCCACATGGTGTTTCCGAGTTCAGGTATCACTCATTTGCCCCAGATTAATTCCATCATAGAGATAGAATCCACCAGCAGGTGGTGTCTAATCCCTGCACTGCAGTTACTAATGAAATGGATTTGCTCAGTTACTGTAATCATAATCAGGTGTTCTTCCTCATCTATAAGTTCCAAAAGCTCTCCATCACTGATCCAATGAAACTCAACCCAGTTCCCAGTTGAGTATGAAACATACGTGTTCACCTCTCACTTCCAGCTCACAGACCAACATTACTGTGTTTATGGCATCTAACTGATATAAATAAAAACCAATACAAAAGGATTTTAGCCACTGAGAAGCAAGTGTAAATAATACGAGGAATTCAGTGTAATTAAAATAAAGGTGAATGCAGCAGGAAGGCTGATGGGTGATCTGTGGAGGGTGGAGGGTGATGGGATGAGGACAATGGGTGGAGGGTGAGCTCAGTGGTGGGGGAATGGCTTCAATCTGACCAGATGTCCAGTCAGTCTGCGGTCAGCGTCAAACAGGGAGATACACAGAAAGGCATTGGGTAAGATGGAGACAACTTTATTTAGAATTTTCATCCATGTATATTATATTTTATGTAATTCCACTGATTCAGAGAGAGAGGTTCTGAACTGAGCGTCCAGATCTATTCACAGACTAGATCCAGACAAAAATCAGTTCCCTGCCTGTCAGACTGAAACAATGCAGAATATTCGTAGGGAATTTGCTGCTGCATAAGGTGAAAATTAAGTTAAGTTAAAATAATTTTTTTACCATTAAAAAGTACAGTATGTTTCACTGTGATTTATATTTAACCTAGTGAGAAAAAACAAAACAGCTTCAGTTATGATATCTTACTGCATTTGAACTTAGTTCTTAGTATCTACGTGAGTTAAGCTGTTTTTTGTTGTTGTTGACCCAGAGTATAAGTGAGGCTGATGAGATCGTTATCAGAGTTGAAAGGATTTTGCCATAAACCAAAATACAAGTTAAAATTCGGATTGAATTTAAAATTCAGTATACTTAATCTTGAGGGGAATCTTAATTTGTTGATAAAGCTTTATGGATATTAGTTGCTAAGATATTTCACTGTAATCAACAAAGTGGTGGACTGACTGACTTTTAGCATTTTGCAAGATTTACATCTGTAGTGAGCCTTGTGCATATAAGATAAAGACTTTATTGTCTGTTGTATCTTAACCTGTGTTGTTATCTATGGCATCGCACCCCAGCAATGCCATCCAGTGTCACAATGCTTTCCACAGAGGTCACCACATACACCAGCGATCCTTCCTTTCAGGACAGGGAGGATTCTGAAGCATCGACCCTACTCATCCCTCTCCAGGACGGGGACTCGCCTCCCTATCAGGACGCTGTGGCTCCATTTGGCTGGTCCCTAAACTGTAAGGCCATGGTGGTCATCAGTGTGGGCTTGCTGTTGTTTGGATCTGGCACAGCACTGTCCTTGCTCTTTTTCACCCAGGTGGGTAATGTTCCCTACCTGCTGGGACCCCTATTCCTCTCTATGGGTCTGATGTTCCTGGTCACTGGCCTCGTGTGGATGTCCATTCTAAAATCGAGTCTGCAGCACAGTTCTCTCACCACGGTCAACCAAGTGGAGTGGAGAAGTAGAGCACAAACAACACTGATGGAGAACTCAGCCTGAAAGCCCCAGGACCCCAATACCATCAAAACTGAAAGTGAATAGCAGTGGGCCGTCACAAGTTGGGACAGTGGCTTGATTTAAATGACCAGACATGGTTGCATCATGGGACATATTGGATTAAGTGTTTTTGGAACTTTGTCTAGCATCAAAACTGATTGTTCTATCCATCCTGTCAATGACAATTTCAGCCAGCAAAGCTGCAAAATAATGATCCATTCATAATGCCATTGTAAAATGAGATTGTAACACCTGATGAGCATAATATATGTATTTCATGGGCATAAATATGTAGATATGATTATTGTTGCTGTATAGGTGTAATTTGCAACAATCTGCAGGTCATGAAGTGGCACTGCGCAGGATTCAGGCTTGAGAGAGCTGAACACAGTAACTTCAATATGTTATATTCTGTCAAATGACTGAGTAAGAGCAATCACACACTCAGATAAAGTATGTGTAACAATTCATTCATTGTCTCCCCTTCTTTTTATGTGTCGGAAAACTGTGTGAGTGAGTCTAAAGTCAGCTTAGTAAGTTGCTAAAAGGGATCTAGAGTTATGCGAAAGGACATGATAGACCAGACCCACCTGCACCAATCAATATGTAACTTCATATTTGCTTAATACCTGCCTGCCTATGTGGACTTAGTCCAGTAGTCTGTCTTTACCTTAGGTGCTGTGAACTGAGTACTGCAGCCTGTCTTTACTCCAGGTGCTGTGGCACGAGTACTGCTGGTCTTTACTTCTGGTTCTTTGGCCTGAGTCCAGCAGCCAGTCTTTACTTCAGGTGCTGTGGCAAGAGTACTGCTGGTTTTTATCTCAGGTGCTGTGGACTGAGTACTGCAGCTGCTCTTTACTTCAGGTTGTGTGGCCTGAGTCCAGCAGCCAGTCTTTACTTCCAGTTCTGTGGCCTGACTCCAGCAACCTTTCTTTACTTCAGGTTCTGTGACCTGAGTCTAGAAGCTTGTCTTTACTTCATGTACTGTAGACTGAGTACTGCAGCCGGTCTTTACGTCATGTTCTGTAGACTTAGTACTGCAGCCGGACTTTACTTCAGGTTCTAGGTTCTGTAGACTGAGTACAGCTGCCGTTTTTTACTTCATGTTCTGTGTCCTGACAACTGCAGCCGGTCTTTACTTCAGGTTCTGTGGTCCGAGTACTGCAGCCTCCAGATTCTAATAAATGATGGTTCCGCACATGCGAAGGAGATTGTAGATGGCCTTAATTAAACCAGATTGGCATCTTGCTAATGTGTTCCTTGTAAGAAGTGTAAGGTTTTGACAGTCCAGACCCTCTGGTGATCCTGTGTTAATAACATCACATCAGACTACCCCCCAGTAGAACCAACTCGAGCCTATTCGACAGATAGGTAGAAATCAATGACAGTAACAGCTTCTCACTCAACAGAACTTGAGAAAACTCGAGAACTCGAGAAAACTTGATTCTACCAGAGCCACCACTAACATCCAGGTGAGAGTGAGCATGCTGAAGCAGGTGAATGACAGCATCGTCCATCTCCACATTTGTCTGGAAGTAAACTGAAGAGGGCAGCGTGCAGATCTCACCTGAGGTCTACGGTGGGCCGGAACCAGTCTCTCAATTACTCTCCTGATATGGGAAATACGTGCAAGTGGTCTGAGGTCACTTGGTGCAGATGGGGAGGCACTATTGGATACTGGTGCCAAGAGGAAGGTTTCCCACGGCAAATGTATAATTTCCCCTGACAGACTCAAGTTGTGAAGATGGGTTGCAGGATACCAAAGAGCTGGGTAGCTGGAATTCAGGGCTCTGGGATCGATAAGATCAGTGCCTCCCGCCTTTGAGTTGTGCTGCGACGTACTCTGAGAGCATGAGGGAAAGACTCTCTGGCCTGGTGAGACCTGAGATCAAACTGTGCAGAACTCGTAAGACAATTTGCTCTTAACCTGGCTAAGCATCCTTAAAATGAAGCATGATGGGACAAAATTATGCGATGAGGGGCAGGGACATGAAGAGTGGTCAGAATTTAGGGAGGACAGGATGCAGGCAAATACAGAGAAATAGCTGCCTAGTGCACATAACCTAAATGTGTATATGTGGAGAGGCCTGAGGATGTCAGTTCAAAAATACTTCCCATCCAGTCTGAGTTTGAGAGGATCCACCAGGAGGAATGGAGCAATCTGCTCAATTCTAGGTGTACAAAGCTTGTAGAAACCTACCCAACAAGACTCTAGAAATTATTAATTTAAGGGACTGAATAGTTTTGTAAATTTTACATCTTAGTTTTTGGCGTTGAATAAATTTCCAAAAGTTCCTAAAGACCTGTTTGCACCTGACCATTTTGGATTACGAAGTGTTTAAGTGTTTTATGGGTAAAATGGCAATGTTATCCATTTATAGAAATAGAGAAAGAAAATAAGATGTATTGTAGACAGTGCTTTGATATCAGTTTTTTTTTATGTGTAACTCACTGCAGTTACTATACTGTAACTGCTTGTAAACAAATGGCCTAAAACATGCAACATGTTAGCGGTTTATATTTATACTCAAAGCACCTTATACATGAGTCATATTCGCCCATTCACAAACACATTCATACACTGCTTATATATCGTGCCCAACATGGGGTTTCAGTGCCTCGCCTAGGGACACTTCAAAATAAAATAACACAACCTTCTCATTGATAGAGGACCCACTCTACTTTCTGAGCCACAGCCTTAAAAAATAAGAGTAATACTGTAATTAACTTGATATTTGACACAAATGCTGCAGGACAGTACTTCCCTGTGAGACAGGTGATAAATGGGGCTGTAAACCTCTCGACATATTGAGACCATGCATGCTTCAATGTTCTCTATTTTATATGATAAACCTGTCATGTTTTGTAGTAAAAATTATGGAATGTTGTTTGTCTGTCACATCCAGTCACATACACAGATGTTTTTTGCAGCTCCATCTGTCTCAATGTGATCCACAAAGTAATTTATTTATAAGCTTCTCTGTCCATTGTGGCCTCTGTTGGACTGTGTAATCATTTAAAGCAGGATTACTGAGGCAGAGAAATATTACTGGAAATACACATCTCTGTTGGCCACTGGTGCCAGACCTCCAAGAGTGTACACACACACACACACACACACACACACACACACACTCTCTCACACACAAACATACACACACAAACACCTTAAAACATCCCCTTAAAATGTAATGATTTACGTTTTGTGACCGTGTGGACTGTTTGGGTCCCCACAACATGATAAATACTTGGAAAACACACTTTGGTTTTGTAGTGGCTGCAGGCCAAAGACAAGCATGAACGGATCTGCATGTCCATCTGTCTACGTGCACTATGCAAATAAACCAGAAAATATCCTGTTAGATAACCGGATAACATCCCCAGTACAAAAACACTGATGTAAACATGGACGCACGTCTGTAGATGAAGCCTGGTGAACATCTCTCATCTCCTTCTGGCTCATCAATGTGTCCCTCACTTGAATGGATTGGTTGATGGAAATTAAAAATAAAAAAGATGGTTCCTCTTAGACTTTGACTATTGCAGACCCTCAACACCAACATCCATCAAGAGTCGTTGATATTGAATCCATACTGTTTAATATATTCTTATCTATTATGCCTTCAAAATAAATGTGTCCATCAGGTCTAATCTCATTTTATAGTGGAATTATCAATGTATTGTTATTATTATTATTATTATTTAATAATTATATATCAACTGAATATATATGTATTAGAATGTATTATTTTGCTGGCTTGCATCTCTCTTATAACTGTCAGGTTTTCCTCATTATGTGAATCAATTATGTTTACCTGTGCTCGAAAGTTAAATCTTTCACTCAAACATTTGAACAGTGTGTCACATATTGAATATTTAAGACTGTATGCAGCGAGAGTGGAGTATCGCTCTGAGGACAATCCTTTTTTAATCAAACTGGGCTATAGGCTTAAAAACATATTTAAGTCTTTCTTTTAGACTAGAGCAAACCAAAATCTGATTGAAATATTGATTGCACTATTTGCGAAAGGGATATATTGGGAAATCTAAAATATGATTTCTATAACATAGTAATGAAGATTTAAAATAACTGTCTCAGACAGATGTTTTTGTAGAACATCTAAATAACTTAAAACCTTTACACAGTACTGTGGACATGCAGTCTACAGAATGAGCAGTGACGGAGGATGTCACATCTTGTTAAGCCCTATATTAGAAAATTGTGATTTGTGAATATGGGCTATACAAATAAAACTTGATTGATACATTTATATTATGATAGTATGAAGGGTAGTGATTATGAATGAGATAAAGTTATCCAGCGGTGGACTAGTGGCAGAAACTTGGACTATGGGCAGAAAAGAACTCTGGTTCGTCTCTGGTTCGTCTCTGGTTCGACTCCACGGAGAAACAACAAAAGACAAACTTGGATTGATCTGTTCAAAAATCCAAGAGGTTTCTCCCTACCCTGTCTAGTGTCCCTGAGCAAGGAACCTTACTCCCCCAACATCTTCTCCCCGGGTGCTGTACATGGCTGCTCACTGCTCTGTGTGTCCTGCACCAGATGGGTTAAATGCAGAGGATAAATTTCCCTACAATTGCATGAGTGTGTCTGTGCATGTCTCTGCGTGTGTGGGATAAATAAATGTATCTTAATCTTAATCAAAGAAACCACGAATGCCCTTTTTTAATAAATATATATGTGTATATATACATATATCATGTGTTTGTCTCCTTATTTACTCTTAGATTATCTGTCATACACTATATGGGATAAATACTGTATATCATCATTGAAAACTAACACAGGTAGAGCCCCTCCTCCAGTAATCACCACGCCCCTTCACTGTGAGACCTGAGGGGACTGGGTCTCACCTGTCTCTCTCCTCAGTCTCATGTCTCACCTCTCTCAGCTGTCTCTCCTCTCACAACTTTCTTTCTTCTCTCACCTGTCTCTCCTCTCTCAGCCCTCTCACCCCTCTCTCACCTGTCTCTCCTCTCTCAGCTCTCTCACCTCTCTCACCTGTCTCACCTGACTCACCTTCCTGCCGCTCTGAAACGTAATGGCGCGGTGCGGAGGCAGCGGGGAGTAAGCGGGGACAGTCTGACCTGAGCTGAGCCGCTGTGTGAGGACATGGAGCCGGTGTACCGGGGTCTGGGTCGCTGTGTGTGCTGTTTCTGGCTCGCGGTAGCCTTTGACATATTGGGAATGGCCGTGCTTCTCATCGGGGTGTTTGTCAACGTGTTCTTCTACGACCTGCTCATCTATGCGGGCGCCATCATCATCTTCCTCAGCCTCATCTGGTGGGTCTTCTGGTACTCGGGGAACATCGAGGTCCCCCCGGCTGAGTTGGAGGATGATGTCGGGCTCCTGAAGAAGGAGCGGGGCCGTCTGAGCGGCCTCGGCGGGGCGGTGAGGCGCATCTCGAGCCGCGTGTCCACCGGCATCCGGAGCTCGTTCCGCTCGAGCGGGAGAGAGTCCGGTGCCCGTGCGCGCCCCCAGAGTTCGGTGGCCCCACGTACGGAGCAGGTGACCATTGCTATGGCAACTAGTAGCCCCCAGGAGAACAGCTCTCGAGCTGCCGTCTCCTCTGTGGGGGGCGGTGACGTAGAGATGCCGAACACCCTTACCGAGACTTCAGCTACATGACGGAGGCCCACAGGTGAGGCCTGCTACACTGAGGGGGTCCCTGGCCTCAAATACACAGCAGTTATAAATACAGCAAGTCCATGTGAATAACTATTTCTTTATTATTATTATTATTAGGTTATCCATTTTAAAACTTTAAACGTAAAAATAAGTAAAAAGGTAAATAGGTGACTCAGACAATATAATCATGTGGCATCTGTCTGTATTCTGTCAAGTGTTGGCAGAAAGTGCCCGAAACTATGCAGTGTCTTCAGTGGTGTTATGATCCTTATTCTTCTCTCTTTTTTAACAGCAAATGTTTACAGTTAATCAAAAAAAGTGTCTTATTATGCGAAACACCATAGCATAGATATACGTGATCTTATATATCCTATTATTTTAAACAAAATTCCAGAATAGAAGAACGATGTCAATGATCTTGCTCCATCCTTTATTTTCTTTCAGTTTGATGTGGAACTAAATGTGGAACTGAAGGGACAACATGTGGTCATAGCAGTAAAGATCTCTTATCACTAGACAATCATTAACCGCAGTTCACTGCTCCCTGAAATACGAGCCCTTAGCTTCAACAATAGATGGCCTCCCCAGAACCTCTTGAAAACATTTGCGCCCCATATTGATATGAAGTTGGCCTAGAAATAACATTTTGCGCTCGACGTGTCAACTCAAAGATTAAACTCATCTCCAGCTTTAATTACAAGTTTCATTCAATTTCTTCCCCGCAGAGAATGACTCATCATTAGTTCCTTCCAGCACTGGACGGGGGAGAGGCTGCCCGGCATTGCATGAAGCTGTTGACGTTCAACTCTTTTACTGTTGTGTGTTTAATGAAAAATAATCTCCTCAGTGATCCTAATATCTAAAGGAATTGTTAGCTGTTGTTAAGAGGACCCATAAGACATTACTACAGATATGAACTGAAATTGAATGAATTTATACAGTAAAAGTCTAATCACTGATATTAATAATTTTTGTAACAGTTTTGATTAAAGCATGCGATTGAATTGTCTTATTATGATGTTGTATCCAGTATTTGTTCTCACGTCTGTTTTGTTAACACACTTCCTGATCAAATGAAGCCCAACTAACTAACAATACATCACTGCAGCATGAGTTAATATAATGCTATTTGTTATTGAAGGATAAGTCTTGACTGCTGTCTTCTGTAGACTGTGTTATTTTTGATAAATTTGAACTGGCCCAACCTAATGGAGACTGGCATGTTTAACTTATTCAACGTTGACTGAACGTTTACTTAGACTCTGCTTCCAACTATGACAACATGTCAAAGAAGTTGTTACTGTGGCATAATTTTCTTCAGATAAACTAAAGTGGAGCATAACTGAGTGTTTTTTCGTCTTTGTCGTCTTGAAACTCCTCTGTTTGTGCATTGTGTTTCTGTATTTGGTTGTGTTGTGTGTATTTGTAGCTTTGATAACAGTGATCATTTATTTACTATCTTGCTGTGTTTTGTCTATTTGAGTCTATTTTCTTAAGTTGCGATGCACTGAGCTCTCAGTGCCACCATACCCAAGGTTTTTTCCACCACTGAGGAGGTTAAGCTTCCCCCCTTTCTTTTATTGGTTGACTTGTTTATAATTCTCCAGACAAATATTCCCTAAAATTTTATACAGCCTTTATACAGTTTTACCCGTATTTTAATCCTGATGATCAGATAAGGACTAATTGTTCATCTCGACTGCATTCGGGAAATCTAGAGAGAAAGTGATTGACCCAAACTTTCTTGATGTGAATGTCAAAAGAAACATTTCCTTCAGCTTTTATAACTTCCTGGTCACAATAGTGTAACACACTTCTCTCAGGCTTATACTTGAGTATCCAACTCCAGCTCTTGATCCACTGTGTCAGAGTGAAAGTGACTCAGAATCATGTTACTTTTCGTACACCTTCGGTTTCTCTTCCAAGCTAATGAGCTGCTTAGAAGATGTATGTGCAGGGTTTATAGTAAGCAGCATACAGAGTAAACCCAGTATTCAGTTAGCAGTTGATAACAGCAGTAAATTGGTTTGAACGAGGAAGCATTTCAACTCGATTCAGGTGTATGCTGTTAGCCTTTTCAAACACTATTCTAATGATTTTTCTCATGTTAGCTGAGACTTACTGATCCTTGTGGGCAGCAGCCAACATGTTACAAAATAAGAAAATAAGAACAAGTGTGACCTGGTGACTGTTGGTTTCAGTGAGCAGACTACTGAGGTGGAAAAATAGGTGCAGTTGGTGACAGGCCCCCTTGTTCCCACCCATGTTGATAACACGCCTCAGTGTCTAACCTTTGGAACCAGCTGTCTTTATTATACAGCTGTTTCCTCTAACTGCTCCATATACATAGTTCCCACTATCACTCATTTCTATGATCAAGTACACTGCAAAGAGGTCTGTTCAACCTGCAACCACCATGTTGAAGGTGGGATTAGCATAATTACTTTGACAATTTATATGATTTGCTCCAGACTCTTAAAAGTAGTTAATTTACTTAAACTAGCACTCCGAGAGAATAGTACATAAAATGTGACATCTTATCATTTGCAAAAAGAGAAAAGGAAATAGCTGAATTATGGTAATACAGTGACTGCCAGAGCAGAAAACTGACACACAACTCCTCCACTTCCCAAAATAAAAATAATATTGCCTACACACTGAGAAAAAGCTATGTCGTTCTCTCAGTGTTATCAACTTCAAATCTAATTTCAATAAAAGTGATGCCTTTTATTTACTCTTCATTGTATAAGACAATGCCAGTATCACCCTGCTCCTCGTTATGGTCCATTTGTCTCCAAGGAAAGAAATAAAGAAAATTTACCTCTTACCCAAATATTTCAGCTTAAAAAATACAATCTTGCTTTATATAACATTATATTTATTCAATCTTAATTTATATAATTTGAATGTGTTTTAAGTAACGGTAGCCCTTTTTAATGATCATTTCAAATAAAAAAAGAATTCAAATTTATATCATAATAGTGGTCAAACCCAAAATATTAAAGACATGTATAATCATTTTATGTTTTATTTACCCCCACATAACAAGAAATCGTAAAATCTCACAACCATGATAAATATGACATCATTGCTTTAATGTTGTGTTGCCATCATGACTGCATAGCCAGTGTTATACAATATATGCCAGTGCTATCAATATCCCTTTTATGCTATAAACTTGACAAATGCTAGTTACAGACTTGTATAATACATCATGATAGCATAATACGCATAATAAGCCACCAAGTGTTAAATGCTTTGATTGGTCTCAATAAGACTAAATAAATGCAATCCATCAACCATTACCATCCAGTACTATATGTCTATTTGCAGTCTTACAGGTATGTATTGGTCACAGGGCTCACTGAGAATATTGTTGAGTATAAAAATTATGTGAATTATTACACTATGACGTAAATCAGCAGATCATATCCTAAAGAAAACAAAGATCAGTGACCTAGCTACTTGTATAGTTTCATACACTGATAAAAATGAAAGGACACCCGTATAGGCTGCCTTCTCATATATTGGCTACTACAGGCTTACCTCTGGTTGTAAGAAAACAACATTTTAGAATGTTACCGCTTTGCATGACTGACAGTGACAAAAAAAATAGTCAATGAATATCTCCTCCAACTCCACGCTGATTTCAAAATGTTCTGGTGTCTAGATTAGAAAATGTCAATTTGGCGACTTCTAGTGGTAATGTCTAAAAAGACATCGGCGCAAACGTAACCTATAAACGTATTTTACTACCCTGATATTATCTGTCAACGAGGTTTCTAATTCAGAAAAAGTTTCAAATTATCTAAATTTGGTTTTATGATATGTTATAATAGCAACTCAACTATTGTCTTCAAAATTCAAAAATCTTAATTTCATATTTCGCAAAAGTAAGCTTTATGAAATATATGCAATAACTCTTCAAAACACAAGGCTCTTAATCAATCAATCAATCAAATTTTATTTGTATAGCCCATATTCACAAATACAAATTCATCTCATAGGGCTTTAACAGGGTGTGGCATCCTCTGTCCTTAACCCTCAGCAAGAGTGAGGAAAAACTACTAAAAACCCTTTTAACAGGGTAAAAATAAGTAGAAACCTCAGAGAGAGCCACATGTGAGGGATCCCTCTCCCAGGACGGACAGAAGTGCAATAGATGCCACGTGTAGAAAACATTCATCATAAAAGTCTTTAGCGGCATTGATGCAGTCCCGCTGCAATCATAGTCCATGGTCAGCAACCAGCAGGACCACGATCCACCATCCAGACCAGAGGCCACTCCAGTCCTCAGTCACCGTCCACCGCCGCCCACCAGCACCCACCACGAGCCACCGCCATGGCCCTGGTCCACCTCCTTTACCCAGTGCCAACGCGACACAGGGTCCGCCACCAGCACCACGATCAGCCCACACGACACAGAATCCGCCACACTGGGTCCACCACTGCGACCCCCGATGCGCGATCCACAAACAGCAATCCATGGTGCGGCCACAGAGGCCCTGGATCTGCGGGTGATAAAGCAAAGGGACCCCGGGGAAGTTAGGGATGGAGAAGAGGAAGGAGAAGCTGGAAAAACAAGCTCCGTGTGTCATGTGTCATAAAATAGAACAAGTTACGTTCTGCCTCACTAATTAACTCTAACTATAAGCTTTATCAAAAATAAAGGTTTTGAGCCTATTCTTAAACGAACAGATGGTGTCTGCCTCCCGAACTGAAATTGGTAGATTATTCCACAAGTGAGGGGCTTGATGGCTACAAGCTCTGGCTCCTACTCTACTTTTAGAGACTTTAGGGACGACAAGTAAGCCTGAATTCTGGGAGCCGAGTGCTCTAGAGGGTTTATAAGGTACTAACAGCTCTTTAAGGTAAAAAGGCGCTATATTATTAAGGGCCTTGAAGGTGAGGAGGAGAATTTTAAATTATATTCTAGATTTAACTGGAAGCCAGTGTAGCGAAGCTAATACTGGAGAAATGTGCTCTCTTTTCTTTGTTCTTGTCAGGACACGTGCTGCGGCATTTTGGACAAGCTGTAGAGTCTTTAACGACTTACTGCTGGAGCCTGATAATAATGAGTTACAATAGTCCAGTCTCGATGTAACGAAGGCGTGGACTAGTTTTTCTGCATCTTTTTGCGAAAGGACATGCCTGATTTTTTAGATATTACGCAAGTTGAAAAAGGCAGTCCGAGAAATTTGTTTTAAGTGACTATTAAAAGATAAATCAGGATCGAAGATCACTCCCAAGTTCCTGACTGTTTCGTTGGAAGCAAGGGCAATGTCGTCTAGCGCAGCTATATCATTAGATAATTTATCTCTAAGGTGTTTGGGGCCAAGTATTATAACCTCTGTTTTGTCTGAGTTTAATAAGAGAAAATTGCGGGTCATCCAGGTTTTTATGTCCTTGAGACATGCTCGAAGTTTAGTTAATTGATTACTTTGTTCAGGTTTTATTGACAAGTATAACTGGGTGTCATCCGCATAGCAGTGGAAATTTACCGAGTGTGTCCTGATAATGTTTCCTAGTGGAAGCATATATAATGAGAATAAAATTGGGCTGAGCACAGAGCCCTGTGGAACACCATGGTTAACTTTGGTGCGCACAGATGTCTCATCATTAATTTGCACGAATTGGGAGCGATCAGAAAAATAAGATTTAAACCAATTAAGGGCAGTTCCATTAATTTTAATTAACTGTTTGAGTCTTTGTAATAAAATTTGATGGTCAATTGTGTTGAATGCTGCACTGAGATCTAACAGAACGAGGACAGACACAAGTCCCTGATCTGAGGCTATTAAAAGGTCGTTAGTGACTTTTGCCAAGGCTGTTTCTGTGCTGTGATTGGCTCTAAACCCCGACTGAAAGTCTTCATATATATTATTTTCCTGGAGAAACTCACACAGCTGATTGGCTACCACTTTTTCTAAGATTTTAGACATGAAGGGGAGATTAGATATTGGTCTGTAATTGGCTAAAACCTCTGGGTCTAGGGTGGGTTTTTTGAGAAGGGGTTTGATTACTGCTATTTTAAAAGACTGTGGTACATAACCTGATGATAATGACAGATTGATTGTGTTAAGTAACAAACTATCAATTAGGGGCAGAATTTCTTTAAGTAATTTTGTAGGAATGGGATCTAAGATACAGGTTGTTGGTTTAGAACCTGAGATTATTTTGGTAAACTGATCACAAGTGATCAGAGAGAAGCTGTCTAAATAATGGTTAGGATTCTCAGCCGTTTCTGAGATTTCTGTTATTGGGAGGGTATTAGTGCCAATTGAGGGCAGGAGATTGTTGATTTTATTTCTAATGGTTAGAATTTTATCATTAAAAAAGGTCATAAAGGTATTGCTCTTCAGAGATGGAGGGATACTGGGTTCGGTGGAGGTGTGACTCTCTGTCAGCCTGGCTACAGTGCTGAAGAGAAACCTGGGGTTGTTTTTATTCTCTTCTATTAGTTTTGAATAGTAGGCGGCTCTTGCTTTGTGGAGAGCCTTTTTATATTCTTTAACACTATTCTTCCAGTCTATGAGGTTTTCAACATGGTTGCTGGAGCGCCACTTCCTTTCTAGTTTTCTTGATAATTGTTTTAACTCATTTGTTTGGGAATTATACCACGGAGCTAATTTACCATGTTTGACATTTTTCTTTTTTAGAGGCGCTATTGAATCTAATGTTAAACGTAATGAGTCTGCAGAGCTATCGACGAGGTGGTCGATCTCAATGGAGCTCGGGTTTTTAAAGAATTTGTTCTTTATATCTACGGATAATACGGGTTTAAATGTAATTGGAATTATTTCCTTAAATTTAGCTACAGCACTATCAGGTAGACATCTAGAAAATGAGTTTTTTATTGGTGGCATATATTCATTTATTGAAAAATGGAAGGTTATTAAATTATGGTCTGATAGAACTGGATTGTGCGGGAGGACTGTTAAATGTTCAATTCCGACACCGTACGATAATATAAGGTCAAGTGTGTGGTTACAACAATGAGTCGGTTGGTGCACACACTGACTGAAACCAATTGAGTCTAGTATTGAATTAAATGCTACGCTACGGTAATCTTTCTTATTATCAACATGGATATTAAAGTCACCAACAATAATAATTTTATCGCTCTTTAGGACTATGTTTGATAAAAACTCAGGGAATTCCGT
The DNA here is from genome assembly GCA_038501795.1 of Pseudopleuronectes americanus. Taxonomy (NCBI): domain Eukaryota; kingdom Metazoa; phylum Chordata; class Actinopteri; order Pleuronectiformes; family Pleuronectidae; genus Pseudopleuronectes; species Pseudopleuronectes americanus. The sequence continues at coordinate 18,087,195 of CM076732.1, read as the reverse complement.
TAAAAATTCAGTATAAGCCCTGGGAGGATGGTAAACTACAGCCAATATGATTGGCTGTTGGTGTTTCCTGGATTGGCGTGGAAGACTAAGAACCAGACATTCAAATGATTTGTAGCTTAGGTTAAGTTTAGGTTTTGGATGAATTGATAGACTGGAGTTAAAAATATATAAAATAATCGGACGGTGGACAGACACAATCTCTATGGGGTTGTGTGACTGATCCAGAGGGAGCGCAGAGAAGTGTTTAGCACTGCAGCTCTGCTTCCTGGTCCCAACTATGGGTTGTCATGTTATAGACTTTGTAATATTCCTAGATAAGAGAGCTGCTCCATCCCAAGTGGGATGAACGCCGTCTCTCATAACAAGACCAGGTTTTCTCAAAAAAGTTAGCCAATTATCTACAAAGCCCACACCGTTTACAGGACACCACGTCGACAGCCAGCGGTTAAAAGACAACATGCGGCTAAACATGTCATCACCTGTTGTATTAGGGAGCGGGCCAGAGAAAACTACTTTGTCTGACATCGTTTTAGCAAAAGCACACAACGACTCAACATTCACTTTAGTGATCTCCGACATACGAAGCCGGGAGTCATTGCTGCCGACGTGAATTACAATTCTATTGTATTTACGTTTAGTTTTAGCCATTAACTTAAGTTTAGATGCGATGTCGCCGGCTCTGGCCCCTGGGATACAGTTAACTATGGTCGCTGGTGTCGCTACCCTGACGTTTCTCAGAACCGAGTCGCCAATAATTAAAGTTTGTTTATCAGCGGGTGCCTCGCTGAGTGGAGAGAATCTATTTGAAACGTGAGCTGGTGGCTCTTTAATCATGGGCTTTTTAAGACTAGCACTATGCCCCCTCCGGACCGTCACCCAGCTGCCCTGGGCTCCCTGCTGCACGGGACTAGTCAGGGGACTGCTAGTTAAGGCTAAGCTACGTTCTAAGCTGGGTGGCTCCGACGCTAGCGGAAGCCGGCTAACTACAGCTAACGGAGTTTCTAAGCTGCGGAGCCGAGCTTCTAAGTCACTAAGCCTCGCCTCCATCGCTACCAACACACTACATGTATTACAAGTACCACTACTGTTAAGTGAGGCAGAGGAGTAAGTAAACATAAGACACTCGGAGCAAGAGAGAGCAGTGGAGGGAGAGAGAGAAGACATCGCTGATATAGAGCTACGAGGGTGAGCTCACACAGAATCACTAAGAACGCTAGAGTATGGGTTGTTATGTGTGGGTGTTTAACTACAGACCGGTGATTTTAGCCGTAGTGCTACAGAGTTTAGCGGAGGAGCTAATACAGAGAGCGACCAACACTAGCAGCAAGTAAACAGGAAATGAACAGGAAATGACGCGGGACGCTTACCGGAAATGAGCCCTAAAGTGATGTGATGATGGTCACAAGGAAATTATGTGGTCAACCATGGCCTCACAATGGCAGAGGCAGGTCGTCGAGTTCAGCCTAATGTGCCATTTTCTGCAGGGAAAACAGGTATGTCGGTCAACTATTGAATTATTGATGGTAGAGTTAACTGTAGTATTCAAATTTATTGAACTAACGTCAAAGTAAAACAACTAAATACAAATGGTAATAGTGTTTATTTGTGAATTCTAATGTTAGGCAATGGATATTACTTGTGGTGATGTCACAGCAGAGCATTGTCAGGGATGGTTGCGGCATGCACGCGGATTCTTCCCCCGTTGCATATCAAGGGAGAACATCAGATGTGATGTTGATGAAAATCTGCGGACAGATGTCCAGACAGACATGAGCGCCAGGATGAGCAGGAGGGTGAGGATGAAATCTAGTGAAACTCCAGCTTTGCATTACTTTCTTACTGTATGTGTTGTTAGTGTTGTAGGCTTTACCTAATTTTAGTTTTGATGTGCTTATTGTTTGGCAGTATATTGTGCTGTACACATTTTATGTTACTGTAACCACGATGTACGGCATTTATTGTAACAATTTCCATGGCAGTATGAGTTCAATAAAGTATTTTATGTGAAACCTTGAATTAATCTTTTTCTGTTTGATACACATAGTATTCTGGAAAGAAAACATCTACTGTAACCATTCAGTGTCAAAGGACTAAGGGCCAAGATTGAAACGTGCACATGAGGGATATATTTCTATGTTCCATTGCCATACTGACAAAACATCTAAACATTTTGTATAACTGTTTAGGGTGAGATGTGACCTTTTGAAGGTGATCATTGTAGTTGTGCTGAACCATAGGCTATTTTGTCAATTGCACTTAGAGCTCTGAGAATGTAATTTCTGTTTCGCGAAATGAGTAGATATGTCTGTACACAAAGTATATCAACCCATTAAGACTTAAGGCGGCCAATACAAACACACTTTAACACCTACAAATTGTTTGAAACCAGCCTGTTGTCGGAGAGCCGACGGATTCAGTGTAAAGCATAGACTTTTCCGTAGACTAAGAATAAAGACAGCAGTTCAGCAGGAAAATATTCTGGTTCTAAAGCTTCTTCATCGTTAGAAGTCTGTTGTTACCTCCTTTAATGTTGCTCCCCCCGCTTAGATCACCAGCCATTGTCGAAACTCTACCTTTCAGTGAATCACAATGTATTTCTTAGTCACATTTATTGAAAACTATGACATCGTTGATAAGACGCACACAAACATAGCTCACAGTCTTAAAGCTATAAGCACATATGTTGCATCAATCTAAATGGCCTAAGAAAGATATAACACAACTCTTAAACTGACATAACTCTCCTGCTAACATGTGTCGTCCCCTCTCCCTGCAGGAGGCCAGCGAGGCGTACCGGGTGGGTCTGTTTTGACCCAGCCAGCCCAGCTTTTCAGTAGACATTAGCGTAACCCTAATATGAAGAGATAAAAATATGTTGAAGTCATGTCTTTCATATTTTTTTTTGTTTTTGTTCTCACCAAATGTTTTAGGGTACCTTTTTTGTGCATGTAAAAGGTTTAGCAGATCAGACTCACTGTGCACACATCGTCAATCAGGCATCACAGGGTTTGGCTGGTACTACAAAACACAAATCCCACCCTTGAGCTCACCTGGATTTTTCTACGGTGGGGGACCAGTAGGTGCAGGTTGTGTGGCACACAGGCAAATCAGAGGGACTTGACCGGAGGCTAGTCTGCTTACAGTTTTTCTCGATAGCAGGATTTTAAAAACAGGGCCCGGTGTTTCAATACACTAAAAACAATTAGCACAACCACACACCCAATCAGTAGACCAACTCAGACCCTTGTAAAAACTATACACTAATTTATCAATACCATATTTTGTTACGATATAAAAACACACGTTTCATATGACTAAATTCTCTTCCTCTTCCTCTTCCTCTTCCTCTTCCTCCTTCTCCGTGGATTTCCCCTCTCATCCTCACTCTTCTTCCTTTTCTGACCCCTTACATTTTGGTTGAAGTCAGGTGAACTCACCTACTGCAATCGAAAAAAAACTGTAAGCGGAGCTGCAACTTCCACAGCAGGGTACTATTAAAACTAGTCCCCAGTCCCATGTCCATCTGACAATTTGTGATATGAGGTTATATTGTGATACACAATATAACCTCATATTTATTTTCTCTAATATTCTTCTCATTCCTCAAGATTTTCAGACGTATAAATGAGCTGATCTATGTATTTTCCAAGTTTCTCATATTATGTGGGTAATAAATAGGTGTTAGAATAAAGTGATGGCAGCGGGTGTGATTTATTTACTTTTGAAGATGGGGGGACTGATGTGATTCTGGGACTTTCCAAAAGAAAGGTGTGAGCGGCCAGAAGGGGGCACCCTTTAACAACATACCACACAATGGACAATAACCTGGCACATTTGAATCAGGTTTTGTTCTGTGTTTGTGTCAATCTGTTGGTGTTGAACTGATCATCTAAACGAACACAGCACATGTTTCTTTGAGTCAGTATCTTGTGTCTGTAGCTGGCAAGTCAATATGATTCAACTCAGTTTTTTACATGCATAATTCAGCTCCATCCACCTCAATGAGAGTGACTTTAACAGCCAGCGCTCAGATTCTCACAGATAGGTCATTTTAGAGTCACAGATCACTTGTCTCATGTTCAGAGTTCAACTCCAGTCTGAATGATCTGAGACTGGGGAAACATGTTTACTTATACATATATACTTAACTTATGATATTTCATTGAGGCCTGTAGCATGTTGACTGTTTATTCACACGTTGTGACACAAAGTTCAGCAGGATAAATGCATTTTCAGGATTAAATTACGTAAATCAGTGCACCAGCAGGATTTGATCTCCGTCTCTTTGAAGCGTTTCAAAGGTAACTTTTTGCATTATATCTTAAAACATCAAATCTCTAATTTTCAGTATGTTGAAAAATATATCTGACCAAAGTAAAGCGCAGTCCCTTTCTTTTGGACTGTATTGATGATCTAGTCAATCAATCAAACAAAATATATTTGTATAGCCCATATTAACAAATTATAAATTGTTTGATATGAATTTCCAAGGTGCAACATTGTCTGACCATAACCGTGAACAAGAGTAAGGAAAACTTTTAACAGGGAAAAAGAACTTGGAAACCTCAGAGAGGGCCACATGTGAGGTATTCTTCTCCCAGAACGGACAGAAGTGTAACTGAGAATATCAACAAAATACCAGTATTAACAACATTGATGAGAAGAAACAGTTTTTATCATAATGAAAATGTGTGTCTATGATTAAAGTATTTATACATAAGAAAATGTCTGATAGAGATGAAGAGAGCAGCAATGATAAATTAACTAAGAAGTTATTCCACAAATCAATTTACAGCTCTTTCTTCATCTTTTAGCTCGTTTTATCTGTGTACCAGACAATTGTTTATGTATCCTTTATTTATTCTATTCTATTCTATTCTATATAAGCCACTGGATGCCTACATGTTTTCCTGGTAATCTGAAAGCTGACAGGAACCCATGACCCTGTGAGACGGAACCCGGGGGAACATTCTGAAAGTGACGCAAGTGTGCAGTATTCACTTCCGTAAATACGCGGTTTACTTCCGCTGGTGAGAAGAGCGCACACATGCTCCAGGATTGTTTACAGCAGGGATTCACTTTCTTAATTCATCTCTATTTACCACAAACACTCAGCGGTTATACTGATTTACGTGATATAAATTAAATAAGCTCAGTCTTTCCCTTTTAAGTCCGACCTTTTAGCTGATGTTAGCTTAGCTGCGCTGCTTTTCTTAAATGGAGATGGACAGTCTGGACTTTTTGAACAGTCCTACGGTGAAGACGGTCAGGTTTGGAGGCAGTGTTGCGGACACGTTAATGAAATACAAAAAGGTGAGTGTTGACGTGCTGTCTCTCGTGGTTTTACACCAGAGCAGCTGAGACTCTAAACTGTTGTTATGTGTTTTGTCGTAATAAGTCTACACCTAGGAAGTGTTGCTTATTACTATCCAACTCTTGCCAGCCGTCAGTAGCTGAACTCTGGTCTATCAGGAATATACCAGTTCATTGTCGCTGTAATTAAAATTAACAACTTCCTCCTCCTGGTCATCTTTCTGTATCTGATTTGATGTTTCTCTTCTTGTTTGAAGGGAGACTCAAGTGATTATGAGCTGCTGAGGCATCAGCTGGCTGATCCTGAGATAAAGGTGTGTTGTGTTGTGTTGTGTTGTGTTGTGTTGTGTTGTGTTGTGTTGTGTGTGTGTGTGAGTGAGTGATCACAGTTCTCGTAGTTCTGTTCTCAATGAGCTCTCTCCTCACAGGATGCTCAGATCATCAGCTGGCTGCAAGAATTTCGGGGTTGTGTGACTCAGCTCACCAAGGACCATGAACAGCTCATCTATACTATCCTGGTGAGTGTCCATCATGAGACTTGTACCCTCAGCACCTGATGGCAAAATAAGCTGGTTCCAGCTTCTTAAATCTATCAATCAGCTGCTTTTACATGTATGACTGGTCAGATACACAACACAAATACATCACCTGGACCTAAAGGAAGTTGTGAGGGTCTTCTTAGAGAGCTGATAATATCAGATTGATATGATAGTAGTATGTATGTATATGTAAGGATAGTGTGTGGTCTCTGACTAAATTATTGGATGTTGATTTGTTTTCCTGTGCAGCTTGAATCCCAGCTGCTCCGTATTGTAAATGAAGGCTGCTAGGCGACTTAAGCCCATAGTCCCACAGTGCAACTCACCTCAAACTGTCATTCATCCCAACCTCCATCAGGCACCAAGACTCAGATGTGAATGGACCATGCAGATTTGGTCTTCATAGACAAAAGTTTCCATGCTGAAACTCTTATCTGTGTGTGTGTTTTAGAGGCTTCCATGGGTGGGCCGGAGCCATGCTGTGGTGGATGAGTACATGACCTTCCTCAGTAACCTGGTCTCAGCGCAGACTGTCTACCTGTGTTCCTGCCTCAAGATGGTGGTCTCCCATTTCACTCCCAGTATGTTCCCCTGACTGGTGGTCAAATAATCCAATGTTTCACAAATGAAATTCTTAATTCAAACGCTCAGTGATGTCAAAGTTGTGAGGTAATGTTGACTTTCTGTTGACTCCTGATTGTCATTATTGTACATTTAAATTTGTTTGTGTTTACTTCAAAAGGCAAAGGATTAACATTAGCTATATTACATCCCTGGCATTTAAATCTCATTGCATGTTAATTCAACGCTGCAACAATTGAGCTCTAATTCTTTTTTAAGAGAAATGTTTTGGCGACATGCTGGTGTGTTGAAGTTCCTTCCTAGGAGCGCAGATATTAGCACGATGTACCTAAACTACAGAAGTAGAATTCTGGAACTGATAACTGATTCCAAAAACATCCCAATCAAAATTGATCTCAAAACACTTAGCTTGTCTGTGGGAAAGACTGTGAATACTTAGGGTCTCTGCCTGTAGTTTGTGAGAGAATGTGTAATTTCTAGGGTTATTCTCTAAGGAAGTGGAAGTAACTCTACAATAATGATTCGTACCTGACACTGGTTTTAGCTCATTTTATTAGGGCCCGAGCACCGAATGGTGAGAGGCCCTATTGAAATTGTAAGGATTTTTATTAGGGCCCGAGCACCGAATGGTTTATTATTATTTCCCTTTGGGGGGCTTTTTGAGGGTCTAGACATGCTCAAAAAGTTATGAAACTTTGCAGGAAATTCAAGGTCTGCGGATATTTTAGTATTCTGGAATAATTTGAATTGGGCGTGGCAAAATGCCTCAACAGCGCCCCCTGGAACACAGCCCCTAGGTTTCCCTTTGTCCGATCTTCACAAAAATCGTGGCCTACGTGTATCATGACCAGACACACAAAAAACACTCAAGGGGTATTTAAGAAAAATGCAACAGGGAGCCCGCCATTTTGGATTTAGTGACCATTTTGGCCATATTCCACATTTTTACTTTTACGTACTTGTCCCAGGGCTTTCATCTGATCAACTTCAAATTCAGATGAGTGTCATCACAACAAGATGGAGAAAAAAAATGATTAAGGGATTTTTTTTTATCACACCGTGTGACCGTGGCGTGGCGTCAAAGTTTGGTTACACGCCATCAAAACATGAGCATCTGTATCTCGGACATACATGGTCCAATCAAGTCCAAACTAGACATTTAAGACAAGAGTCCCGGCCTGATGACAACTACACAGAAATAATGACTTGAAATCACAGCGCCCCCTGGTGACAACACGAAATGTCTTTTCTTTTGCATGTCTTACACTTGGATGTATTTCTCCTCATCCATTGACCTCAACCATGTCAAACTGTATCAAATGGGTCTCAAGACATTGATAATGAAGGCATAAGATAACTGTGACTTTTCGTCAAACGCCATATTAATGGCGTTGCATCAAAGTTCATCAACTCGCCATGAACCACGAAATTGCTGTAACTTCAGTGTTCATGGTTCTATCTCACTCAAAATACATGTGTGTAACAACATCCCCCCCCTGAAGATATTCATATGGTTTTAAGGAATGGGCGTGGCAAAGTTTGATTAAACGCCATCAAACACGAGGTTCTGTATCTCGAGCATACATGGTCCAATCAAGTCCAAACTAGACATGTAAGACAAGAGTTCCGGCCTGATGACATCTACACAGAAATTATGACTTGAAATCACAGCGCCCCCTGGTGGCAACATGAAGTGACATGTTTTATACTTTGATGAACTGCTCCTGGCTGCTTTACAATATACAGCTCAAATGAGCTCAGTCAAATCATTGGATCAATGTCAGAATTGTGACATTTCCTGAAACCATGTAAACATTGAGGTGCGGCGAAGGATCATCCTTCGCCAAAGGACAGGATGTTGTCATAACTCCACTGTGCATTGTCCTATCACTACCAAACTTCTGTCACATGATAAGAGTACAAGCCTGAACAGCTCTACGTGTCAATATTTCCTCAGTGTCATAGCGCCCCCTACTGATTCGCCAGGAAAGAGGAAGTACTTTGTTAATCCACTCTGCATTATCCAACAGGCTCCAAACTACTGACCTATGATCACAATCCTGATCTGAACAGCTCCGTATATAAATATTCGTTCAGGGTCATAGCGCCACCTACTGATCACTGTGAAAATTAAGTTGTGTTTACATTGTCCAATTGACACAAAATTGCTCATGCTACATCAGAGCGCCTACATGAACAGATCTATATGTCTGTGCTTAATAATAGTGATGGCGCCACCTACTGGCAACAGGAAGTAAGCTTTGTTTACAACTATCATGCGATTTACATAAAATTTTCACTCTTTGATACAGTAATGAGCAATTATCAGGCAAGGATTAACGTCGTGTGACTGACGCAGGAGCTGAAGCGTTTATCCTTGCCGCAATGTGCAAAACGCATGCAAGGTGGAGACGTGCGCTTGGTCATCGATCGCTCTCTCCACCGACCGCAACAGACTTCAACGTGCGGGTGCTCGGGCCCGCAAGTGCTACAACGTAGCCCTAGTTCACTATGGTCTTTAAAAAGGTGCTAAAAGGTCTTAGATAAAAAAAAATTCCAGCCTGTAGAAACCCCTATATGTTCATGAAGACCATTTATTTTTAACCGGTCATATTAAGATAATGGTCTGTTGTTGAGTGAGTCGGACATGTCCTGTGGATGAACTGCAGAAGGATTTTCTCGGGACTTTCTCTGCAGTCTGCCTTTCACACATGCACAATGCAGCAAGAGATAATCCACTTAGACGCGTTCACAACAGTTCTGTTCTCACATTGTCTCCTCCAGAACAGTGTTAATTTTGGCAGCTATTTTTGATTTAGTCCTAGTCTTTTGACGAAAATGCATACTAGTTTTAGTCACATTTAGTCATTTTTATCCTTCTTTGTTTTAGTCTAGTTTTAGTCACATTTAATAGCCACATTAAACTCCTTTTCTTCCCTCCTCAGGCCCAGGGACCCCCTGTGTTGTGTCCAAACATGTATAATAGTCCAGCTTGCAGTACTTAGGTTGTCCATTAGATATCCCTCCTAGCATAGGTCTATAGCAGGGGTCGGCAACCTTTACTTTCAAAAGAGTAATTTTGCCCCCTCATCCCCCAAATAAAATTTGTCTGGAGCCGCAAAACATATTTGATAACAAAGCTAATAAAGTTTAATATGAAGTTATACTATACAAAACTATAGTTTGTTGCATTTATGAAATTATAGAATGACAATAAAGAAAACTCTTAACATTTTATTGCTATTTGTACCTGTTACAACTAAGGAAAACACCAAATGCTTATGAAGAGAAGAAAATACACAGGCAAGTGTCGGCCTACTTTGAAATAAATTAAACACAGAATTATGTAGGGCTATTTGAGTCCTCCCGTATTTTGTGGGAAATTTATGAAATAAGAAGTACCCTATTTTGAAATAAATAAAAACATATAGCTGCAGCCTAATAGCTTAAAAATATATATTTAGTTTTAAATGTAAAAACAAAAAGTGAGAGCAGGTCAGATTTGAGGCGAACACAGAAACTGCAGCTCGGTAGAAACCAACTGCAGCTTCTGCTCTGATCAAGAAGCTGAGGCGCTGATCTCAGATCAGCTGAGACCAGAGAAACTCTGTGTTTTCACTGATTCCAATGATAAGAAGCAGTCAGTCACTGAGCTCTAATCTCACTGTGTCTATCTGAGCGAGTGAGCGGGGCGGGGGGGGCGGAACCTCTTGACCGGTGCGCTATCTGGGGCACAGACACACACACTCACTCGCCCGCTCCTGATACTTCATGACGGCCTGATATGATGATTTAAAAAAAAATTATTGTGACTTAGTCAACCACCAAAATTTTCGTCTCGTCTCGTCAACGAAAGTTAAAATAGATTTATTTTCAAAGATCCGTTTTCGTTACGTCTTCGTCTCGTCTTAGTCAGGGGAAAAAGGACGAAATTAACACTGCTCCAGAATTTGCAAACTCTATACTGAGGATCGCAGAAAATCCACAGGCACTCACTTTGATATTTGTGTTCACATATCCACAGTTTCTCTGGAGTTTAGTGCATGTCTGAAAGCAGCTTGAGTGAACGAGAGTGTCTCTCTTTGACTCAATGTGTCAAGGAGGGGTTTAGGGATTCATTGCTCAGTGCTTGGCTTTAAAATGAAATTCGATTTTACCCATTTTACGACGAAAATAAACATGTGGTCAGGGTTAATATTGTAGCCACAGATAAATCAATGTGAGGACAATCCATGTGTCGTGGGTAAGTTCACACCGGCACTGAGAGCTGTCCACTTATGATCAGATCATCTAAAACTGATTTTATCTGCAGGCTTATCTTTGTTCCACTACAGGTGACTCATGGAGAAATAATGTGTTTGTTTTCAGAGCGAATGACCATCTGTGAAGGGGGAGTGGATATTTCTGATTCAGACGATGAAGATGAGAGTGAGTGTCATCTTTCTCATTTCTATTGATGTTTTCATGTATTAGGTGGTTGTGTTTAACATTGGAATTATATTTCAGGACTTATGAGCATTTATTGGTGTTTGATCAGGACTGTCATTGTTGTTTTGGTTGCTTGCTGAAGTCTAGGGGTTTGAGAGGGGAGGACAGTGAGAGTTGCGAGATTTGAATGTTGAGCAGGGAAATGTTAGAGCATCCTCCCCCCAAGTATATGAGTTAAATACAAATGATTAATTCCTGCACTGTTCCTTTTATTTTGTTAGACCTCCCCAGAAACTTTGACCGGTGTCACCAGGCATTACAGCTCATCACCAAATACGTTCCAGCGTAAGTCACTTGATGTAGACTTTTCTCTCTTCCTGCTTGGTTTCTTATGATTTTGCTCACCAATAAATCTGATAATTTCTCCAATAATCCAAATTACTTATAACTTCATCTCTGTAAACACATGCAAAAATGTATTAACGACTTTCAAATGTATTCAAATTGTACATTTTCGCCTCTGCTTTCAGCACAAGTCGCTTTCTGATGCCCATTGTGCAAGAGAACTTCCCTTTCATACAGAAATCCTCAAGAACCCTGGTGAGAGTTATTAATGCTGTCGATTGAATCAAATAGAGCTAATAAATTATTTTGGGCAGTTTTCCTTACTCTAGTTGAGGTCTAAGACTAGAGCATGACGACGTTGTCAAGCCCTAGAAGGCAAATTGTAATGTGAATATGGGCTATGTGGTTACCTCACACACTTAATGAGAGCATCACCAGCTTAAAATGTCAAATTTCTTTTTTTTTGCCAAGGATGGTTTAAGCTTTATCTACAGACATTAGTTTTATCTTGGCAATTATCCGTACAATAATCCGAAAGTTCAAACAAGCTGTGATAAAACAATAACTCTGTCACCTCACCGTCTAAAAATGCATAATATTCTTCTGAAAAACTTGCTTTGTACTTGCAACAGGATACACATGATCTTTATATGAGTACTGTAAGATATGATATGTCAATTATATTGTGTTGTATGCCCTAGCTCCTCTCAACAAATTGTACTAAACAGAGTATGGCTCTGCCAAAACTCTGATGTGCATCTTTGTGTTAGGGTAATGGATATCTTGTTGTTCTTTACAGGAGTGTTATGTCCACAACCTCCTGAGAGTGACAGTGTACATACCGTCGATTCGACGAGACGTACTGGAGGTGATCTTTGAAAAGATGCTCAAACTGGATGTGAGTGTTTCACCTCTAAATCAAAGTGCTTTATGGAAGAAAGGAGGAAAAGTCACACTTTTCCTTATATATTTAAAGTTACAGCGACTCTGTGGAAGGTGGGTGCGGTTTCACTGGAGGCCTGTCATCTCCTACCTACAGTAAAGAAAATATCTGCAAAGGTTGTCTCAGATCTGTGGGTTATTTCTAACAGAATTAAAGACGGTTGCCGTGGTTGTCGGTGTTTCATACCGATTTTTTTGTTTTATTTTGTATAGACATAAATGCTATATACATCAAGGCTGAAGTGGACCAGAATGATCCAGATTGGAAATCAACACCATTGATTAATAACTAAATAAATCTGGAAATAATTAAGTTGATGTCTGAAGAGCGACAGAGATGAGCAGCCACACACATTTACACACAAACTGCAGACGGGACAGAAACTCTTCCTGCAGATTATCACATACCACGGTGTTCCTTCCTTTACCTCATTGGTGCAGAAGAAGCAATGCTCTACTGATCCAGGAACATAAATATTAGTTCAAGAGGTTGTTATATAGTGAGTGATTAGAATGATGCAGAGTGCAGAGCACTGTTCACTTTGCAATGAAACAATGACACAAACTTCTTAAAGATCTTCTCTGTTCTTTGGGTAATTCAACACTGTGCAGCAGAAGAGTGAGACAGCCCGCAGTGAAATTTTATGTTACAGAACTCATTCAGTTTCAACACTGAACAGAAGCTGAGCCAGCGTTTTTCCTTGTTGAATGTCCGGTGCAATCGGTAACACTAGTGTTGTCAAGAGTTTACCACCGGTGGGGAAATGTTCACGCCATGGGATTCCTACAATGAGTGTAATGACATGCAAACCTGAATTATTTCATGTTCTTAACCTATATGATGGCTTCTGTATGTCTCCTCTGCTCTGTAAAACTGTATGTGGTTTATTTCAGGTGAGTGCATCCCGCTCACACATTGAGGAGGCAGAGGAGAATGCAGTGCAGCGCCAGAGGGCAGAGGAGCCGGCTGAGGAGGGGCTCTTTCACATGGTAACAAACAGCAGGGGTCTGGGGTTTCCTCTGGTACAGATTCGGTGGGAAATGATTGTCGTTAGTACCAGGGTCGCTGAAACAGCATTAAATACTATTTAGGGTTAGGTTGTCAAAGAAAAAATTGTGAATGGAAAAAAATGGTACAATTAAAATATTGAAAGGGATCTAGTCAAATAATGTCAAGTAAGTTGTACAAACGAGGAATTTGACATGGTGAAGTGGCTCTCAATGTTCTTACATAGAATACACATAACAACACAAAACAAAACAAACAGTGCGATGGTCTGAGAAAAAAGAAAGAAATTAAGTGCAGGGATAAATATTGAATGGTATGAGTATTACAGTTTTACAATGAGGGTGAAATAAATAATATAATTAAATATAATTACAATATAATATGACTTTGGGAGTATTTGTAAAGTGGTTATTATAAAGAACCAGGGTTATTGCACAGGGCCACGGTGGATTGGCTGTTCAGGAGTGAGACGGCATGGGGGAAGAAACAGTTTTTGTGTCTGGATGTTTTGGTGAACAGAGATCTGTAGCGCCTCCCAGAGGGGAGGAGATGGAATAGGTTGTGTCCAGGGTGTGAGGGGTCTGCAGTGATCTTTCCTGCCCGTTTCCTGACTCTGGAAGTGTACAGGTCCTGGTGCTTCCTAAGCTGGTGCAGGAAGTACAACCTCTGCTGGGCCTTCTTGATGATTTTATTGATCGAGAGAGCGCAACACCGTGGCAGCCAGTCGCGGCGCCATCCTTCCTTATATGCCTCACAGTTAGTGCTATAATGATCCGTGATATATTTGTATGAGTTAGTCCTCATCCTCACTGTCTCCTCCCGCCCTGGCTCTCTCCATCTGTGTGTGTCTCAGGATGAGGATGTGGCAGCAGATCAGGCCCCCGGTACCACTGCGATGGCCCATCCTGTGGCCGAGCGGCTTGACACTCTCATGGCCGTGATGATGTCCTACATCAGGGACGTCTGCTTTATAAACGGTAGATGGATTACACAGCTTTTACACTGAGGATCACATTTCTCTGACCTACCCGTATCAGGGAGTGGGCTTTAAACAGGTCCTGGCAAGACATTTTTTTTAAGTACGAGACAATATGTAATATATTTACTTTGTTTACTTGGATGCATCCTTGTTAATGTATCATTTTAAGCTGTTTCATTTGTCATCAGTGGTGGTCATTGCTTTGTTTTCTCTCTTAGGCTCTCTTCATGTGGAGAGGACGAAGGAGCTGTACAAAGATTTGTTGAGTGTGTTTGACAAACTTATTCTGCCAACACACGCTTCCTGTCACGTCCAGTACACACTCTTTTACCTCTGCAGCTTCAGACTGGTCAGTGCTCCCTACACTGTGTCTTTGTACTGATAGGAAATAGCAATATGTAGCATTCAGCCCTCAGTCTGGTCTTCCGAAGGTTCCAATGCCAGAAGATGGCCAAACATCAATTATTGCTGCTGAATAACTGAAATGAGATGTTACCATTCTATAGCAGACACATCTGCTTTAAAAATGACTGAAAAATCTGTAGTCAAAAGGGGGAAAAGTTATATAATGTATGTAACATCTTCCCAGGCCCTGGCAGAGGCCTTCCTGGATCACCTGTGGAAGATCCTACAGAGCCCCTCTCAGCCTGCTGTCCTTCGCCAGGCTGCTGCTGGATTCCTTGGAAGCTTCCTGGCCCGAGCCAAGTTCGTCCCTGTGCCGTGAGTTTACATCAAGTTTCTGCTTAAGAATTTTAAAAGCCAGGAGTTTATTCCCTGTAATCCTAAGCCGTTGTTAGTTGTTAGACATGACCTGCGGAGGAACTCCAGAGGATTTGGTCTGGACTTTCTCTGCAGTTTGCCTTCACACATGAACAATGCAGCAGGAGGTTCCCAACATCAAAAAACTCCTCCACCGGATTCCGGTGAGGGGTGGTGCAGCAGGCAGAGGCAGGACCTTACGTGTTAATTTCAGTACGGAGTTTATGTGTCTTTGTTTACAGCACATAGACACACTGGCATCAGCTCTTATCACCACAAACTCTATTGTATCCTCCTTATTGGCTTCAACGTGTTTCAGTGCCTTTTCATCCTGAGACATTTGTTTACTTTTTATTGGTCTTTCGCTTGCGTCATTAACCCCTCCACTTACTAGTGTTAAATCTTGCGAAGGATCTCCTACTGTGTTCTCATATCCTCTCCTTCAAACTCTCAATAGACATTGTACGAGGTGGCAGGGGGAGGAACTCCACACAATCTGCGGAGGCTCTCACTCTGACATTTGCGTTCACACACACATCTCCTCTGGAGAAACAGCGGAGGATCTCCAGAGTTCAGTGCATGTCAGAAAAAAGCTATAGTGTCCATCATTATCCAGCTGTTAATCCAGTTAATCTAACCCCCTCTCCCAGCACTGTGCGGGCCTGTCTGGACCTGCTGCTCTCCTGGATCCATTGCTACATCGACAGTCAGGACAACAGCGGGAGACAGGCATGCTGTGACATCAGCCTGCATGGGCCCTTCTACTCAGCCTGCCAGGCCGTCTTCTACACACTCATCTTCAGACACAGAGCAATGCTGGAGGGCAACATGAAGAAAGGTACATTATACACCTAATGCCCAAAATGGAAAACATGGCAGCAAACCTACAGCAAATATATTTTGTTTGATGGTTATAAGTACTGTTATAACAGCTGTGTGTGTGTGTGTGTGTGTGTGTGTGAAAGGTCTTGAGTACCTGCAGAGTTTGAACCTGGAGCGGGTGGTGATGTGTCAGCTGAACCCTCTAAAAGTCTGCCTTCCTTCAGTCAGCAACATGTTTGCTGCTATCACCAGGTACACACGCATATCCAAAAAAACTCTGAAACCATGATAAATGTTTGAAGTGGAATGTCTCTTTGGTGGAGCTGCTAACAACTCAGTCATCTGAAATGTGACAAGGGGCTTCAACTAGACACAAGTCCAAAAGGTTAGAAAATGCTCATGTAACCAAACTCCCTCCAATGTCTTGTATTTTATATTCTTATCATGTTTTAGATTTTTACATAAAAGTGAAACATTGCGGTCAAATGGGCATCCCACATGAATTGTCATGCAAACAATGGCCAACGTATTAAACACTTTGTAAACTGGTTAATCATGACATAAATAAGAGTGTGAAGTAATCTACTCTGTGCTTTTGTTGCAGGAAGTACCAAGTTGTGTTCTGCTACACCATCATAGAAAGGAACAACCGGCACATGCTGCCCGTGGTTCGCAGCTCTGCAGGAGGAGACTGTGTGACCACCAACACCAACCCTCTGGACAGCTTCTTCCCCTTCGACCCTTATCTGCTCAAGAGGTACATCCACCCAGTATTCTCTGTGATCCAATGGTTTGGGGGCAAAACATTGAACGTCCAACTTTTCTCTTGAGACCCAGTCATTACTGTCATGACCACTTCTCAAATCATATATCTACAGTGTCCTGCTGCAAAGGAAGTGTTGGAATGACGGTGATCAATACAAAGAGAGTAACCTGCTAATCAGGGGTTTTCACGTATATACAGGTCCAGTCAGCTGATTGAGCCACTCTACCAGGTCTGGGAGGAACTGGCAGACATGGAGCTGCCTCCTTGCAAAACGGCACGACAGGTGAGGTGCCAGAAAGTTCATCATGTTCAGTAAATACTGCAGGACCTCCCTGCACTGCCTCATAAACTAGGGAACTTGGGAGAGGCAGATATGGAAAGAAAGTTCCCCTATAACTAATATATTTAAGTTATTTTGAAACTGGTGTAGTGTAAGTCTTGGTCTCACTGGTCAGATGAAGTCACGGAAATCAAACTCAAACTGGAAATGTTTATTAGATTGTGAGGAAATGAGAAAGTGTTATGTGAACAGTTGTCATATGGTCTGTCGGATTTTTCCTCCCAGTCAGTTTAACCTCACCTTGATATGGCTGTTGATTCTGTGTCGGTCAGGGCTCCGGGGAGGACGAGGATGACTTCCTGTGCGGAGAGACACCGCAGGCCGATGGCATTGTGGGAATGACTCCCAGCTCCTACGACTCAACCCTCCGCAGCCCGAGCAGCTTGGGCTCCCCCCCCTTCTCATTTCAGAAACCATTCTAGGACCTCATCATGGTCCAGGACGTTCCAATGGACCAATACGGATTTCTCTCTGCTCAGTAAATCCAAATTTTCGCTCAGATCATTTGGGGTCAGACGTTTTTTCTTGACTCCACAGACTGTACGTGATGTTATATTGAATTCAAAAGAGTCAAACACACAGTGAAGATTACATGAGCCAGTCCCAGTTGAAGAGATGTGGCCAAACTCTGTTTACAAAAGAATACTCCTAGTTAAAAGAGTCCCACTTTAAAGGGTCTATGCAATACTCTGACACAAACCTTCTTAACTTTTCTTTCACATGATTTATATAAGTAAAAATCCATGTTGGCACATGCATAACCACTGTGCTGGGAGAGTTCCTGATAATCAGATTATATTTTTATTAATATATTTTTGAAGTTTTATTGTTGCCTGGTGCAGAATACACATCACTGTAAAAAGGTCTGCAATGGAACGCGACCTCGGCCCATCACATGAACACTTGTCAGTTCAGCCGACAGTAAGCTGCGCCAATGCTGACACATTATTTTCACAGAATGCACCTGTGGCCTCAGCATCTTGGAAATGAAGAGAAATAACCAATAAGAGCGAGCAGGATGAGTTGCTCGGCACCGATTGGAGGGTGGAGATGGAGCTGGTGGTGAGGATACTGTCCCATACTGGCCATAGTATTTGTACTGTGAGGTGTGAGCAGTCTCAGTGAGTCACATCAGACTGTCAGAGCAGTAAGGGACAGAATGAATCTTCTTCTGCTGAAGTTTTGGTTCAACCTCTCCCATCAGTGGCAGCAGCGGTTTTAGTCTAAGAAGGGATGTCTCTCTGCTGTCAACTGTGTCCTCAGTGTACATACAAGCATGTAAATATTGTTTTAGGACCGACTTGAATAAATTTGATCATGTTCTTTGATTCTTTATGAGAATTGTTTTTTATTTTAGTCTACTTGTATTGTTTGTCCATAAAAAGTGTGTGTGTGTGTGTGTGTGTGTGTGTGTGTGTGTGTGTGTGTGTGTGTGTGTGTGTGTGTGTGTGTGTGTGTGTGTGTGTGTGTGTGTGTGTGTGTGTGTGTGTGTGTGTGTGTGTGTGTGTGTGTGTGTGTGTGTGTGTGTGTGTGTGTGTGTGTGTGTGTGTGTGTGTGTGTGTGTGTGTGTGTGTGTTGTGTGTGTGTGTGTGTGTGTGTGTGTGTGTGTGTGTGTGTGTGGTGTGTGTGTGTGTGTGTGTGTGTGTGTGTGTGTGTGTGTGTGTGTGTGTGTGTGTGTGTGTGTGTGTGTGTGTGTGTGTGTGTGTGTGTGTGTGTGTGTGTGTGTGTGTGTGTGTGTGTGTGTGTGTGTGTGTGTAAGTTGCTACATGTGAGTTAGCTCTCTGCAGCTAAACACCATGAACAGCTCACTGGGTGACTTTCTCAGCTTTGACTGGAAAATACAATGAGTCACTTTCTGAAGTGAGGATGATAGGGGCTTGCCGGTTACAATGTTAACTTCAGTAGAATGGTAAATGGTCCTGATATAAAAGTAAATTGAAAGAAATAGGGAATGAAGTTATTCTTTATATATCTATGCACAAAAAATAAATTCTGGTTTCTTGAGCCCTTCATTTGGGCTCTTGTAAATGTTTTTGTGCCTCAGCCGCCCATTAGTAATGTTTGACCTGTTTCATTTGAATATTGAGATCATTCTCTTTGTACATAGCCAGAGCTCAGTTGTGTAGTTTGTGTAACGTCATGGATCAGGCAAACGCTTTAATCATGATCTGTCAGTACTGGAAATAAATTGCAGAAGTAAACAGGACATCAGGTGCAGTTGTCAGTTATTGCTTTAATATAAAATAGTAACAGAAAGAATATGAGGCCACACCAGAGATGCAAACTGATTCCACTACAAGACATGTCAGAACGTTCAAAAGCATTTGCAGCCGTCTGTATAAATAAACTCAATATTCCACATGTAGCCTATGACTGACTGTGTGACTACTAAACACAAGTTTACACATCTGGAGCTACGGCGACATACAGCCACTCCTGGATGAACCATGCAGTGATATGAACCTGCAGACGACACACTGCTCAAGTCCAGTCTCCTTAGGAACCTCATTATTTGCCTTTTATCCATGAGTAAGGGCACAAGGAGAGTTATTACAGAAAAGGATTTGGGCCATGTAGAAAAATCTTTTTTGAAAATGAATTATTTTTGGTAATTCCGAGTTTAAAGTCAGAATTAAGTTTTTTTTTCTTTTTCATTAAAAACACTTCACATGGCCCTGGTTCTCTTCTGTAAGTTAGCAAGATGGAAAAAGGTACACTGTATGTTATTTAAAGACTTCCTCTGTGGCAGAGCAAACAAGTGACGGTGAGGGAGGCAGATGGCAGTGAGGAAGACCAGCTCAGTATTGTCATGTCCAAGCAAACGCGTCATCCTCCACATGCGGTTCATGGAGTCAATCTATATGTGTGGTTATAAAAGAGGTCAGGGAGGAGTATTAACAAGGTCTACAGCTGTGTGTGTATCTGTGTGTGTATTTGTGTGTGTGTGATGGACTTGGTCATGCAGCCCCTCCAACACCACCTGCTGTTTGACTAACACAAAAGAGAATTCCAGCAGATTGTTTTTATTTGGCAGAGCACTTCGCATAGAAACTTCTGTACATGTGACTAGTTGAAGAAAGAGAGTCCTCTGGTCACGGCTGAGTTCAACACGCTCTGCTGCTGAACCCTCCGGAAAGACTGTTGGAAATTTCAAAGGAAGACACTAATTTGACGTGTGCGAGCAAGCTTTGGCATTAAAACATTGGCTGTGCTGTGTTCAACCAGTCAGAGTGATACTGAGGATTAGAATTGATTGGAGTGATGAAGTTGTACTCGTGTCTGGCTGTTGATGTGTTGTGGTCTGTTCAGCTGTGTGCTGCCTCCAAACTGTCCTGTGGCTCTTGGTCCCTCACACATGATGCAGGCTGATGTCAGGCACCGGCGCCGCCTCTGACACGCGGTCCGATGCTGCAGGTTCATCACAGATGGAAAGAAAAATACTTTGAGAATAAAAGAGCAGCCATCAATTTTTATCAACATTTTGCTTTTACTTCTTTAAGGCCTCTGTTCTGCTTCTTCAATAACATGTAAATGCATTAAAAAAGAATTCAGACCCCTTCACTTTTTCACATTCATGTTGCAGCATTATGCTAAAATAACAAAAAAAAATCCCCTTAATGAAACAATACCCTGGCCCCTGTACAAACTCTAGTCAATTTTAAGCAACTGATATATCTCATTGACATAAGTATTCAATCACTTGAGTCCAGCTCAGGTTCCTTCCATTTCCCAAGATCACCTTTTAGATGTTTCTGCTCCTTGACTCTAAATGTCTGGACCCATATGTTTATGCCTCTCTATGAACACATAAACACTATTTATATACATTTACATATATACAAATATTCATTTGTTTTTTCTTAGACCCTCTTCAAATATTTGAATAAAGATACATTTGTTCTTGACCTTTTTTGTGCTGTTCTGATTTATTCGTTAATCTTTGTTTCATTTATCTTGCTTTTATCCCCTAATTAATAATTTATTTTGAAAGTTTTACATTCTTCCCATTATTATTAATATTAATAATGATAGTAGTCATAGGAATATTGTGACTGCAGGGATTAAATGCAAATGGGGCCGCGGCTCACTGAACCCCAAACTGCCCCTGACGGCTGTGCAGTGTTTGAAACGGATGTGTGAGTGATGGACCAGTTTGAGTAGGAGCTATATTAACTAACCATGTCCTAAGTTGAAGCTTGTTTGTCTGACTTTCATTTCAAAACCCAAATATATTCACTTTCTTTTCTCCCAAAACATTGGAATGAGGTCAATGAAATTTTTTAGATTGGAAAATGAATGAATCCACCATCCAACCTGTCATCTCTAGTGTGGTGCACAGTTGAGTACTAAGGTCCTGATCTTGTGTATTCCAGTCTGCTCTCTGTACCTTCGCCATCAGCAGTGACTCCTTCCACCAGCTCTTTGGCCTCCACAGCCAGCTGGAAGGCGGGATCAGGAAGTGGTGAAGGTGTGTCTGGGCTGTCAGTGGCTGGAGACGACCTGTTGCTCCTGATATACACACACACACACACACACACACACACACACACACATTTACAGTCTGTGTTCATTAACATGGTTTTACCTGAAAATATAAATGTGAGGGGACTAATAAAGTGATGATGAGGGTCTCTTACCCGCCTTCTCCTCCAAACAGGCTTGGTGTTGTCAGCACTTTGTGGACGTTCTAAAGAAAGAGATCATGTAAACATTCATGTGAAGTTCTGTGATGTTGAAATATAATTATTAATACTAATTAATTATTAATTGAAGATATTAGGTATATACTCTCATAATAATCACATGAATTCCTGAGCCATAACAACATGTGTTGTTATGGCCAAAAACAACTTTAATCTATTCAGCTCAGCTGTAAGTCTGAGTGAACCTTTTAGCCAAATTTCTTCAGCCTTTCTGACTTATTGCATTAGAGTGGAACCGCTGTGCCTGTTTCCATGGAGGCATAAAATAAACTAAGCCGTACAAGAAATATTAAATTTTACAACCCAACTCAATATTTGTGTGGGTGGAATCACTGTTATTTAATTTTGAGGAGGGAATGAAATGTTTGTTTCCTTCCATCACATTCGAGAGATTAGAGAGAAATCTGTCATTACTCTGACTCGTGAAGGATGTTACAACCTCAACCTCATTATCTGAACAAATGGATTTTTACAAGAGAGACCAGGGAAGAAGGACATGTGTTTATCAAACTGTGTGCAGAGCTGCAGTGTGTCCTTCTGCCACTGGGCGGCAGACTGGCTCTGTAATACTCAGGGGGACCAACACAAGTTTAAAAAATCTCATAAAAGATTCGATGGGCTCAGCAGTGTTCTGTCCACTCAATCCCTACGAGACCATATGAGTGCCTGTTCAGTATGTCATAGGTTTGATCAAACTCTAGTGGCAGTAACGAGGGATCCTAACAAATGTAACACTTATCTGTACAGAAAAGTGCTTTAAGTGGTCATCGAGGCTAAGTAAAGCACTAGATAGTTTAACACCATTAATGTCCTATCACATCTTTAGCCCAGCAAACTGTAAATCTTACATGTCAAACTAAAACTCTCCCACTCCCTCTAAAATGTGACAGAAATGCTCTCTGAGACGTCAGACCTTTATCATCTATTCATAAATTCATAACAGCACAGAGGTATCAAAGTATAAGCCTAGTCTGTATTTGACTTTTCTCCAATGGAAAAAGGCCCGATAGTCATCTCCCAACATGTCCTGACTCTCCTTCACTGTCTGGGACTCTCAGAGTGTCCCACCCTCCATGTATTTATATCACATGTCTGTCACATTATTATTATTATCATTATTATCATTGCTATTATCCTATTATGTATTATCATTTATACTTTATTATTATTGATGCTGTTATTATTAATAGCATTATCATTATTTGTATTGTCATTAAAACAACTATAGTCGGACAGTGCTTTTATGCGACAGTTACACAACTGTTCCTGATGTCTCAGGTCTCTCTTCCCCATGTCTCTCCTCTACAAACCAGTCGAGGCAGAAGGCTGCCCACATTGAGTCTGGTTCTGTTGGAGGTTTCTCTTGTAAAAAGACTTGCTTTTCTCCACTGTCTCCAAGTTTTTTCTGACTGTGGGAACTCTTTGGTTTCTCTATAATATTGCCCGGTCTCGACCTTACTATGTAAAATGTCTTGAGATAATGTATGTACTGATTTGGTGCTGTACAAATAAACTGGAATTGAACAGAATTGAAGATGTGGATCTTCAAATACAGTCTGCAAATATAGTTTTATCTTCATCAAGGAGCTTTTCTCTGTAGCTTTTAACAAACAACAGGGGGAAATCGTACACTTGTTGAGAACTATTTTCTGCAGTGGATGCATCTACATTTGGTGCGCTTAAGTATTCCCTGCAGAAGGAGTTGGACTAAATCAAAATAAACGTGGCAGTGTGTGTTCATGGTGAAAACAGTCACCATGTCATGAATGACAGTGTGGCTCATTGATGTGGGTTTTTAATGGTTGTGACACAACAATGGAGTGCTCGGGTACAGAGGGATTTGTTATATCTGTCACAGATACAAACACAGTACTTGTTCGTGACACTCATTTGGGTCGTTGAACATATATACCTCTGTGAACTGTGAACATGACATCTAACAAGACCACATAGTTCAAAGTAGCAGGAGGTGAGTGGTACCTGAGCAAAGCCCAGTAGTTTCTTGTTGGAGATCTCCAGGTGTCTCCTGCTCAGCTCAGACTTCTTCAGCTGGCCGTCAACGGTCATCAGCCTCCTGTTCAGCTCCAGCATCTCCTCCTTGCACACAGACACACACACAGACACACACACACATAATTAGTGTGCACTTTTACACACTAGTCAGACATTTTTCTTTCTATGCCACATTTATTATTTTTATGTTATAATTACTGCTTTTACATCTTCTTATTGAGTTTACTTGTGAATTTTCAAACTAGAAAAAAACGTTGTTTTCCAAAGACAGCAGCAATATACTTTCGTTGCTTGATATTTGAGCCAGCTTAAGTTCTGTGAAAACAATATCCTAAGAGGACTGTAACCAACAACTAGAGAACTGTAACCAATAACCAGAGGACTGTGACCAACCAGAGAACTGTAACCAACAACCAGATGACTGTAACCAACCAGAGAACTGTAACCAGGGGTTAATTTGTGCCGGATCCTGCCGGAACAGGATCCGGCACCTCTTGGTTTTGGCCTGCCCGTGTTCCGGGACTTATTTGGGCTGATCCGGTACCTCTCGTATGGAAAAAAAATATTAAAACAGAGCTGCCAACTCTCACGCTTTCGGCGTGTGACACACATCCAATTTCTCACACCAAAAAAAAGTGATTTCTTAGAAGTGGCCAATACATCGATCGCGAAGGCAGTGTGGGCCACGCCCCCCCCTCCCTGACAAGAGGTCCGCCGCGGACGAGGTTCGCTACATCGTCCAGGGCGGGGGGTGGCAGCGGCGGCTAAAGACACACTGCCGCTGATGTGACGTTTTGTAATAAATCTCTCATTTGATTTTTGTGTTTGCAACTTGTGTTTCTGCTTGCACGGCTATATTCTGGTCACCCCCGACAAAATCTCACTCCAAGGTTTTTTGAAAAGTTGGCAGCTCTGTTAATATTAAAAAAATGTAAAAAAAAATGTATAAAATAAACAATAATATTCATATAATAATTTACAGAACAAATCCCATGAATTTCATGTTGTTTATTAAGATAAAACAACGTCATTTGAAAGACTCGGAGTTCTGTTGTTGATGCACCCCGCTTCGCAGACAAAAACTTTTGAAATTTGCCGCATCTGGGGAGCAAGCAGCAGAGAGGAACAAAGAGCTACCTGGTCAATGCAAACATGTCAAAAAGACAGGTGAATTTACTGTCCTTTTTCAAAAAGAAGGAAGAGTTGCATGATGCTTCGAAACGAGTCAGAAAAGCCTCGACAAGCGGCGACAAGGGCAGTTGCAGCGGTCATGTTGACGAGCAAAACCGGCTGCAGCAGGAGACTAGCGCCGCAACCGCTAGCCAGCTTAACCGACAGCTAGCCAAGCCAGGGCAGGAGGCCGGTGTCGCGGCAGCAGCAGGTCAGGTTGCCTGCCAGCCGGAGCGGGAGCTAGCTACAGCGCCAGCAGTCAGCCAGGTGGTCCACCAACAGCCGGAGCAACAGGCGGGAGCCGCGGCATCAACTGGCTTGATTTCACAGCAGGATTCAGAAGGAGAGGAGAACGCTTCGAGTGGAGAAGAGTGTGGGACGTCCAGCGACAGGTCAGGGATGGGATGCTCACTGACAGCAGCTCAGTTCAAGGTGAAACAGACTTACTACCCCTGGCTTCTTATGGAAAATTCAGGTTTGGGCTGTACATCATGTAAGGCGGTCGGGACTTTGGGGCCAGAGAACACTGGGGGGGGATGAAACTCGCAAAAGAGTCGGTCTCATGCACAGTAACCTCATCTGCTCCAGATATTAAAAAACAGCAGCGCGCACTCAGAAAAAAAGTATTTATGTTTTACAAGTTAGATCTATGTTGAGAAATTAATTGCTGACTGTAAGTCCCACCTGTGTCGATGTGGGCATTTGCCTGTGCTGTGCAGTATAGCCTAAAATAATTGTAAATTATTGTCATAAAATTTATACCATTGATATTATTTGAAATTAAGGCTTGTAAGTCCCACAGCATTGTCAGTGGGCATTTGCATGTTTTTTTCAGCACCGTTTTCTGTATGCGTTCCGGGACCTGTGCCCATCTCGTCATCCCTGCGCTGTCATATGTACTTTGCGTTCCAGCACCTTGTGATTTACAAATTAAGCACTGACTGTAACCAACAACCAGAAAACTGTAACCAACAACCAGAGGACTGTAACCAACCAGAGAACTGTAACCAACAACCAGAGAACTGTAACCAACCAGAGGCCTGTAATCAACCAGAGGACTATAACCAACAACCAGAGGAGTGTGAGCAAACAGATGACTGTAACCAACATTAGGACTGTAACCAACAACCAGAGGACTGTAACCAACCAGAGAACTGTAACCAACAACCAGAGGAGTGTGAGCAAACAGATGACTGTAACCAACATTAGGACTGTAACCAACAACCCGAGGACTGTGACCAACCAGAGAACTGTAACCAACAACCAGAAGACTGTGAGCAATCAGATGACTGTAATCAACCAGAGGACTGTAATCAACCAGAGGACTGTAACCAACCAGAGGCCTGTAATCAACCAGAGGACTGTAACCAACCAGAGGCCTGTAATCAAACAGAGGACTATAACCAACGACCAGAGGAGTGTGAGCAAACATATGACTGTAACCAACAACCAGAGGACTTTGATTAACCGACGGGAATTGTGTCTAAATGTAAAACTAGTGTCCAGCACTGAGAGAAGTACTCCATTTGTTACTTAAAGCAGTAATATAAATAAATAATATATTACATTATATATATATATAATTACATCAAAACTAATAGTATCAAGTGTTATATTGTTGTATATCATAATATATTTTATATTATTTAGTTCATATAAAATACTTTATATAAAGATGAGTATATATTTTTTTTATTTATTGAAATTTTGTATGTATAATCTGAATATACAGTAATTTGTAGCTCTGAGATGTAATAGGGTATAAAAGTAAAAACAGTTCAGTACCTGTTTGGAGTTCACCTTGGGGGCCTCCCCTCCTTGTGCTTGTCTTTTGCTGGCCAACTGGTTCTTCAGGTCTCGGATCTCAGCCTCCAGCAGCTGGATGACCTCCTCGTAGTCCTGCTCGGCGCTGCTGCCCTGCCGCTGCCCCCCCTCAGCCTCCGCTGCCTGCAGACGACTCTTCAGACGCGTGTTTTCCTCCACAGTCAAACATGCTTTCTGCAAAAGACAACAGAAGTTTCCTGGGTAAATAATAATACAAAATAGTCTCATTATAAAACCTGGCTGGTGATTAATGAACTGTTTCAATATTTAAAGTAGTCATATAGGATAAGTCAGCATGCTCAGTGTGCCACTCTAAACAAATTCTCCTGGCTCGTCTTTCACCTCTGACGTCTTCTGCAGCTCCTCCTCCATGGTCTTCTTGCTGTGTTCCATGTCCTTCAGCATCACCTGCCAAGAGAGGCAGCAGATGAACTACCAGCACAGCAGATTTAAACATAAAGACTGCAAACCCACCCACCTTCTTTTAGCTGTAATCACACAAATATATGTTACACCATGTACAAGCCCTACGAGACAAATTGTGATTTGTGAATATGGGCTATACAAATAAAATTTGATTGATTATTGATTATGTTATTATAATACTCCTGGTTTTATCATTTCCCACAGCCTCTGTCAGAGCAACACAGCATACATAAATTATTCGATCCATCCCCAGATCCAGATCCCTGACCCATACCAAATCCTTCCACCCAGTTCACTGGTAATTCCAGTAGATTTTGTCTAATCTTGCTTAGAAACAAACAACCCTACACACCAACAGACACACAGGGGTGAAAACACAACCTCCCTGGCAGAGGTAAATAATCAAACAGTTACTGGGTGACTTATAGAGATGTGGAAATTTCACAAATTCTTAGATGCATCACAATCTGACGTGGACGACTCTGCATCTATGCAGAGACTGAACATAATTGATTCAAGTTTTGTTCGTTCTTTTAGTGATGTCCTGATAATCAGCGCTGCTTCAGGATCAGGACAGAGACGCACATTAAACGTCCGGTCATCTTTTACCCTGTCAGAGTCTCTGTCTGAGTGTCCTCCCTCCAATCCCTCGCTGACCTGTGCTCACTTTAGCCTTAAACAATAAACACCAACACTAATCCAGATGCATACATGTTTCATCATTGAATCATAGCCCTCTGAATCAGAATCAAATGGAATAGTGAGGTGCCTAAAGATTCCCACCTGGTGTCTTAGATTTACAGTAGGTGTTTTAATGGCAAGCACTGATGATAGCCAACATTAATATTCACATCACATTCTGCTTCAGGCCCCATAAAGGTTTGGGCCGCCCCTGCAGAAGAGCAACTGGTGTCTCTGTTCACAGAAGCCAAACAAAGTATTGGCAGAGAGGATTCATTACTCATGTTCTGTCAACAAATAAGACAGAAGACAGTAACAGTGAACTCATTGACAGATGTTGTCTGATAAATGTGTCAGCACCAGCTTTATTCCTGCACAGTACACACGGTCTGACAACTCCTGCAGGACTTCCTAGTGACAGCTAACAATTTTATAAACAGCAATTGTATTGTGACATTCACATAAGCTTTATCTATCGACCATTACTGTGTGTGTGTGTGTGTGTGTGTGTTCACCTTCAGCTGCTTCATCTGGGTCTGCAGCTGCTTCACCTCTGTCTGAAACTGCTCCATCTCCTCACTGCTGTAGCTGCATTCAGATTCATATGTCTGCAAACACACACACACACACACACACGCACGCACACACGCACACACGCACACACGCACACACACGCACACACGCACACACGCACACGCACACACACACGCACACACGCACACAGTTATGTCTAGTGTGTGGTTTTGAGCCAGGGTCACAGGCTTTGGGATGTTGCAGGCCTATGAGGGGCTGTGAAAGCTTCTTACAGGTGAATGGAAGGCCGATGTGTCCATCAGACTGGCTGCCTCATGATAGGAGAACATGAAGGGGCCCGCCCCTAAACCCAGCTCCTCCAGGTTCTCCTGAAAGACGCTCCTTGTGGCCTCCACAAAGTCTGAGTGTTACAGACAAACACAAATGAGAAAATGTTGATGACAGAAAAACCAGAGTAAACATGGCCAAACAGACAGTGGGGAAATCATTAGTAAAATAAGAATTGCCTACATACAGTGATGTAATAAATATCCACTGGCACACTTTAGCTTCTACACTTTTTTAAGCACAGTGTTCACATTGTTCTTCATTAGAATGTCACTTTTATTCCAAATAGAATTTGTATGTTTTGGCAGCTTTTGGTGCTTAAAAATATTTATTCATGTTGTAAATTATATTTTCAGCCAAAGACAGGTGCTTTGAGCATGTAGTCCATGAAATGCTGCACTTTGACCAGCAGCAACAAAGAGACACAGAGCTGCCTCATGGTTACACAACGTGACACCGTACACGAGTGACACAACCGGTAAGTGACATGCAGCCTGTGACTTGACAGGACTTCAACACAGATCTTTCACCTTGCTGTTGACGCAACTGGATGTGTCTGTGTGTCTCTGTGTGTGTGTGTGTGTGTGTGTGTGTGTGTGTGTGTGTGTGTGTGTGTGTGTGTGTCTGTGTATCTGTGTGTGTGTGTGTGTGTGTGTGTGTGTGTGTGTGTGTGTGTGTGTGTGTGTGTGCTCCTAACCTCCATAGGCCACAGTGCCCTGTGGGTCTGTGGTCAGATTCTGTCTCAACTTCTTCCTCTTCTCTTCGTCGACATCCAGCCCGAGGAAGGACAAAGCCTGAGAGAGACAGAATGGTGAAGGGGATAAAATCACAGAGGCAGATATTTTAATACCATAACTTGAGAAGCACGACAGGATGTAGTGTCAATGTACTGAGATCACGCAGAAAGTCCATATTCAATCATTATTCAAAGAGTAGATTGGGAGTAGTGAATGAATGAATAGCTTCAGCTGTCTGGTCCTTAAACAAGGTGTGAGCCTGACATATCTGTTTTGTATTTAGTTTCATCAGCTTTTCACTCTTTGTGACTTTTCCACACCTAATACAGTATCTCTTAAGGCTTAACATACCCATAATCCTTCTCTCCCTCTCTATTTTGCATTTAAAAAAAGGAGCCAACAGATCAAAAGAGAATTTTGCCTGTATTCAACATTTAAACTCTCTCTCTGTCTCACTAATCCCAATAATGAATTGGAAGATTAGGGTCAACCTATGGTCGGGCAGGATCCGGACAAAACTAAAATCAAAGCTGAATAATGGTAATAAGTATGTGCAGAGGGCATATGAAATAAAGGAGGAAGGTGAAGTATGAAAAATGTTGAAAAATCTTTAGTGTTTATTTGCTTAATTTTTTTTTGTGTAGATACAGAAGTAAAACAATAATATAAAGGGAACATAAGGTTCACTGAATTATCTGATGAACACTCTGCTAGACAGCTCTCTACACCAGCATCGTTACATTTCATTTAGCTGAAGCGCTTTTATCCAAAGCGACTTACATAAGTGCATTCAACCATGAGGGTACAAACCCAAATACATTAATATTAACTACATCATCAGTTTATTTTTAAACCATTCTATACACTATGTTATATACGTTTTATAGACTTAGGCAAAGCAATTTCCCTTATGAGCACAGAGGTAGAGTTAAGGTCCTGTACACTGTTCAGGACCGAAACAATACAAAGGCACAATTAAAGGAAAATAATACAAATCGGAAAGCACTGTTCAAATAATGTTTTATCATGCAATAAAAGATTAGTAGTATAAAAGAGGTATAAGAATGATAAAGAAATGAAAAATAAAATATAAGTTGAAAGGGAAAAATAATGTGAATAAAATAGTTAGGACATTGTAGAGCATGAAATTAAAATATAAAATAAATACAATGATGGTATAATCTTTTAAATAGAATATAATAGAAAACCACTTCAGTGTTCTATATGACAGCTGGTTACATAATCACTGTAGCTTAGGTTAAATGTATGATCTGTGTCGCACTATGAGAACAGACAAGCAAAGTGAGTACAGGAACACCTGTACCTGTCTCTATTATCCAATCAGCCAATCATGTGGCAGCAGTGCAGTGTATACAATCCTGCAGATACACATGCTCCTCAGAAGCGCCCATGTCCTGAGTTGTGAAGTCCTTGTTCAGACTTTGGTGTGTTCATGTGATATAAGGTCAGAATATGGAAAATAAAAAAAATATGGAATGTGTTGTATTTATGTGTTTAGAGAATTTAAACAACACATGACATCTTTTTTCCAAAATATGTGTAATAATGAGGAGCAGAGAAAAGGGATCAGGTGTGACAGGCATCTAAATAATTTAGAACGTGCATGTCCATGATAAAAAAACGTCTGTACTGGCTTAACAGTCTGTTGTTGGGCGCTTGTGAGAGATGGACAAGAAAAAGTTTAACATTTAACAAGTAGACATTAGAAACTAATCTGTAGAGCAGATTGGGAAATGATGTGAGTATATAAGTGATGATGTCAGACACTTGGCAACTCGTGTACCAACATTTTTGAGTTGTTTTACGAGTTGTTCTCACTTGTGATCCCTGTTAATTTTCCCACTCAGTTTTGTTGCTGTAAACCAACTTGTCTGACCAGAGCGCAGCACTCACCAAGTCTAACTTGTCTAATTTGAGGCGTATGTGGGGGTCCAGTGTGATCTTAGGTTTGGCTGCTGTTGGTGACCTCTGGCTTGTTGAACCTAGAGAAAGGCAAAAAGGAAAAGTGGATAAAACAGAAAGAAGATGATGACAGAAAGAGTGAAAAAGATCATTCTCAACGACTAAACGGGGAAAGGCCAAAAACAGGTTAAATGGACACTTCTATACACAGGGCTTTTCTATCACATGATTTATACACTGTAATTTATGGTTCAGTATCTGCCCCAAGGACACTTCAGAAGGCAGTTTGGAAGAGCCGGGGATTGAACCACCAACTTTGTGGTAAGTGGACGAACCACCTGTATCTCTTGAGCCACAGCCACCACCTGTATGAATAACTTCCCCATGTGGAAAAAATACGTAAGACGATGACAACACAGCAGGAGCTATTGGTCAATCAACAGAGTGAGGGTAGTGTATGTGAGGCCACGGTGCACCAAGTAAACAACAGAAAGAGAAATATCATTGGATAATCTGTAATATCAGAGTGGATGGACAGATATTCTCTGTGGATTTGGTGAAAGAGGGTAGCTGTGGCGATAGGGGAGGTGTATTCGGGTGAGGGATGGGGTGGGGGTGAAATACAGATGATTAAAAAGAGAGGAGTGGGGGAAAGGTGAATGATTACATAGATGAGAGTAAGGGAAAACAGTGCGAGAGGGGAGGGCAGACGGCCAGATCCTAATATTAATTTGATGAGTTTGTCTGTCCCAGATTCGTATGTCTGCTCGCTATGGCACGCTGACCTCTGAGTGTGTGCGTCTGCACAGCCCCCTGTTGCTAGGGGTATGAGCTTATTGAAGTCACTAACCTCCACCTCCTCCTTGCCCTCACCAAAGGATTTACACCCCCCCCCCACACACACACACACACACACACTGCCACCGCCAGACCTGCTGTTGTGTTGTGCTTTAAACCCTGATACCACTCCACATCATACACTGTTGTTGTTCTAGCATGAAATATAAAATCTGAGCTTATTTACAGATCCAAAACTAAATGTTTCAAACAAATTTGCAAAAAATAGGTTCTCCTTTTTATTTACTTCGCTCAGAGCCTGTGCTTAAACTGTGAAATCCAACTTCATCAGTATGTACAACATATTTGTGATCTTCAAATAAATAAACAAACACACACAGACACACACACAGACACAGACAGACAGACACACACACACACACACACACACACACACACACACACACACACACACACACACACACACACACACACACACACACACACTTCAAGTATAGGCCTAACTTTTGAAACTGATCTGGACCCTGGTAATCACTGTTGCATGCAAACAGGGTCTTACACATATCGTCACAAGTCAGTTTATCTCCCTAACAGGATTGAACACCTTCCATGGCCTGTGCCCCTGCTGTACTTTAGGCAGAGGTTGACAGGAGAAAAGGTCATGTTGTCAGTGAGGTCAGCTGACTCAAAGAGAACAGTGTGCGTATGTGTGGGACCCAGAGTCATCAGTGGCATGAGCAGGTGTAGGAAATTGTCCTTGTGACTCTGCTTGTTTTGGATGATTCCTCCTGTTAAAAGAAGCTTTCCTCTCCAGTGCTCATTCTCGACTTCTCTTTAATATATTAAGGTCTTCATCTCACGATGTAAAGACTTTGAGACTGCACTATAGCTTCAACATTGCCTGAAAGATAAATCTTTAAACATAAAGAAATGACTATGATATCTGTCCATTGTGTGACTCCTGACTTCACCACAAACTATCCAAGCTACCACGTGGCTTTATCAGTGGAAGCCTGGAGGTGAGCTAAGTGGTCACAGCACCTATAGGTAATGACCTGAGCTGGGCTAATCCAGGCCAATAGGATTGGGACAGGCTCTTGAGTGGCTTTGAGCTGAGTGTACAGGCGTCCTTTGACATTAGGGTTGCTGGTCTTTTTTAAATCCTTCTGTTTAATTAATAAGCACTTTTACATTCTGACTGAAAACCCCCTTTTCAGTCTTCAGGAAAATAAGTAAAAATGGTTTGTTTTCATGTCCAACGGTTGTTTAATGGACACCCCTTAAACAACTCTTCAATTAAAGTGTCCTTATTTTAGCTGTTTACAGTTTCACAATTACCTCCGGCAAGGGTGTTATGTTTTTGTCTGTGTTTGTTTTGTTAGTAGGATTATGCAAAAACTACTTAACTGATTAACATGATATTTTGAGGAGGGGCAGGGCATGAAAGAATTGAAGAACCCTGGCACAAGAGTAGCAACAGTCCAGGTCGGTGGTTTGATCCCCAGCTCCTCCGTCCTGCATGCTGGAGTGTCCTTAGGCAAGATACTGAACCCCATATGGCCCAAGGCTGGGTGTATGTGTGTATGATAGAGAAAGTGCTGCACATAGATGTTCTGTATGAATGTCTGTGTAAATGGGGGATTGGCAAACAGCACTATAACATGCTTTGAGACTAAAATAGTGCAATATAGGTATCACATCACTAAAACCTCAATATTAAAAAGATAATTTCCCTGTCAACCATCAATGATGGTAGTACCAACCACATCATGTTTTCAAACCAATGAATCATTGTGGATCATGTAGAGAAATGCCATGAAACTCGGGTAAATCTCAATCTATGAGCTGTAGGCTTGAGGTCAGAAATGTTTACTGGTTATCATCCTCTACTCTGCAGATGAACGATGGTTCATTTTTTTTCTCTATAAGTTATTCTGTCTTTAATTCTGTAGTTTCTAAAAAACAAATGGCTAGGAAGGGACTTTTACAGTAGCCCTCACATTCCGTGACACGGAGGTCCCCTACAGTGCTTTGGTTTCATTTAAATCCCACTTTAAATTAAATTTCCTCTGCACCAAATCCTCAGTGTCTGTAAAGGAGAAAATGTTCCCCATTTTTCATTCTCAGATAAGTTGGCTTTTTCTAAAATGTGTCTGATTTGAGGGACTACAAGGACAAATAGCTGAAAATTTCAACTCTGATTTGGCAGCAGTTTAATTGTACTTTAACAGTTCGAGCCGCTTTGTCAAACCACATTATATAAGTAATCAGGATAAACTTGGCAGTATAACCAGTGTTTTCGTGTTAACCAAAGTATTAACTGTATATATATACACACATTTAGCTTATACATATCTGGACAAGTAAATTAAAAAAAAACTTATCTCCTTAAAAACATGGACAAATACATATCAGTGCAAATCTGTTAGTGACAAGCATCCTATTAATCTGTGATGTACAGTTATCTGTGTTGTTAACAGTAAACAGGATACTTTGTAACTTGTTAATTCCACTACAGAGAAAACATTTTTTGTTTACAGCACATAGACACTGGCATCAACTCTTATGTCCATTTGTATGACACCAGATTTTTTTTATCCTGACAACACACAGAATTTTTTAGAAGAATAAAGTCACTCTCTATTAAGGAAAACTAAATATCGCTATGGACTTATCCTTTAAAGTTCCATTTAATCATATGAATCAAACCAGTCCCGGTATCTCACAGAGTGTGTAGTGAGGTGTTCTACCTGAAATGTGAATATCTGGTGGGCAGATGTCAGGAGAAGGAGAGGACACCTGAGCTGCCTCCTCTGTGCAGCTCTGCACACAAAACACACACACACACACACACACACACACACACACACACACACACACACACACACACACATATATACAGTAATTGATTAAACTGATACAGGAGTTGAGGTGTGTTAGCAAACCAAATCCAGATTAATTTTATTCAATTTTTCATTCTTTTACTGCTTTTTTGGCTTTTTTTCAGCACTAATAAATCAGTAGTCCATGCAGCAAGTCTGGAGCTGTGCTATATTGTGCAGCTGACCTCAGGTGATCTGATGTGGACCTTTAAACGTCCAGAGCTGTGGCTGTTCCCTGCAGCTCTCTGGACTCCGTTGTGGAGAGATGTGCTGCTTGGAAAAAGTCCTTTACCAGGGATGAAGGCTATCTCCACTGCAGTGTCTTGGCTGGACACCCAAAGAGATAAATACAAAGAAATGAGTATGCAACGAAACACTGTATTCAATGTTACTCCAGAGATTCATAGACTCCCGTGGAATTTCTAACCAATACAAGCAGCACCCACCTGAGTTTGACTTTGTTCAGCATGCCTTTGGCCTCATCATGGGTCACACCTATCAAGGACTCTTTGTTAATAGCAATGAGCTGATCTCCAGGCCTCAAACGTCCATCCTAGACCAAAGTGAGACACACAGTTTTAATCTTGAGGTTGTGGTTCTATTAAAGCCATGAGTAGTGTCCTCGGACAAGATACTGAACCCCACATTGCCCCTAATGGCTTTTCTATCAGTGTTAATGGAATCTTTCCAAAAATTTTTTTGCACCAATCCAAATACGGCCACGATGAAATATTTTCCTCTTCAGGAATTTCAATGTAACATGTAGCCAGCAGCATGAATGTTTAATGGGAGTGTTCAATGAAGGCACCAACGATTATAATAGCTTTTGCTTAATAAGCTTCAGCATATTGTGTTTTTCTGGAGTTGTGAGTTAGATGAAGATGAGGTCATATTTTATAACCAAATAATGCAGAAAACCAGGTCCTTTCATAGGGCTCACATCTTCCCTTAACCATGCTGTCTAACCAACACCACCCAGAACCACTTCATTCAATTGCCTAACAAGCGAACTATAAACATGACATATAAAATAAGTAGAAACCTCTCTGAAGTAGAAACCTCTCTGAGGTTTCTACTTATTTTTACCCTGTTAAAAGGGTTTTTAGTAGTTTTTCCTCACTCTTGCTGAGGGTTAAGGACAGAGGATGCCACACCCTGTTGAAGCCCTATGAGATGAATGTAATTTGTGAATATGGGCTATACAAATAAAATTTGATTGATTGATTTGATTGATTGATATAGCTCATGTAGTCTTATCGTTTTGTATTTATTTTAGGGCTGTGAAATTATTACAATTTTTAATCAAATTAATTACAGGTTTCTATGGATTAATCATGATTAATCACATTACCTATTTTCTCGGTATATTTTTGTGAGAACAAAAAGATTTGACAAAAGAGAGATATATTCATTTAACATGTTTTCTTTTTTTATTCATAAATAAACAAAACAATGGTGCTGCAACTCAGCAGTTCTTTAGCAGTTCTCTTTGCTATTCCATATGGAACATTAATATAATCTTCATCCTAAACAGAATTCGGGCTTCTTAGCCATTGTATGGTTGAATAAAACTTTTTCTTTTCTTCTTAAATCAAACAGAATTATTTGGGCTTCTTAGCCATTGTTTTTATAGTATGGTTGAACATTTTTCTATTTTTTGTCAAACAACCATTCACCACACCATGGCACAATGTAATGCCCCTAAAGGCCCTCTTAGCTAGTCTTTCTTTAGCCAGTTGGTGAGGCAAACTAGCTTCACATTTTCTGACAGTAAACCTGTCCGGTTCTTTTGCAAAATGTGTCCTGCGAGTGAGTCTGGTTTGGCGGATTCCACTTGAACGCCCCTCGCCGACCAACACATGCTCCGCGTTGCGGACTGGAGTCACACCTGACTTCTCAAACCTGAGGTCAAACTGAGCTAAATTCTATCCAAAGGGCACACTTCAACTGACAAATGTAACACAGTGACAGAAACAAATAAAAAACAAATAAAGCCAACATAAACCGGACAAAAGTAAGATCCAGAAGAAAATATCACATAGTGTAGTACACTGATGATCTTGACTGATTAATGCAGCCACTGAAGAATATCCCCTTCACTAATTTACATACAAATCTCTCCTTTCTGTTTGTGGAGTTTAGCTACCTTAGAGCTAGCACTGTCCTGATAAATGCACGGCTGCATAATCCCCTGCTGACTCATCCCATACAGCAAATGACAGTGCATGAAATGCTAGCCTGCTTCCTATGACACAAGGGATTAGGAGTTGGGATTTGGGGGAAATGACCAAACTGCTTCTATAAGCAGAAGACTGAGATACAGAACGGGTCAGTGTAAGTGGCTGTTGTAACAAAGCCAGGCTTTATTGTACAGTGTTAAAGACATTTTGTGACAGTAAAGACGTACAGCTTTGCTTTATCATGCCCTGTTTCCACAAGTAAGACAAAGTTCCATAAGTAAGACACAGTTGCACGCGTCTTATTTATCTGTGCCCTTCACAATCTGTTATGGTGATTTTCAGTGTGTAAATCAGTGAAAAAGCACTGATGCTGGATTTATTCAGAGAAAAGCTTTTCAGTTTATAATGACATGTATTCGAGCCAGAACTTTATACAAGCATTGTGTTTTTATTAGAACTAAACAAATATCTTGAAACACAAGCTGAATATTAACTTTGGCTCTGACATGTGAAACTACTACATTCAAAATTGTACTTAGTAAATTAACATGTGGACGTTTTGGCAGCGGATGTACTGTTTGAACTTTTGGTGTCCTTTTTATGGCCACTTGGCGGTAGGGCGGTGATGAAATTTGACAGGTTGCCAAACCTCTGGTAGTGGGAGTAGTTGAGGAGGTTGTCCACTAATTGAAAGGTTTTATCCTCTGTTTCCCTAGTACGCATGTCGAATCCTTGGGAAAGACCCCTGGCCTCCACGATGTACCACCAAGTTTGATTGTGACCTAAGGTATAAAGGACCTTCTGGGTCTTTAGACAAGGAAAGTGACATATAAAAACTTGTGGGAAACTCAGATTTTGCATACCACTGCTCTATAAGTTAATGAGTTCTTTCTTTGCCCACCATTCCACCAAACCTAAATAAATTGGTTTAATAAGTTTCTGCATATTCCTTCTAAAAGAAAAAAAGCAACGAAAACCACCTTCCTGGTGAAATAAAAAGATGCAAGTGTCAGTCTTAAGGTTCTCACTAAACTTAAATAATACTGAGAGCATTTTGTATTGGTGAAGAGAAGAAGAGGTTCCACAGCTGTGAGACGTTAACTACCAAATTCATCCTTTTATTAGGAGCAAAATGTAACTTTACTGACACAAAGTACAAGGCTCTGCACCAAGACAGGGATCTTGGTATATACTCTTAACCCTGAGGCACTGCTAGCCTCAAGTGGTCTCTGTGAGTCAGTGGTACTCACTGGTATCTTGAATTTCTAATCTTGTAGAAACAGCTTCTTTCATGCATAAAAGCACAATCACAGATTCCTCCATTCTCTGCCACCCCCCTTTTTTCTCCATCTTTCCTTGCTGTTCATGTTGCCCACAGTTGACAGTGAGTGGGTGGACAGCGGGGCGAGGAGGATGGGATTGGCAAGAAGAAAGCCAGGGATATGTGACAACAGGAGGAACATACACAACTGTTTGGCTTATTTCATTTAAATAAAACTGGAGTACTATGTTTTTAGTTTTGTCCATCATTTCTCTTTGTTTTGATACCATAATAGTATCCAAAGTAATATGCAAACATGTTTTCCCATACACAATCATTCTAAAAAAGCCTTTGAAACACATTCATTTTAATTTAATGAATGTGGAGGAGTCAGCAGTTATTGTTGCTCGGCTTCGTCAGAAAAGGACCCTAATATATACATATATAAGATATATATCAGTGTTTCCTTATATGCATTCTGCTGCTGCATGCATGGCAAAGTGATTGTTACAAACTAAATGGTTATAAGTTAACCCGTTAACACATTAACACCATAACATGGTCTATTCCGTACACTTCTGTAATTCTGACATAATCAAAAAACAGACAGCACAACAGTTTATTGAATTACTGACGTCTGTGTAGGCAATAATGTGATCAGAGCAGGAATACAACTATTATGCACAAAATAAAGATTTGACTAATGAGTTACCATGTGAAGTCATTTTAACCATTTTTGTACGCTGAGATGTATCAAAATATTCATGCTCCCAAGTGTGTTCCTTGCCAGTTCCAGGTCTCTTCCAAACAAAATGGATGTGATGAGGATTACGCCTCATTGTGTGACATTATGTGAACAACAGCTGGTGCACAGCCATGGACATGGTTGACAAGCAATGCTGTCAAGACCTTAAGCTCCTCATGGTAGGTGCAGACCGATATTTTTTCCAAGGGGATTCACAATTATAACAATTGGTAAATGGTCTGTATTTATATGACACATTTCTAGTTCTGACGACCACTCAAAGCTCTTCACAGTACAGTTTTACATTCACCCATTCACACACACATTCACACAGTGCATCTCTTGAAAAAGATACTTCGGAATGCAGACTAGTGATGACAATTATGGTGCATATATTCCCCCACAAGCTAAGGCGCAGGTAGCGCTTGAAAAGCTGAATGTTATCATCAACAAACAGCTGACGGCTGACCGATGACGGTGCGATCATTGCTGCAGGGGACTTCAATCTTGCAGATCTCAAACTGGTAATGCCCATACATCAGAAAAATTGTTTCCCAAGCAGAGAAAGTAATGATAACGATCATACATTTTTAGTTTATATTTTCAATTTCTATTTATAATAAAAAATAAATATATGTAAAGTACTTTGAGTAAATGGTAAATGGTCTGTATTTATACAGCACTTTTTTTAGTCTTGATGACCACTCAAAGCGCTTAGTCTTAATATCTAAGTCTAATGAGTGACTAGAAATGTGCTATATAAGTAAAGGCAGCCCATTCACATGTGTGCGAGGCAATCATGATTAACACTGTCCATGATGATTCCCATGTCAGCTATTGTCTCAAAACTCTAGATGTGTGTAAATACAGGTCTGAACTTGCATGTGCATACCTCTTCAGAAAGTCCTTGTCCTTGTGTCCAGGTAAATTAACATCTACTGGATATCTATCGTTCCATACCGGATCCTTAACAATCAAAGACTGCCATTGTTGAAAATTCTTCCATGTGATCTATTGGTTACACTGCCCCTTAATATCTGTTTCCAAGATGTGCACACATATGAAAAGCAAAATGAAAGCAGAGCACTGACAGAAGGCTACGTTTGATTCTGTATCTAACATTGAGCATGAATGAGCCTTAGGTCACGTGTGGTATATCCAATCGATCACCTTAACCTCCACATGTTTACCTTGAGCTCCTTGCAACATTTTTAAATATGCACTTAATTCCCATGACATTGGGCCAAGTGTGAACAATGTCAATATTAGTAATAGTTCAGTGAGAAAAAGATGGGTTAAAGAATTTAACATTTAGAGCAAGATACAGCAAAGACTGACTTTAAGGGAAATCTAAATCCAACAAAAACATACAGTGGATATAAAAAGTCTACACACCCCTGTTAAAATGCAAGGTTTTTGTGATGTAAACAAATGAGACAAAGATTAATCCTGTCTGAAACTTTTTCCACCTTTAATGTGAACTTTAACGTGCACAATTCAGAAGCACCTTTTGATTTTATTACAGCACTCAGTCTTTTGGGGTAGGAATATATAAGCATGGCACATCTTGACTTGTCAATATTTGACCACTTTTCTTTGCAAAACGGCTCCAAATCTTTCATATTGCGAGGGCATCTCCTGTGCACAGCCCTCTGCAGATCACCCCACAGATGTTCAACTGGAATCAGGTCTGGGGTCTGGCTTGGCCATTCCAAAACATTAACCTTCTTCTGGTGAAGCCATGCTTTTGTTGATTTGGATGTAGGCTTTGGGTCGTTGTCGTGCTGATAGGTGAAATTCATCTTCATCTTTCGAACGGAAGCCTGAAGGTTTTGTGCCAAAACTGACTTGTATTTTTTAACTGTCCATAATTTCCTCCACCTTGACTAAGGCCCCTGTTCCAGCTGAAGTAAAACAGCCCCAAAGCATGATGCTGCCACCACCATGCATCACTGTGGGTATGGTGTTCTTTGGGTGATGTGCAGTGTTGATTTTGCGCCAAAGATACCTTTTGGAATTATGGCCAAAAAGTTCAACCTTGGTTTCATCAGACCATAGCACATTTTCCCACATGCTTTTTGGAGACTTCATGTATGATTTTAAAAAGTTTAGGCTTCTGTCTTGCCACCCTACCCCATAGCACAAACACATGAAGAATAGGGAAGATTGTTGTCACATGTAGTACACAGCCAGTCCTTGCCAGAAATTCCTGCAGCTCCTTTAATGTTGTGTGTCGGCCTCTTGGAAAACTACCTAACCAGTTTTCTTGTTGTCTTTTCATAAATTTTGGATGGATGTCCAGGGTGTGCACACTTATGCAACCACATTATTTTATTTTTCTATTTTTAGTTTCACCCCTAAAAGATTTCAGTTTGTTTTTTCATCTGAATTGTGCACGTTATAGGTCCCATTAAAGGTGGAAAAAGTTCAGACGGGATTTATCTTTGTCTCATTTGTTTACATCACAAAATCCTTGCATTTTAACAGGGGTGTGTAGACTTTTTATATCCACTGTATATGGATGTCTTGTTCATCTAGCAGTCAGTTAGTCACTGCAGCCGCCTTAAGGCTTAGAGTTAATTTAATATGAACAAGCCAGTGATGGTGAAGCGTGAATCAAACAGCTGATGCAGATCAGCGAATGCACGCAGGTCTTCAGTGCACTGCCTGAACAACTGCTTTGTTGCGGGAACGCCAGAACTATCCTTTAACAGGGCAACAGTTAAAGTGTGTTTCAGCAAGGGGTTAAGACTGTCCAGTGAGAGAAAAAAACTCACTGGACAGTCTAGTTTTGATGCCAAATTTCAGACAGAATACTAAAGACTGAACTGAACCGAGCTCCTGCATGAGCACCTGGATAATTCTAAAGGGAATAAAAGGATGGGGAATGGGCTCAAGTTGATTAGGTCACTGCCCTTTGTACACACATCGCTACTCCCCATTGGACGGTTTAGTGAGGTCCTCGGATCGGCCCCGCCAGAATTGGTCACGGTTCTGGCCGAGCGCCGAAAAGACTGTCAAACTGGACTCTAGAGGAAGTCATACTCGTAAAACAAGGTTTCTGAAGGTGAACCTACGAGCAAAAGTAAAAGTCGTCAGGAAAATAAATACTCAAGTATAGTACAGATATCTGAAATATTGACTTAAGTACAGTGACCAAGTATTCCTACTTCGTTACTTCCCACCATTGGTTTCAGCCTTTTCTACTCAGAAGACTGATATAGTCAACATTTCACAGGGTTATGTCAGTTTGGTAAACTCAAACATAATATCCTGATGCAGCCTTCATTACCAAGTAGCATTCCTTTGCTCATCCGTCAGACTGAGCAGTCATGAAGGCCTCCAGTGAGGTCATGAAGTAGCACTAACCAACACATGCTGCCTTGTTTCGGTCCAACTTGGAGTAAAAGGCTGAACCTGACGTCCAGGGTGCTCAGCTAATCCAACATGTTTTACCAGCAGCTTCCTGTCAGGATATATGGAGATGTTTTACTATTTTGGTTTTTCTAACCCTTTACCGACCCCAGGAAGGAGTCAGGAGTGGCTTAATGAATATAAGCCAGCTGAGCTGGAAAGAAAAATTGAAAATAAAGAAAGGTTTCAATCTTGATGTGGTGATCACTGTTGATACAGTGAAGGTGACCACATACAAATCAGTGTATTGACACAGAGAAGTGTAAAAATACATTTGTTTCATTGAGAAACTGGAGCAGGTCAGTGATGTCAGCTGAGTAGGTGGCCCAGTACACATTTGTGTTCACACAGAAAAGGAGTATGACCACATGTCTCAGACCACCTTCCTATGTGGTACAAGTGTTAGGGTGCTTTAAGACCCGAACTTAGCGCTAAACACCTGTGATCAGATCACTCAGGAGGAATGTAAACATCAGGTTTGTACTGGGTCTATGAGGCTAATAGCCAGCTGCCCTCAGGACATAATCAATCAATCAATCAGATTTTATTTGTATAGCCCATATTCAGAAATGACAATTCATCTCAAAGGGCTTTAACATGGTGTGACATCCTCTGTCTATAACCCTCAGCAAGACTAAGGAAAAACTACTAAAAACCCTTTTAACAGGGTAAAAATAAGTAGAAACCTCAGAGAGCCACATGTGAGGGATCCCTCTCCCAGGACGGACAGAAGTGCAATAGATGCAACGTGTAGGAAAACATCATCAAGATTAAAGTTTGTGTAACAAGTGGATGTGTTACGATACAGTGTTATTCCTTCTTTCGTTCTATTGCTTCCTTTGTGGACAAAAGATGAATGTATTGTATTGATCTGTTCCATAGAGCTCCATTGTAAACTCAAACCTATTAAGAATTTGTGATACAATCATTCATTACCATGAAAATATATTTATTATGACTCAATCTTATAAACACCATCCTTCTGCCACAA
Source organism: Pseudopleuronectes americanus (assembly GCA_038501795.1). Lineage (NCBI taxonomy): Eukaryota > Metazoa > Chordata > Actinopteri > Pleuronectiformes > Pleuronectidae > Pseudopleuronectes > Pseudopleuronectes americanus. The sequence goes on along the minus strand of CM076732.1, from coordinate 18,043,762 downwards.
ATACTAACTAGAGCCCTAAATGTGGATTAATCCACCTTGTGTTTCTTTTCAATTAAAATCATAGTAGTAATTTAGCAAAATCTCAGCCATGTTTAAAAATGCCATGAATTTGTTAATTTGTTAATTTATCATGTCTTGAGAAGGTGTCGAAGGAGTAAGGGTTGAATGAGACACACACGATCTGCTGCTGCTCCTGTGACATGTAAGGATTAAGTCAGAGAAGGTCGCTGTATCCCAATTCTGACCACTAATTCCCTCCCTCTCCCTGTCTGTGTGTGTGTGTGTGTGTGTGTGTGTGTGTGTGTGTGTGTGTGTGTGTGTGTGTGTGTGCGTGTGTGTGTGTGTGTGTAGGTGTGCTGGTGGGTGGGCTGGGGGTTAGTTGAGCAGCAGGGTGATGCCCTAAGCACTAGCAGAGTCCTAGCTTGATGGCTGACCTTCACACTCGGTGCAGCGCGTCTGTTTTCAGACTCTGGGAATTCTCTATTAGAGCAGCACTGACACCAAAGCAGGGCTGCATATATTGTGATCCACTGTGTATTCCTAAATATTCAACAGGATTTAATGAACTGACAGGATGTGTTTGTCATTTGACGTAAATTTCCTTCAGGTAAGTCAATGTGACGCTATAAATAAAAGAGAAATTCTGTAAATACTTTTTCTCATAGTGGGGTTTGTAATGTGGTGTGTTGTGGTATTGATACAGAATTGTATTATTAATTTGTATATCGCGTATAGTATTGGCCGCACCATTGGAAAATGTACTTAACCTTGCCTTGCCCGAAATTGAACTTTTTTCTAAAACTCCAACTTTCTTCACCTTATCTTTCATTCGCTTTACTTACATTATGACAACGATTGGCATTTTCACACAAGATTGTTCGATGCATCTGAAGCCTGTATGAAGTCGTGTCATCATGTGCTAAAACTATCAACAGAAAGGTTCTCAAGGTCCTTCTAACTAATCCAGTATTAGCCTGATACCACACAGCGTGTACTGTATGTATATGCATAGTTAATGAGTGTATGTGTAAGATCAATGCACTATAGCTGGTTTACTGTTGAAAGGATGTTACATTATGTTATGCAGATTTACTCCAACAGTTTTGGCATTGCTGTTTACTCGATCTGCCTGATTACAAACCAGCCTTTGAAAAAAAACGTCCTACTTCTTGTCTGTCACCTATCTTGTTTAACACATTTTGTGTATTGTTAAAAATATGAGAAAGGGCTAAATTTCCATCCAAATTATTATACATCTTTACATTCATGCATGTGTTGATTTAAAAGACTAGAAATACCACATTATTGTTGTATGCCTCCGCCAAACAGTGCAGTTTCTGTCAACAGAATATTTTTTCCCAGATTCACATAAGGTCATTGTGACCTTCTTCTGGGCACTGAAATCGTATCAGTTCATCCATGAGGGCAAATGAATGTTTGTACCAAATTTGAAGATATTCACTCAAGGTGTGTTCACAAGAATGGACTTCCTACATAAGGACAGATGGACAAGTAACCCGAAAACACTCTGGCCACTGGCTATCAACAGCGCAGCGGGATCAAAACTTGCCCATTTGCTTTGATGCAAATATAGAACATTTAAGATAGTTTAAAAAGTAAGTGAATGGGGAAGAATCTGCAGCAGTACTGTCACATTTGGTCGTGTTTTGTTACCATTTAAATTTTTTGCTAATCTTAAATTTGCTAACTACATATAAAGATCATCATGGTCTGACTTCTGGGTTCAGTCTCTAAAATGCAGCTCCTCTATGAGCCAGAGTGCAGCCGCAAATCTTCAGAGTGGGTTATTCTTGGTATTCTTAAAGTTCAGTTTAAAAGCACACTAGTAGCATCTTCTTGTTGTCATGCAGGTGAAATGATAGTATAATATTTTCTGATGTCTGTGTCGCTGTGTTCTCGTGCTCCAGTGACTTCTCTCTCCAGTTCAGTTCCATACTTCTGTCTGCAATGTGTGTGCACTCTGTAACTTTATTTTGAAAGGCCCTGTATATCAATAAAGTTAATGAGTATTTTTATTATCACACCAGTTGCCTGTTGTTTGGACTAGAGCTGCTTTCATAGCGTTGACACCATTTAATCAGTAGTTACATATCCCTGTGTTGCTTAGACTAACTGCAAGATTAGCTGAGGTATCCACCCTCACTTTAATGAGGGGAAGCCTTGGCTCAATGTCGTTTCTTTCAACAATGTCTCTGATGCAAGGTTAAAACTGTGGGTCTGGACAATCTAATAAATAAAATAATATACATACAACCCCCTCCAATACATCAAATACATCCAATAAAGGGGGGATTTTAATGTTGTTTTAATAAGACTGTTATTGATCTTAAAATTTAATGTTGAATAATGTTAACAAGAATTATCAGGAAATATTTCCTCATCTCCAATGTCACTGGGTGATGTATAAAATTAGAATCAGAATAGCAACTAAAGACTATGGTCTCATATCTCATGTACCTTATCAATAAAAATGTGGAATTCCATTTTTTCACTCATTATTGCAGTTTAAATTGTATCACCATACATGATGGTGAAATACACTGTGTATTTCCCAACAGCTCTTTTTTATATAAATAAAACTGAATGTAAAGTGACCAGAATCAGCAACAAAATAGCTGAAGCAAAAGTAAGAAATGTAGGTGAGTGAAAGGTCTGCTCAAATTAACCTGACGTTCAGCTAACATAACATACAGCTGACGTTGCATACAGCTTTAATAAATTTTCATTAATGTAACTTTCAGTTTCTGATATACATTAAGAAAACATTATAAGATACATATTTTAAACTTTGCTCAGGGTTAGGGTCCTCTAGGCATGTCCCTGCACTTGTATATGAACTACATTTATATTGCATTATATTTATATTTATATTTATTATATGGCATCTATAATAAATATAATATATGGCTGAGGGGTAGAGTGGTCGTCCTCCAACCTGAAGGTCAGCAGTTCGATTCCCAGTCTGAACCATCTGCATGCCGAAGTGTCCTTGGGCAAGATGCTGAACCCCGAATGGCCCCCCCTTAGAATAACAAAGTGCTGGGATAGATGCACTGTATGAATGTGTGTGAGAATGGGTGAATGTGAAACTGTAATGTAAAGTGCTTTGAGTGGTCATCAAGACTAGAAAAGCGCTATATAAATACAAAACCATTTACCATTTACTTCTGTCCCTCCTGGGAGAGGGATCCCTCACATGTGGCTCTCTCTGAGGTTTCTACTTATTTTTACCCTGTTAAAAGGGTTTTTAGTAGTTTCTCCTCACTCTTGCTGAGGGTTAAGGACAGAGGATGCCACACCATGTTAAAGCCCTATGAGATGAATTTTAATTTGTTAATATGGGCTATACAAATAAAATTTGATTGATTGATTGATTGATATAAAATGCTTTAAAGTCAACCATTTTACTGTCTAGTCCAAACACACTTTGACATGTGGACTGGAAGTGCTGGGAATTAAAACAGTGACCTACTCATTAGCGAAGAACCTGCTCTACCCCCTGTGTGTGTGAGTTGGGTGTTACTGTTCCTCCAGGTCAGAAAGCTAGTCACAGAATCAGGATCCAGATTGCATGGCTCAGCATGGCTCAGCAGTATTTTACATTAATATGTGGCCAAAGCTGCACATGCACTTCTTCATTCCCTCCTCATCCCTCTGTCTCTGCCCTAGCCTCCTCCACAATGTTTGCTCCACCTCACTACAGACAGTCCCTTGCTGCTGCACTGCATCCATCTCAGTTATTTATTCTCGTGGTCCTCCAGTCAGGGCTCTGGGGCCACAGTGTAACATTATGATTCATGCTGTTTTGAGACATCATGTTTGTTTCTAAAATTCTGCTAAATCTTAAGCAGTTCCTCCAATCAGAAATTAGACTGCTACAATGGAAACATTGCCAAAACATAGAGAAGTCAATAACTCAGACATGAGATCAAATCAGGCAACCGTTGGCCACATCGTAAAATATATAATGGATGTAAATCAGGGAAGATTGTGTGTCTCTCAAATATCTGGATATTCTTCTGTACCCCCCGATGCTCAAAAACAATTGATGCAGTTTGAAAAATAAATTTCAGATTAATAAAAAGTTAATAAATGCAGCACAATCTGCAGTTTTAGATTTTAATTTCAGTTTGTGTAATTGAAGCTGTCGCCCTTGTTTCTTACCCGGTGACAGTCTCCTCCAGACAGGACCTCCTGGATGAAGACAGCTGGGCCATCAGGCCGGTTTGAGCCCCCTCCAATGGTGATGCCTAAACTGCTGGATCGTGCCACTGAAAGCAGCTGAATCACTCCTTCACCTGGGTGACTGACAACACACAGACACAGACATCAAACTTTTAAGCACCGAAAAGGGTGAGACACATTCATCTTACTGCCATTAGTGCACTCTAATGATCAGAGTTTCAAGTGATTGGCCGATATCACAGATATATTGATATTAGTACATATTGTTTACAAGCTAATAGTAAGAACATACCAGATTGTTTAGTATATAAAGGTACAGTCATTCATTGTTTATTAGAATGAATGTCAGGAGCATTTGGGGTCTTTCTAAGCCATTATAAAGCACTCACTAATGTTGCATTCTGCACGACCATATTCTACAACCACTTGGTCATTAATCCAGAGATTAGTCCCGATAAGCTTCTAATTACAACTCATTGATAGTAAATAAGGAAGCCGTCAATCTTTACAGTATATGCTTTGATCAGTATGGATCTAATCAGGAAGTAGTACCACATGAAGAGACATCCTCCCTTAATAAAAACTCAATTATTTGGTGTTTTCTCATGTAAAACCCCCACACAAAACTACAAGCGTTAATAATGTTCAAATAACTGTAAGTCAAGTCTATCTAAGACATCATAATTTGTTTCTCATTCCAAAGTGAGGTCTTCACTTGTAGTTTGGCACAAAACTACTACAATGAACAGAACTCTTTTTTTAAACTTTCCATTGTTCCAAATGATGGTGAAAGTATTTTATTTGCTGTGTCCACATGTCCTGCTTGAGCTGAGTAGAGCATCTAGCTGTGGAGGATTTTTAAATAGCATGTCTAAGCAGCCAAGTTGGTGAGAGCAGTACATGTGCAAATCCACTAAACAGTTTGTAGATCTGTTCCTAACAAGAGGAGAGCAGTGTGATGATGGTTCTTGTCAATCCTTTGATCGCCCTCACCTGAGCGAGCGCAGCATGGGCCCACTGTTGTTGAACATGTTCTGAGAGCCGGCTGGGCTCAACAGCAAAGGACTCTGAGAGCGAGACGAGGAACCGGATGAGGTACTTTCCAGGAAACGATTGCCTTTGGAGTGGCACAGAACATGAAACACAAAGGAGAAAGTAAAGATATTTTGCCAAATGGAGATGACAAGTGGCTGATGGTATGCTGCTCTTGCTCTTGTGGCATTTTCAGGTTCATAACTGTGTCCCCACTGGTTTTTGAGTGGGCCGTGACTGTTTTACCAGCATCTACCAATTCGTAGTGACATATGTCGCTGCTGATTATGATATACTGATGCTGTGTGCGACTTCCAAATGACTCATCACTCTTTTTCCTGGCAGATACCTATGTCCACTGACATACCAGTGGGGAAGTGTTAATTTCATATGTCTTTTATCTACAATGTTACATTACGTACAGGTTTCACACAGTTTCTGCCAGTAAATTATAGAGATAAGCAAATGAGGAGAGGGTTAGGGTTAGGGTTAGGGTTACATGTCGATGGAAGTAGAGTGACACACCGCATTCTTGAGCCATAACCAAGTCATACAGCAGCGACACACAAACAACTTTAATAAATGCATCATCAATAAAATTAAAAACAGTAATAAAAGAATAAAACGTATGATCGAAATATTAGAGCATGACCATACATTACAATAATTAAAACTATAATATACGTAAAATAAGCGAATGTGGTATTTTTTTAGTTTTTTTTTACTAATGTTGAATTTTTGTATTTCCCCAGACAGGCTCTTCCAGATTCTGGGAGATCTTTGGCTGAGAAGCTGGAATATTTAATAGGCCCCTGCCAGAGGATGTCAAAGTGTGAGCAGGATAACAGATATTTTTTCTATGAGGGGCAATTCCGGGTTCAGCATCTTGCCCAAAGACACTTCGCCATGCAGATGGGGATGACCGGGATTGAACCGCTTTAGCCCTCTACCACTGCTGCCCCACTTTCTTCTACAGGAGGAGTAGCGCTCATCTCAGACATGTGACAATAGAAGCTCTCATCAGTTGAGCTGCCACAGATGGCTCCAGCAGCACAGAGTCGCTCTACTGAAAAACATGTCCTGTCAAACATATCTTAAGTCTGCGCAACCCAAAGCACAGAATAATACTCAGTATGCTGACCAAAACAACTGCCGAGCAGCCAAATATACCCCAGACCTGTTTTTTTCTTTTTTATCCTCAGCCGTGACATCTGATCTTTCCTGTCCTCAGAATCAAAGGTAAAGCTCAGAGTGGGGGAGTTATTCATGCTGCTGTTCAGCAATAAACAGGTATGTCATGGCCTCTTAAATAAAATGAGTTGAAAAGGCTTCATATTGTGAGTGATTTCACAGAGATCAAGCTTCAAAGAGAAGGAAAACTTACAGTAAATGTTTTCACTGTGCCATCTTTATATTGGCGTATGCAGAGCCACAGAGAGTAACTCTTCCAGTTTTAGTTTGAGCATTCAGTGAACATAACGTATTAGCTTTATATCATATATGATCAAATACGTTTTTTTATATCTCCTCATTTTGAAGTTCAGGTCTAATGTATCAACACATTCATCTGCACAGATCACACAAGTGTGCTCACGTGCACAAACCCTGTGTCGACAAATCTGTACCAGCTGGCTGCCTCCTTCCTGACTGAAACAGATGTTGGTAATTGTGTAATGGACAAGTGCACTGTCATAAGCCATTTTTAAAGGCCGACTTACTCCATCTACCCTGTAGGCTTAGTGCTCCATCAAATTTAGAAAGGTAATTTGGAAGCACCAGATAGTTGCTTGATGTCCTCCCAGATCATATTCTTTATACATTTGTTGTCATCCTTATTACATCACACTGTAAATGGCACGTTTTCTTTATCCGTATTCTAATGCACTTTATACACATTTGAATGAACAGCCGATCTGCCCACCTTACATCACAGTGAGTGCTGGTGGAACTAGGCAGCGGTTTCCTACCTTGCTGGATAGGGGAGTTGCGTGTTGAGCCGGTGCTACCATTGGATCCATATTTCTCCAGCAGCTCAGCAAATTCTCTCCTTTTCAAAAAATAAAAGCACAAACATTTAGAAGGTTGTTGGTGTAAAGGCTTGGCTTTTTTTGCTGCCCTGTACGAACTATGTACAGGTTATTCGAAGAGTTGGAAATCGGACTTTCCCTAACTTACTCTAGGGAAAAAGTTATAGATAGAAGATATCAGGACCATTTTTAAGATTATTGATTATGAACTTTGTGCGATTATCTGTCACTTTCCTGTGTGAAGATTCTGAGCCTGTGACTTGGGTCCTGCAAGAGGTCTTTATTTGCCACTGCACGTCACTTTAACAGTTAACATTCTAACAGCTGATTCTAAGCAGTTTATGATAAGCGGTCACATTGGCTCCATGGTAAATAAGAGCACAAATTGTTCTTGGACAGCATAAAAAGACGACCCTGGGCTGCAGCTCTTTCATAACCAGCAGCACCAGATGACTGGGTTAGAGGTGCCACTAGCAGGGCAGGTCCACTCATTTCTTTCTGACGTGAGTGGATATAATCCAGAGAATGTGACAATGAGTTTGGTTATTTCTATGGCTCAGTTATATAAGGATCATGTGACACAGACTATCATCCTACATTCATATCATGTTAGGTCCATTGGCATGAACCTGCAAGGCAGAACATGAAATCCAACCCTAAGCAGTTTGTAAAGAAAAACAACTCCTCGTTGACATTAACATGATCCAATTATGATTCCCCCTTAGAATAACAAAGTGCTGGGATAGATGCACTGTATGAATGTGTGTGTGAATGGGTGAATGTGAAACTGTAATGTAAAGCGCTTTGAGTGGTCATCAAGACTAGAAAAGCGCTATATAAATACAAATCCATTTACCATTTACCATTAAGATAAAAAAAAATACATTTCTATTTAAACTTCCATTGTTTTTCCACTTGTTGGAATATGTGGTCAAATATGTGTCATAAATTTTTGTTTTCTCCTTCTGTGATATCAAAATATTTCAATGACTTATCTTGAATTGGGTATTGGTTATAGTGTGCTTTGGAACATCTCATTAATACCACCCATATAACTGCTCATGGTCTCTTTAGCCCGTGGTAAGTGCCACCAGATGTGGCAGTTTGAGAGGCACTTGGTTTAAACTTTCATTTCTAAAAAGGACGTGAGGTGAAATGTATTCATTGGCCTCCAAAAAACAACATAGGCGAGGGATTGTAGGTGGCAGTGCAGGTGGTATCCCCCACTATACCACTCCCCAGAGACTTACTGCTAAGTCATCATGCACATGTTTGAGAAATCAAATCAAATCCCTGAACAATTTGTTCCAACAATATCTTCACCATGCTTTATATATTTAATTTGAAAATAAACCAGGACACTGTAATTTTATTTTATTCATTTCTATCTGTGTCATATTTGAGTGGGCATTCAGGCATTTAGAGTGTACGAAAAAAGTGCTTTGAGCTAAATAATTACAATCTATAAAGCCCAAAATGCCATGCAAGATATCCATCTTTGACATTTCCAAATAGTCAAAAGCAACCTGAGGTCATGGTGAACCAAAAATTATTTATTCATTATAATATTTAATCTTAACATGTTTTGTTTTGCATTTACAGACAGACAGGCATCATTCCGCCCCCCCTCCTCCTCTACTCCAGGCTGCAGGGTAGTTAAAGTACAGAGCACAGATTAACACACATGGCTCATCTTGTCAGGAGCTCTGCACTGGGTTAAGCTCCCTCCCTGGGTCTGCTGTCTCTCCCTTTGCATGCAACACAAAGTCAAGAGGAGGGGGCGGGGTTGAATACCCTCACCACTGACACCACTTTGTGAGAATCCAGCACTACACAAGAATAATGGTCACCTTAAAACTACACAACACTTGAAATCCACTTCCCTCATCTGCGTGCACTTCTCCACAGTCACACTGGGATCAACCCAGTAAATCCAGGCTGTCTCACAATGCTAGTAACTTCTCATTTCTGACATGTATCCTCTCTAACAGCTGAAGTGTAAATCCTGCCCGTGTCACAGTCTCCTCACGGAGGATTTACAGGCAGAACCTGACACGTTCATTTGCAACACTCTTGCTCATTTGAATACGTACATGCAAATCCACCACTACCTATGTAGTCATTAGCTCAGAGTTGAGGATCATGTTGTCTGAAATGGATTTGGAGAGAGGATTGGATCTGTGATGCTGACAGCTGACACTGACCTTATTTATACCCACACTGGTTGTAGTACAATAAGTGCTTTTTTACCAAAAGTAATAATACTCAGTGTAATATAAACATTGAAAATGTATTATAGGATTGTCCACCAGCCTACGTCATAAACCTGCAGCAAGTTCCACCTTTGTTTGGCTGCCCGAGTTATTAGCATCAGATTCCCAAATTTATTTTTCCTGCCAATCAGCCACAAGCCAGTTTAGTACTGAATCCTCTGTTTTGCACAGCCTGCCTGTCTTGTGCCTTGTGTCTGCATTTAGGTCCAGCTCTACAACGAACCTAACGGTCATATATGGATTTTGAGTACAGTTTCAGACATCTGCTTACTTTGCCTCCTCATCTCTGGCTATGAGAAGACGCATGTGACTGGTTGCGGAGGCTGCTCTAAGGACATCCACAGCTCTGTGAGACAAACAGAGACAAAACATACATTTATATAATTGTAACAGCATCACCTCAGTCAATCATGGGGTTCAAACAAATATGTAAGCATAGAGATTTTATAGGATTACCTTTCGCTTGTGACTCCTACTAAACTGTCTCCATTCACCTCCAAGATCTGGTCCCCTGGCAACAGGTTTCCTGTCAGAGGTCAAACACAGCTCAAGTCAATATAAAATAGAAATTGTCATGAACATAAATATGAGATATTAAAGCTGTCAGCGCTCCATTGTGACTGATGCATAAATGAGAGGACCCATACCCCTTGGCTTTGACCAATAGAGTCATGCCCTTAGGTAAATAATGTAGCATAGTTTCTGACTGAGTACTAATGTGTGTGGTGATCATGTTGTTCACTCTGACAGCATGCAAATCATTGACACAAATGAAATACTATACAACACATACTATTTTAGAGTATTTAGCAATATGACATTGATGTTGACTACACATTTTGAAATGAAACTGCTCAGTCAAGGTAAAATGTGAACACATAGCAACAGTTTCATTTGCTTTATCCCAAATAAATATATGTGCTGATACAATATATGCAGATGGTTAAAAGGCCTATGCTTATGTTACCGGTTTCTGGGTGAGGACTGCCAAGAGATCTGCTGTGATATGAAACTAAACACGATGTAAGCACCAAACTCCATTACTGTGCATCCATCCACCAAGTCAGATACACCACATTTTTCAAACAGACAATGGTAACATGAGTAACAGCATGAGCCATTCTCCAGCTTAAACCAGCACCTCTCCCAGTTCAATCCTTAGAGCAAAAGATTAAGAACTGTGTAGAAAATATTTGGTCATTTGATAAATCATCAAATATGTGTGTGTTTAAACCTATTTAAACTCCTTAATCATGAATCTTGAATTGTTTTTGTGTGTGTGGAAAGAGAGAGAGAGACACCCCTTCTTCTGCATCTTCCATTGGAGGCCTGAAGGAGAGCCCCGGGTAGAATCAGACCAAACACGAGAGATTCTAAAACTCATCTGGTCTGGGAAACACTCAGGATCCATAAGAAGGGCCTGGAAAACCTTTTTTGAGCAATGAACATCTGGACTACTTTGCCTGACCTGCTGCCACCGCCACCTGATCACAGATCTTCTTATTTCAATCATTTTGGTTTTATGTTAAAATATTTTGACACAGCAAACCTGTGACACTGTGATAGATGGAAAATGGTTTTGTATTTATATAGCAGTTTTCTAGTCTTGATGACCACTCAGAGCTCTTTACAGTACAGTTTTACATTCACACATTCACACACACATTCATACAGTGCATCTATTAGCAGCACTTTGTTGTTCCATAAGGGGCAATTCAGAGTTCAGCATCTTGCCCAAGGACACTTTGGCATGCAGATGGGGAAGACTGGGGAACGGGGACCTTCAGGCTGGAGGACGACCGCTCTACCCCTCAGCCATAGCCGCCCCATACCCTATACATAAGAGGATGAATAGTGTTTTGTTTTTACCATCACTTGAAGCAAGGCCACCTGGTAAAATCCGTTTGACGTAGACTCCAAACTCCTCTCCAGTGACCTCCTTCACTCCACCGATGACTTTAATTCCTGTTGAGAGAAGAAAAATCACTTTCAGTTTTGTTGCTTAATGCTCATTTAAACAACATTTTAATCTGATTGTCCAAATTTAATTCGATAATAAAACTCTGTCTACTCTCAGTCAAGAAACATGTACAATGCATTATTTTCTCTCATGGTAACTTTGCACAAATATCAGGAGATGATAGAATAAAGTCTTATGAGAAATCAGTTTTCACTGAGCTCTTACTTATTCTATGATACAGGAAGTTAGAGTTATTTCACCTTTAGGTCACATGACCTTTTCATCATTTCAGACAAATGCTAATAAGTGCACATAAATGAATAATAATAACTTGGTACAGATGGGATTTTGAATATCGTGACGTCAGAGAAAGGAGGGGAAGGTCACCCGGCAGCAGCTGCCATCTTATTGGTGTATCGCTGACAGAAGAGTTGGGAGGGTCATATAAGTCACCGTGTTCATTCTCTAGAAACAAGAATTAGTCCTCTGTGATTGAGGAAGTTTGGAAGTATAAATTTCTAAGAATGGTATTAAAAATACTCACTAGGTCGACATGTTTCTGCTAAATGACATTACAGGGCTTTGCATTTTGCTCTATAGACGATTCTGTAATAACAATTCATGACTTGTGACTCCAGCTACATCTGATAACTGACAGAATAAAGAAGGCTTTTCTCTGGAGATGATCACGTTTAACTACACAGTTCTCCACCTATTCAATATTTTCACAGCTTACAGCCGAGACTGGCAACTTGTCCAGGGTGTGCCCCGCCTCTTGCCTGTTTTCAGCTGGGATTGGCTGCAGCCCCTGCGGTACTTAGATAATAATAATAGATAATGGATGTGTGAATGTATCTTATTCAATATCTGCTAATTTGCATACATGTCCAGAACAGAAATTATTCATCCTGTAGACATTTTTTCCTGTAGAGAAATTCCTGGTTCAGGATATGGACAACATTATTTTTAAGAAAAATAAAATTCTTTCCACTAGTCTGAAATAAAATGCGGCATTGAAGCAAAACAGCCCAAGAACTCAAATTAGTTTTAGTCTGTAGTGTTGCACCTTAAGGGTAAGTGTATTCACTGTGCATTAGGGGTTACAGCACAGTAACAGTGGCTTCATGCAGCTCTACTCTTGCACATTTTGTTGAATAGATAAGAAAATACACTCGGCTGTCTGTTTACTAGGTCAAATCCTTGTATTAAGGTTATGTTCAGGTCTTTTGGTTGATCTCCTCTACATCTCTGACAGTCGTTCAGACATTTTCTATGACTTTTGTTGAGGTGAACCCTCTTGAAATCACTGGAGCATCGCTGGTCTACCTTTTTTAACTATTAGATAAGGGCTTCTTGAGCTTCAGGCTGCCGTTGGACTGTTACCAAGGAGACAAAACGGCAACACTAATTGGGTCTGCAGCAAACGGGTGCATGTTAATTATCGCCTGTTGGAAAAATAGGGTTACAAAGTTCCAAATCTCAGTCCTTCCTCCCTTCTTACTCTTCTCTGAGGGAAACAGTTTCTTGTTCTTTTGTTCAGCCTCAAAGCGTTCTCCTCCCCCAGTCATCAGATAAGAAAAACATAATTCTAATGCATAAGCAGCTGGAACAAATATATAAAAAGACGTGCCTCTCCTCCTCTTATTCAGCGCCACATTTTGTTTCCCAGATTATTTCCTGCTCGTAATGCGTCAAGGGCATGCCCAAGGATTAAATATTCCATAGACCTTGTAAAGATAAAATTCTAAATGAGGGAAGGCACAGTATCTTCTAAAAATGGTTTATTGCAAACCAGACGATAGAAGATCAGTGACTAAATAATGACACAACAACAACAAAGAGCCATTTCTGGATTAGTGAGGACTGAAATTCTACCAACATGTCGACAAAAAAACCTGTGACGGAGATGATTTTCACCATGAAAACCTCATGCCCACACGCTGAGGTGGTACGGCTTTCAGCTGCAATAACAAAGAGATTACCATGCGCTGTCCTCGTTCTAGGACAGGCAGGAGGAGTGTTAGCTACAGTGCGAGCAGCAGACACCCCCCTCCCAAAGCTGTGAAGGCTTAAGATGTACTGGGGGGTCTTTAGACTTTATGTATAAGAACAGTGTGTACACTTGAACATGCTCAAGTTGGACGACAATAAGCTGATTTGCTTCTCTTGTGTGTCACCTGCTGCTTTAGACTAACACACACGCACACACACTTTCAGCCACTATACGTCTCACCGCTCCTTGTACTACATTATGTAAATGGTAGGTTGAATGGTAAGTGGACTTAATTTTTATATGACACCTTTCAGTCTTATCGATCACTCAAAGCACTTTACAATACAAGTACCATTCACCAATTCGATTCACACACACACACACATTCATACACTGTGTCTATATATGCTTTTTCTATCACACACCAATCATACACAATCAACACTTTGGAACGCAGACTGGAGATGCTGGGGATCAAACCACTGGCTTCAGCCACAGCTGTCCGTTCTATATTGTCATAGTTCAGATGTTCCTGTGAAGCAGTTGTGATTTCCCACTGTTCATCTCAGATCCCTGGATACATTAATTCAAAGTTCAATGTTTTTGTGAGTTAGCTTATGTGTCGTTCTTGATTATATCTATCTAGCTGTGTATTGGTGTTTCAATGCAACTGTGGCAAATTATACCGTACGCATAAAACATATGGCTTTTTACTTATACTGTTAAACTTTGTTTAAAAAAGTTTTAGAAAGAATCAAATTGACATCCCTAGCATTTATTTGAAAGTCACTCTTCTAGTTCTAGGGAGATTTCAATGAATACTAAAATGGTTCAAATGTTAAGCCGTGCACTCTGATCACCTGCATTATTATTGCAAAGATGTTTTTTTGTCACTATCAACACAATTAGCTCAATACAGCCTCTTACTTTACATTTGATCATATCCACATTTCAATCTGTTAGTTGATATTGCATCTTATTTATCAATCAGCACTCGTTCTGACTAAGAACTGATCTTTGTCCGGCTCATGTTACATCGGCCACTAAAACAACAACAAAAAAGAGATTGAAGAAAATATTATGTTGAAGCTATGACATTGTTTTTTCTTGCTATTGGATTGGTCTCGTCTTCACTCCACCCTAATGTTAGCTGGCTGGTGTTTTTAGCTGCCTATAGTTGCTAGCCTTGTTGGTTTGGACAGTCACATGTGATTAATATTCCCACCCAGATATGTGTGGCCAATCTGATCACAATCTGTCCTTTTACCCTAAATGCATTTTAATACAGGGTTTAAATGGGGGTATACAACTCGGACAACACAGTCATTGAGTTTTCGAATTTAAATATAAAACATGACAATTATCTTTATCTCTTCACAGCGATCACATTCTTTCTTCATTCACCTCTCTTGTTCTTAGCTTTATGTGCAATGCAAATTATATGTGAGGTAGGGATTGGGGAAAAATCTATACATTTAGGAATCGCGATTCTTTTGAATGTTTTTTTAAACATATATTTATTGGTTTTATACAGGGGGGGGCGATATATGGGGGGGAGGACCAACCTCATCCCAGAGCATGTTGACCAGCTCTTGTTTTTGCACAAGAATCTAAACATATCCAAGCACTAGCATTGCATAGCCTACATGCAAACAACAGTGAAGCATAGCCTACTTTTTGTTTTTTTCAAAGTTTATATTTTAAGTAAACTTGTATTCATTCTATCTAATTTACCTTTTATTTATTGTTTAAAAGTAGCTTAAGTGGCATATATTTCTTAATTTGTCAGTTTGTGTGCAGTTGACAGGAAATATACAATAGTAGGGCACAATTTTATTGATTTTCTCTATTGGCTGCCCGGCAGTCATTAAGTTAATATTTGAAAAAAAACTTGTAAAGCTCTAAGTGAATTTGACTGTGTTGTATTTGAAGGTCTGATTCAACTGTTTTCCACAGTCCAGTAAGTAAAAAAATAATATCGCAAGAAATCGTAATATCGAATCGCAATACATATCGTATCGCCACCTAAGTATCGGGAGGTCCCTGCTGATTCCCGTCCCTAATGTGAAGTCAATGTAGATGTGTGACTGAAAAAGTTTTTGTGTTAAGCTTTAAATATACTGTACGTTGGCAGTATAGTGCATTACATGTATGAAATGTTGGTTTAATTAGCTTGAATCACACACTTTGGCTAATGTTTTTATGAATATGCTGTTTGTAATTTCAGGCTTTTCTGTATTATAATGTGCCAGAGCTTTCAATTTGAACCATTCAATGTTTAATCTGTGTCTGGCAACTCGCCCAACCAGTACAATAATGAATGATGGAGGACCTCATTATTGAAAGTTCAACTAATCTTGCACATTATATGAAAAAACTACTTACAGTTGTGTCCAATCCTCCTACTATTGCTAAAGAATATGTTCAAATCAGTAGAACACAGACAAACTAAAATGTTGGCTCTGCCCCTACTCACAATTCCACCTAATGTCTGAGATTCCTACTTTACTCAGAGCTTGAGGAAATAGTTGGTCCTAAAAAATATATTAAAAAAGACAATATATAGAGATTAATTCATTTTAAAAACTCGAACACACACACACACCACACACACACACACACACACACACACACACACACACACACAACACACACACACACTCCATCTTGTCATCACACCATTACCAAAAAGATGGTACTGACAGTGCACATAACTACAATGTAAATAGTCTGTATTTACCCTTGTCTAGTGTTGATGACTGCTCAAAGCTCTTTACAATGCAGTTTACCATTCATCCATCTACACCACACATTCATTCAGTGCATCTATGTGCAGCATTTTCTTTATCACACATCACTACCAATGTGGGGCAATTTAGGGTTAAGTATCTTGTCAAGAGAACTTAAACCACCGACCTTCGGGTTAGTAGACCCACTTTATCTCCTCAGTCACAGTGCAAAATAAATCATGGAATGGAATGCATTCTTTCACAACTGTATTTGAGATGATTCAGAACACATCTTTGCCTCAGTGAATGCTGGGAAGCCCAGCTTAGAAACTCAGAAAAACTCATACACATTATTCAATGAAACTCGTAAACAAGCAAATAGAAGTTCAAAAAAATAGTATAAATGAAGTTTAATGCACTAATTTGCATTTGCAGTGCACAGTGTAGACCTCTCCTTCAGCAGTGCGACTTAAATTACATGCATGCATATAAGCTGTTTGTCCGTGCATAGGCACGTGTGGTGGCGTGGAAGAGGAGCACAGCTAAAACAACAGCAGCTCCAGCATTCTTAACCCAGCTGTGTTAAGTGGGTTAGGGCTTTACCACATGACCCACTTCCTCTCCCAGGCAAAAACACTGATACTTAGCAAGGATACCTCCTCTGCAGAGAAAATCCCTTTAAAAGTAGGACTTATGTTGTGTCAGCTATTCAAAATCAGGCTCCATTGCCAGATAGAATGATGCTGTAAGGCTATGCATCATGGTGTCACTTTGAGCTGAGCAATAGGATTTGTCCATGATTTGTAACATAAATGAATGTTTTAGCTACAAAGGATATTCCAGATGGGTGGCATCATTTTTATTCATGATCCCTTATCGCAGACTAAATTAACTGCTATAAACAACACAAGTGCTAAAAGAAAAGTCCACTGTGAACCACAACAATCCATCTATTGTCCCAAACAACAACAAAATATAGTTTTATCACACAATAATAGCAGAAAGTAACTGCACTTCAGTGTCTAGATACATTCTCCAAACAGTAACGTGCTTCCCTCTTTTAGAATAAAAGCAGACAACATTTAAGGAGCTGGACGGATTGTGGTCTCGACTTACTACAGCTTCATTAAATAATATTTTGCATTAAAATGGATCATACCACTGTGTAATGTAAAAGGTGTCACCGGTAGTGATGGGCCCACAAATAATTGCAACCAATTCTGCAGCTGTCAATGGTAAATGGTTTGCATTTATATAGCTTTATAGCATTTACTCATTCACACACACATTCATACAGTGCATGTGCCTTCTCTCTCTATTATACACTTAGACTCATACACTGGGCAGTATCTTGCCCAAGGACACTGTGTTTGAAGCGGATACCTTCTGGTTAGTGGACATCACACTCTACCTCCTGAACCACAGCTGCTGTACAGAGCCGTTTAGCATATTTCAGCTCAACATTTAGATTGTAAAGTGGAGTGTATGTGTGTGAAACCTTTATCATTCTTCAGTACGAACATGGATGCCAACAGCTGCAGACGTGCAAGTGGGCA
This sequence comes from Pseudopleuronectes americanus, assembly GCA_038501795.1. Lineage (NCBI taxonomy): Eukaryota > Metazoa > Chordata > Actinopteri > Pleuronectiformes > Pleuronectidae > Pseudopleuronectes > Pseudopleuronectes americanus. The sequence goes on along the minus strand of CM076732.1, from coordinate 18,025,986 downwards.
ACAAAAAGTGCAAATGCAAGAACACAAATTAGTTTCAAAGGCTGCTGCATAAAAAAAACCACAAGCGTGTTTGTGATAAACAGTATCTTTATGACAGAGCATTTCATAAAGATACTTTATGAGTTCCTCCCACTAATTTGAAGAAATTTGTGGGAGGAACTCATGGAAGGAGTTTTAGGCCACTGTTTGTCACCAGTGTAGAGGCATGACAACCTTTAAACAGTGCAAGTGGCTGTTTCAATATTTAATAGGAAAGAAACAATTTAAATATCCATATTAGGACTAGAGTAAATATACCAGGGCAGAGGTCCACAATTGCCATGAAGAGTTTAAAAAAAAGTGCCTGTTGACCAAGGGCCCAATCAAAAGCCCCCGCCTTCAAAGTCCCAAATTTTATGACAAGTGAGTGGCCAGCAGTAGTAAGCAGGTGGAGAAGGTTAAACGAGGGCTCATCAAACGCAGTCCCAGCTTTGAAGGAACACAGTTATGCATGGGAAGCAGAAATCCTTTTTGCTCACAGATACAGATTTTTGTGCTTGTATCAAATGCATGACCCTGGTTTCTATGTGCACAGCTTTGCATGTTTTCAGTAAGAAATAGGTGAGGCAAAAGAGGCAGAACAAATAAGACCTTTCAAACCATGAAAACAACATGACTTACCCAGGCCATTCTCACAGTCTGTAAACTCCATGGAATGAACAGCTCGGTCGACTCCATATGGACCCATGAGTGTCCTATTTGAGGGATGGAGGAATGAAGGAGTTGGAGAAGAGAGAAAGGGAGAGAGAAAAAGAGAATTTAGGACAACACAAACTGACAGTTAACAGACTTAGCCCTCTGGTCTTAAAGCTATTATCCGAGTCTTCTACTTAGTGTGTAGGAAAACATTACGTGCCAAAATGTTTTACCACTTACAGGTTCATCCTTCTCAATTTTGGATCTTCAATAATAGGATTTCATTCTTCCTTTTCTGTCTGAAATGCTCAGTTTAGCCCTTGGCTCCACCTTCCAAAAGGCCAAGATTCTCTGGCTTCAAGATTACATTACAATACATTTCATTTAGCTGACACTTTTATCCAAAGCGACTTACAATAACTGCATGCAACCATGAGGGTGCAAACCCAGAACAACAAGAATCCAGAAAGTACAATTTTCTTCAAGAAAGCCAAACTACAAAGTGCTATAAGTAAGTAAAGTGCTACTAAATTATTAGTTTAAACTTTATTCAAGGTATAGTCGAAAGAGGTAAGTTTTAAGTTTGCGGCGGAAGATGTGTAGACTTTCTGTTGTGCTGATGTCCTGAACAGTTGTAAATGCAGCTATAACCATGATAACAATGGTTGTGTTGTAAAAATGGTGCCAAACTAGTTGGTAGGTATGTTAACGTCTTACATGAGGACATAGATGTTCTACAGAAAATAAGCCCCTGCTCAGACATGGTATAAACATCCATCACTCGTGATCTCAAGCAGTCAGCACTAAGTACACGTCTGAATGCGTCCTGACATCTGATCACTCAGACATTTAAATGAGGTCTGGGACAAACAGGGCCAACATCTTTTCGCTGAGTGAACCTGTGTCCTGAGCCACATATGAAGGAATTGCCTACTCAGCTAACACTCAATTCAATTCTATTTATTTGTAATGCCATATAATATTATTCATTATCTCAAGGCACTTTAAATACACGGTCAAGACCTTAAAATGTATAGAGAAACCCAACAGCTCCAACAATGAGCAAGCACTAGGTGACAGTGGAGAGAGAAAAAAACCTTGTTAACTGGAAGAAACATCTAGCAGAACATCTCTGACCAGCTACAGCTTATATGTATATTTACTCTTGTCAGTGTCCATATGTTGGTCTGTTAGCAGCCAACAATATCAACACTGAACAACACATATCCTTACATTAAGTGCCTCCTGACACAGCTCATCATCTTTCTGTCTATCTCGCTCTCATTGACGCACAAAAACACACACACCCACACACAAACGCACACAGTAACAACAGACATATCTGTAAACTTAGACGGGGGCGAACCAACATTATTTGTCTTAATGAATAGGCCTACCATGCATGATTATAAGCATATAGAGGGCAGAGGTGAGATCAGATGAGCCCTGTCCACTAGTGATCGGATCTCTCAGGACAGACGTAATACCAGTCTGAACAGGGTCTAAGGTAGGAATGCACATGAGGTGTTCCAGGCTTCTCAGAAGCAGAGTCTACTGTGGAAGAGAGTACAGTCTTTGGCCTTTGTAATTTAGCAGAACTTTGACATGCACAAAAAAGCTATGACACATTAAAGGAGAGAAAAAACATGATGAAGAATACTGAGCCTTGTGTCTGCCCCACATGCTTTCTCCTGCAGCCTCGCACTAAGGAGACTGACAGAACATTTCCATATGCCAATCATGGAATACCAGGATAAAACTGCAGACATTTGTTTATGCAAATCAGAGTCTTAAATTAAAGAATATGCAAGGCCATCGAAACATTGTTATCCTGGATTGAATACTGTTATCACACTTATGGGTGTACCTTTTTGTGTACACAGCTAGTGTTAAAAATCTTGGGGTAAGGCTTGTAACATTTTAGTCATAAATATATGTGGTCATTAAGTTTTGCACAAATATCAAACACTGGTTCAAAAAACAGACAAGTCAAACACATGAAAACAAGAGCCTGCTGTCGCAGAGAGACATAAGTAACAATTCACGACAGTTTTCATAATCCCTGGACTGATACTGTGAGTCTGTTTGTTGACACTCTCTGCCATCACTGGCTGGCAGTAATAAATACACCTCTAGATGGAAAACTTAAGGAGAAACAACCAAAGTATGTCACTGTTCCGTGTACATTTTTAACATAAGAGCAACCCAGCACTGAGCTCTGACTTGAGAAAATTTATTCAGTTTTGTGGTGCTGCTTCTGCTGTGGGTGGGATTTTGTGACATATATTATACTGTATGAACATTTTATTTTGTATATTTTCCTGGGAGCTTTATTTGGAACTAATGAAGTCTAATCCAAGAGAACAGTGATAAATCCTTCCCCATAGATAGTTGTCAAATGTAGTAATTTCCTTAATTCACAAAAGTAAAACCTATATCAAAGATCTGTGCTGTTTTAGCTATTGAAAAAACATACTTGTGAATGTTATTTTAAAGGGACCATTGTGGCCATTTGTCTGAAGTGCACTGACAGGCACTGTCTGGCTCCTTACCCAGACACAGAATCCGATCAGAAAATAGGGTTGTTTTGGAAAGCAATGACAATTAAATTGTTTAGTCACTTAGGTAAGAGGACTTGTTAAGTCCTGGCTTGACGTCTTCGTCATCATGACCTCCTCTGCACAGAGTCTGAGCTGAGCTTTAATCTCCAGGCTGTTACACCGTGCATGCAAGAGGATTAAATGACGGAGGGCTGCCTTTGTATACACTGATCAGGCACAACATTAAAGCTACTAGCTGGTTTGATGTTGTGTGCCTATAATTATATAAATTTAAACATATATATATGTATATTTACTGCATATATATATACACACACACACATTTTAGAACCTGGGTCTGGATGCATCAAATTTGTCTTTGCAAGACGATGAATGCAAGAGAAACCTTTCACAGATACAATTTGTATTAAATTAATTAAATGAGACGGTGTAAAGATATTCAGATATTTAGAATTGAAGAAATATACTGTTACATCAATCAATCAATCAATCAAATTTTATTTGTATAGCCCATATTCACATAACTATAGTACATGATACTTTAGTTATTGTGGTGCAGGTGCAAAATGCCTGGTAGTGTACTAGACTTTAAGCAATATGTGCTACAGGCAGTCAACAACAGTTAAATGAACATAAATGTTTTTTTTTAATTTATTGACGAATAAAAAGCTTTTTGACTGTACAGTTACAAGATGAGGTTGGCAGAAATGACTGTAGTCGTATGTTACAGTACTGCTCAAGATCTGACAACTCTGATCTTGAGCAGTTTTCCTTATCTAGCATTGGCTCAGGCAGCAGTAAAGAAAATACATTTGCCCCTACTGAACACTATTAAATATCATATAACACAGAGAAGATGAAAAGGATAAACCAGCACTAAGTTACATGTTGACAACACTTTTTAGTAAATTGGGGAGACTGTTGTATTTATGTGGGGAAATCTGACCAATGTCCTCCCAGCAATGACACCTACAGTTCCCTGTTTCCTTGCCACCTGAATGACATCGGAAGTTATCAATATTTCAACTGCCGAGGCTTCATAAGTAACAACCTGACCCTTCCTCCCTGTCACTGAAACATTGAGGCTACACCACACACACACAAACACACCAGAATAGTGAATATGACTTGAGTTTAATTCAACTTAAACTTAACTAAAAGAAATGTTCTGTGTTCTTCTTAAAGTCTATATGCCCTCACCCAGGGGTTCGAGTCGTTTATGGGCAGATGTTCCACTCACTGCCTTTAATCTGGAAAAATTTTGTTGGCACAAACAGCAGCCAAGTTTTCATCCTTAATTCTTCAAAAGAAAACTTCTGCAAAGCTTCCTCTAAAACCTCAACTGAAACAGCTATAAAGCAGTTACAATTCATATGTTCTCTTTGTGCACTGGTGTTACTATGAACCATTTCAGCAGGGCAGGTTCAAAATCATTCAGAAGCCTGAACTTGCAGAAAAAACTATTCAATTAAATGTTTAAAACGAGGGACATGGCAGCTCCAACAAGTGAAGCCAAAGCATTGTGATCGCCCTCTGATGGCTGGCTGCAGCATAGGTCATAAACTTTGCCTCTTCCCTGTTAGCAGATGGGACTAGGACCAAACTAAAAATGTAAAGTGCATGCAAAATAATTGGTTAAAGCTATAAAAACGGGCTGAGACATCACTATTGACAACTGAGACTGACTCCTGATTGGTGGAGCAGGTGTAGCAAGAAAGACTCAATATTGATGACTTCTGATTTTACATTACAACCCGTCATCTGAGGAAGACCATCATCTGAATAACTTTTGTGAAGGAGCAGTGAGGCAAATACAGGAAACACTTTCGACAGAATGGCCTCCATTGTACAAACAAGTCAACATAAGACGCGTCTTAGCGCGTGGCGCACGAGCGCGATAAACGACAAACGGAGAGGTTTGTCCTCAACGCATACACACCCTCCCACCCATCAACCCAAACACATACGCACACACGCTCACACGCACACCCAAAGGAGAACTAGTTATTCTAACCACAGCGCATCCTCGTTTTCAATCACAACATAACAGCAGCACCATGTTGCGGCTCCTGCTCAGCGCGCCAAAATAGCTGAAACCGTTGTTGGACAACACCAGCGACGCCACCAAACACTGAACACAGAGCTGAAGTCTGACGCTTGAACTGGCTCTCTCCCACCAACCCCTGCTCCAGCCCCGCTGTGTTACCTGCTGATGATGACTGCTCCTCTATACATGACGGAGAATGTTGGCATTTTGACGCATGGAGCTCCTCAGAGGAGACGGTGGGTCTGTTGGAGCTTCCGCAGCCTTCAGCCGTCAGCTCTCTGCCACATGATGTTGAGTGTGTGCAGCCTCTAATTCCAGCAGCAGCAGACAGTCCGCTCCTCGCGTCTCCACCTTCAGCCGCACGTTTAATCTCTTACATAACCACCGTCCCGAAACATTCAAAAAGGCTCAGCAAGAGTGCCAGTGATTCCATCTGCGCACATCGGCAGCCGCCTGTTGGACTACAAACATGTGGCTGTTGTTTGATCAAGAGCTTGTTGAAGCGCCTTTCCGCAACTTTTGAAAAAAAGTCATAGTAAGAAGAACATTTCACAAAATAAAGACTTAATACTCTGTTTCTTATTCTCTCATAATTTCGACTCACAATCACATAATTTACTGAATATCTATCTATATATATATATCTATAAATCTCTCTCTATATATCTCTCTTTATATATATATATATATCTATATATGTATATATCATAAGTTCAATTATAAATCTTTCATTATTTTCAGACGATCTCAAAATTTACCTAATTAAATCTCATTCTGATTTACTGAGAACTATGAAGTTACTTTATCATAGTCTTTTTTTATCTCAAATTATTCTCAACAGAGCTGTCCAGTTTACATCCTCATTGGAACTGATTATTATCTCCTTTATTTCCTCATTAACAGTGAATATGTGGAATATTCTGCTGACTTGTAAACACATTATGAATTGCAGGGATTTTCTAATCCAAACTCTGCACTGTTTTAATATTATCGTCTACAGTTTTATAAATAACAAATGATGCGACGCCGGCAAGCTAGTTCATTGAGCCAACTCGAGCTGCGCTGCTCCAAACATGTGACATACATCATGTGACATACCTCACTCTCCACAACCATCCATAATAAACACCCACTTTATCAGGTGGTCTATTTAAGCAGAGAGAAATTTTGCATCATCCTTTTCTCAGACTGCTGCTGCAGTATTGCTACCTGTTGCTTCAGCCCCTCCACCACCCCAGCATCCACCTGCAGGCTCTGATGGGGGTTTACATGTATTTAGTCATCACCCCCATCATTCCTGTGTAATCATAAGTTGGAGCCTAGACGCCAAACACTAAACATGTTCTACTGCTGTGATAAATGAATGTGAGTTGTCTGACTGAACTCACAATTATGAAAGTAAATGACATTTACACACAACAGAAATAGGTGGGATGAAATATTTGTACGCAACTACACTAACAGCTGCTTGTTGAACCAGAGAAGTGAAAGAGAGCAGGAAGGGCTTAGATGCATTCAAACACATGAATGCAGAGGTGCCCCACTCTCCATCTAGAAACGGCAATTTAATCCTCAGTTGTCATCCATTACAACTCATTGTAATGGATGTCATTTGTCGTTCAAGCCTGTGAGCATCTGTTTCATTGCTGATGCTTCCGGCTGAGACTTGCAAATAATGTGTCATTGTCAAACAATCTGCTGATTCTTTTTGATAAATGTAAAGTTATTATTTGAGCCATTATTAAAAGGTAGACACGTTCCCATAGAGATGAGTGACAATTTTTTTTTAGTTTGCAAAATTTGGTTGAGTCTCTTCATCATGTTTTTCCTTGATTTAGGGGAGTTCAGTCAAATGATGGAGTTATCATAATCATAAATTGATTCAACAAACTACTTAAAAGCAGGTTCCCAACCTTTGGATTGGTATCCCCCCAGTTCATATCACAGCTCAACAGCCAACATGTCACATCATCAAAAAACAGTTAAATAAAGTGTATTATGATGTTCGATAAACTCTGTGTTTTTCAAATGGGTTGGAACACATCAAAGATCACTGTCAACAGTGATAGCTGCAAATATCTACAACTCAAAACTTTTCACATTTATTCAAAATTCATTTAGGCTTAATATGCTGGATGAAGAGTATGTGGGATTTCAGTCTTCTAAGAGGTTCTGTGGTTGAATAAATATTAGCTGCTGGTGAGAAACAGTGGAAAACGTAGAATAAAGTTACTGAAAAAACTGAGAATGTCAACAACTGGAAGCTTCAATGCAAGGTGCAGTAACTCTGGATGAAAGAGTAGGTCCATGAACAATAACAATAATTTGGTACAGACACAAGTAAACAATATTTTTTAATGCCAAGCTTAGCATATTTGAAAATATCCTAGAATACCAGCCTGCACCAGTTAAACGCAGTCTAATAATCTCCTTCATGCTGTCACAGGAAACATTCATGACCTAATTGACTGTGAAGCAGTTGAAAACATACCTGGCAAAACTTAGAGGCACCTTCAACCTTTTGAACATGCCTCTGTTTCTGTGGAAAAGCTTGAATGCCTGATTCTCCTTGTTAACAACGGCCCTTCATATTCCCTGTCATGATGCACAGCGACTGCCAAGCAGATATGAGGAGTGCCCATTGATGAAGAGATGATAAGCTTATGGCCGGAGGATAATACACACAAATCCATATGGCACAACGATGTGCTAAATATAGGCCTGAATAAGAGGGCTACTCAATTACTCCAAACACTAAGCACAGATTATACTACATTTCTGGAACCGTGCAGGCACATTTTAGTTTAACATTTAACATTTTTGCTCAGCCTGTACTTTTACACAGAGATGGCGGTTTGCTTTGGTTTCCAGAGCTAGAAGCTATCTGGTCTGATTCAACTCATTCGTACTGATTTACAACTTGTCAAATATGTAAATGAAAAGCATATTCTCAGCATGTTATTAAAAACAGAATCAGGTTCAATTAAGCTCCATAATGCTGTTTCAGTTCATTTTAGTTGGGATCTGATATGACTATTGACTTTGCAGATAGTTTTGTTCTCTGGAATAGAAATAGTAGATTTGAGGGTTATGAACCAATGCAATGACCTCAAAGAAGATAAGATGGTCTGTACAGCTGAGCGGAACAGCAGAGTTGGTGATACTTCTCTGTAAGTTCATCTAAATCATGAGCCACAGCTTTGACATCACCCACTGTTACTTGAAACACTGTTCATCGCTATAACACTGTTATACAAAATATTGAAAATTGCACTATGGGACAATCCAGTGTACACAGGGCGGTACAATTTGGAGATGGCTTGTCCTACCATAGCTATGCTGATGACACCCAACTAATCCTGTCTTTTCCCCGATATGAAACACAGGTAGCAACACAAATCACTGCCTGTGTGACTGTCATCTCTCAGTGGATGTCTGCCCACCACCTGAAAATTAACCTTGACAAGACTGAACTACTTTTCCTTCTAGGGAAAGACTCTCCCACCCATGACCTGATTATTAACTTTGACAACTCCGTGCTATCCCCCACTCAGACTGCTGGGAACCTGTGTGTGTGTCAACATTACTGTAACAACACGTTCCTGTAGATTCATGCTGTACAGCATCAGGGGAATACGCCCCCTTCTCACTCAGAAGGCGGTGCAGGTTCTGGTCCAGGCTCTGGTCATCTCATGCCTAGACTATTGTAACTCCCTGCTGGCAGATCTACCTGCTAGTGCCATCCGACCTCTGCAGCTCATTCAGAATGCAGCAGCTCGACTGGTTTTCAACCTAAATTCACTCACACTACTCCAATCCTCCGCTCCCTTCACTGGTTACCAGTGGCTGCCCGCATCTGTTTCAAAACATTGGAACTTGCTTACCATGCTGTGAACGGATCAGTCTACATCCAGGACATGGTCAAACGTTACACCCAAGCCCGTTGACTCCGCTCTGCTTCAGACAATCGGCTTGATGCTCCCTCAAAACAATACTTTATCTTCTTTTATTCATTTTAACCTTCCCTAATGAGTATGTGTAATTTAAAAAGGTGTTGGAAACAGGGACAATCACACACACACTTTTTGAACTCTTTTACCTCATTGTTTTAGCTCACGACTCCTCTTGTGGTTTCCAGAAGTAGCAGGAAGTTTTTTTCACTGAGGTTCTCAGAAATATCTCGGCTGAATCTTGTCTCAGGTCTAAACCTCCTGAAACAACCTTGTTGAATATCTCAATTGAAATGAGCCATTATTTACAGTTCTGCTGAAGCTGTTTTTAATGCTTAATCTGAAGCCAGGCCTTCTGATGTTTACCCAGTTGTTGAGATTAGAAGAAGCTGGAGGTGGTCCAGCCTCTTGCCTAACACAGAGATCTTGTACCGACTCCAGAGACAGGCTTTGAGAACACAGATGGGAGCTTGGCTACCAAATTGTTGTGACTGCTATCGTCTCATTGGTAATGCATAGAGTAAATGAAAACGACCACAACAAGGATGGGGTTTGTGGAAATTGCATGGAAACCTGATGTGCCGAATGAAAGTCTGGGAAAAGAGGAACAAAATATCATCAGGACCCGTTATATCCTTTACATCACCATTAGTGATTAATTCCCACACTCATCAAACATGAACAGCTAGTCGTGCATGTGTCTATGTAGAGTGATAGATTTTACAACAGAATTTCATCATCTTAGTAATGTAACAATTTCGAAACCAACCGTCCTTCCCTGAAATAATAACACCAGGACAGAATGAATAATAGAATACAGGTAACTCTCCCAGGAGCTCACTGACACATCCTGAAATCTTACTGTACATCACAGACAGCCAGAGGAACTCCTTCACTCCATCTACTCAGCTGGTGCTACAAGGGTGGTTTTTGATTCTTGCTACAAGTCCTTGGACAAAAACTTGTGTCTTTCTAACCATCTCTGCCCAAAACGTCTTCATAGAGAAAAAATAGCTCCCCCCACAAGAAAACAAATTCAATAAAGGGCAGAATTATATTAATGAATCTCAATGAAATACAACAACTGCTACAAATTTACCATCTGTGCAAAGAACAAAAAATTCTTCCAACTAAATCACTGAGTAGAATGTATTTACAGAGCAGTCGACCGTACAATAATCGCAACAAAAGTTAGCAACAAGCTGTCACGCAAGCTAGTGAAATAGAGCAAGCCTTTTTCTGACGGTTAACTTTATGGATGCGGTGACTAGCATACTGTGTCTAAAGCTGTTCACAGTGTATCTCTATCTGTCCTGACAGGAGAGTGCCCCATTCAGTGGGAACTCCGTAATACATTACTTTTAGTGTGTGTGACTGTGTGTGTGTGTGTCGCAATAAAATGCTTGGGGAAAGCCACCTCAATTCATTCAATGAGCATTTTATTTGGGTGCCTTGTGTTTACTTTGATCAGGCAATGGATTACATAATATATGAAATCCTGTATTTTCTTTTTTTTAAAGTCTAATACCTAGAGAAGCTTAGCAGTTCTTCAAAGCATCTTGCAAAGGAGCTTTGAAGAACTGAAGGGTGCTTTAAACTTGAACCAAAAAGGCAGAAGGCTGCAGGGTGTTGCCATTTCAACTTTACTATGAAGGTCGATGGTTGGTATATGCTTTGGGCTGCCAGAGACTTACCATATTTTATTCCCTCTTATTTTCAAGGATGATGGATTAGCACTCATTGTGTACCATTGTGGGTGCAGCAGAACAAGATGAAAACACAACATTCACACTTAAAACATTTCAATGTTGATATGATGAATGTGTAAATGAAAAATTGCCTATATTAACATATCCAGCCAACACAGCATTAGTATTATTTACTTTGAGTGGTGTTTGTTTGCAACTCTTTTAGCTCACTTTGGTCTCCTAGGAGTTTGGGGAGCCAATTCTGGCTATTAACTGCTAAATGCTCCACTGTGTTCACCAGCTGCTCTCTCTCATCATGCCCGCTCTGTGCTGCTGAGCAGGTAATCTACATGTATGTGTTTTAGCTTTTTCTGTAAAATGACTTACAACATGCCTGCTGTTTTTTATGCTACAAACAAAGCTATGTAATGTGTTGGTTTCCTTTTTGCGAAGAAAAAAAAAGTTGAAAAGCTGAGGGGAATTTAGATCTGTTAATCATTCACATGGACAACCATGATGATCACACCTTTCTTTGAGGCTTAATGCCTTAATGAGAGCTTTAACAGACAAGCTATTGTAGTGTGCAGCTACAAAGGATAGAAAATGATCAAAGGCAAAATCATCTACCTATTTACCTATTAAAATAGAACTTGGGACAAATGCAAGATGGAAAATAGAGAGAATAGAGAGTTTGAAGAAATTCTAAACCTGAGTCTGTAGCCTTTTAAAACATGGAGCATGTAAAATGTATGCTTTCATCGAGCTGTTCAGGTGACTTTTTTCATTCAGACCTAATTCTTCAAAGACTTATTTACAAATCTTTATGGAGCCTACCTAATGCTTGTTGAGTATTTGCCTGCTGGTGCCCAAGAGGAAAATTTGTATTGTCAATACAATACGAAGTTTTGTGGTTAGACTCTCTTTACACTGCTTTAATTGCTTTTGCTCAAACATCTCTTTTGATCACATATCTAAAGCATTGGGCTGGGTATTTTTGTGTTCATCTATCTATTAAGCTTATGTGCTCTGGTTTCAAAGGTTAAAATCAGTCCAAGAGAACTGTGTGTTGTGATAAAAATAACTATGTGAAATAATTGTGACTAAGAGAGATTTCGGCTCTTATTTCTCAGAATGATTAAAGGTTGAAATAGACGACCACTGTTAGGGGGCAGCAAATGGACATTAAACGCCTTCTCTGTGAATCACTTGCATGCACACAGTCTGGATCTTATGGTGGAAAGATTAACACCTTCATCGCAGTAGATAATTACGACACAAACAGATCCACATCATGAAAAAGTTCAGTTGCTCCTCTGCACGACAAACTTCCTACATCTGGAGTGTCTGAACAAAGCAACTACATGAAAGGAAGATAATTATTGTATGATCATCGAAACAATTATCAACATGCAAATATGGAGCGACGCCTGCAACGCCCTAGTTCAGGCAGCCAACTCGAGCTGCGCTGTTCCAATCATGTGACATATCTCACAATCCACAACCATCTATACTACACCCCCACCTTATTAGTCTGTCTGTTTAAGCAGAGAACATTTCCCATCACTCCCTTGCTTGCCCTGCTGCTGCGTCAGTATTTCTGCCAGTTGCTTCAGCCCCATACACCACCCCACCATCCACCCGGGCTCCGATGGGGGGTTACAAGTATTTGCTCATCAATCCATCATTCCTGTGTAATCATATAGGGGGGAGTGATTTAGTCACAGCCTAGACGCCACACATTCAACCTGTTCTACTGTTGCAATAAACATTTGACGTGAGTTGTCTGTCTAAAAGACATTCACATATTTACACCTATGAATATGTGTTTCCCACTCAAGTGTGTGTGCTGTATATGTGATGGCCCATACACATTGCAGTACCACTCTCTGCTACAACAGCCATTGTTCATTCACTCACATTCCCCCCAACCACACATATTTCACCTAACACACACACACACACGCACACACACAAATACACACAGATTTATTCTCTTTTTTTATCTGGCAGCCATGGCAACAACCATTTGCCTCAGAACTTTAATCACTAAATCTGCACAGTGGGTCATTATCAGATTATGGGATTATCCAATCCACACTGAGAAATCAAACAGGCCCGCACTCAATCACATGCACGCACACACACACACACACACACACACACGCACACACACGCACGCACACACACACACACACACACACAGGCATGCATCCTCTCACACGAACACACTGCGTTTCAGTCAAGGGCTTGTTTGACTTCTCGTACATGCGTATGCATAATACTAATGTCTATCTGTGTGTGTGTGTATGTGTGTGTGTGTGTGTGTGTGTGTGTGTGTGTGTGTGTGTGTGTGTGTGTGTGTGCGTGTGTGTGTGTTTGAAATAAATACAAAGAGAAACTACAGAGATGGGAGATCACAAGTGTTTCCAGTTACAAGGCTGCCCTCTATAGATGACAAGGCCAGCTGCAGCCTCAGTGAGCAGCAGACATAGACTGGAAGCTCTGTCCGACATTGAGAAAGTCTTCAGACTCATCTTTGTTCACATTATGTTGTAGCCCTATACACATATTCACCTGTGCTGGGCCCAGAGAGTGTCAGAAAGCTTTAAGTTTTTTTCGATTGTATAAACACTACAAAATATTACACAATTATCAAAACCTTACACTCACGGAGCAAAACATCGGCCCAGATCTGCACCACTATAAGCACTGTGTCAGCTTCACACTTTTTGCAAAACAAAACACAGAGTATTTGCAAAACACTAAACACACCTGTATCCTTTAAACACAGAAGTATATCAAGATGTCCCTTCCTTGCAATTCCAAAGCACTGCCTGTCAAATGACCCCGCCTATGTGCCAATTGGTTCAACACAGTCATCGGGTGTGCAAACACATGATTGCTTAATTGTAGACACACCAATTAGGTTCAAGCACTATGCAGCAGGTGAGTTCACCTAATTAAAAAAAAATGGAAGGAGTCAGAAGAAATTCGTGCAACACTAGTTGACCATGTCGTGAACCACGGATTGACGCTGAGGGAGGCTGGACTAAGAGTTCAGACAGATCTTAGCAGATATACAGTGAAATCTGTCATAATAACCTGTACTGGATACAGAATCTTCTGTTGGTCTGATATTGGCTGAGCTTACGGTGTTATGCACGCTACTGTAGTAGCATGGTTTTGATAAATTAGTGTACAGTTTTTAAAAGAGAGTTTCATTTTGCAAAGGATCCGAGGGGTTCTGCTGATTGGGTGTAGTGTTTTGAAACACCGTGCCCTGTTTTAAAAATCGTGCTTAAGCAATCGAGAAAAACTGTAAAAAGGAAAGAATGACATAAACTATCTCGTATTTTCTTTCCTCAAGCCATCAGTACAGACTAATTCATTAGTGAACCTAATCAGTGAATGCATGTTAAATGGGTGTAGAAGACAGAGCCCTAAAATCAATAAGACAAGAGCTGTGTCTCAATTTAGGGACAGCATCTTTCGGAAGCTGCATTTGAAGATCGATTGCACATCCATATATGCAAAGTTTTTATGGTTATATATTAATTGAATATTATATATTCACACAGTCATATATGTATATATAATGACATATATTTGAATTACAAAGTAAATATTACAAGGTAGCTATTACTCCTGTATATAGCCTTTTTTGGGAATTCTAAAAACTGAAGCCTTCAGCCAATCAGAGTAGAGTTCGGACAGCTGCAGCTGTAGGAGAATAATTGCACGGTTTGACTGCAGCCGGCTCTCTCCAGGCTTGTCTTAAGGTCACATGACCCTTGGACGCCTTAAAGCATTAGATGAAGTCATGCAACACATTAAGTCAGCGCATCACGTCGAATCCATCTACTTGGGTATTGGCAGCAAAAGGCTATTTTTAAATGTAAGTACTCACCAAACTACCAAACAGCTAATGGTAAACATGTTAAAAAACATATTTTTAAGGTTTTAACTGAAGAACATTTTCATCCTTATTTTTGTTGCTAGGCAATAGCTGGAAGACCAGGACAAGCTGGTGATCCAATAAAAAGACAATACTGTCTCATTTCAGTTTGGCTGACGAGGTTTGTGCTGTCGATGAAGGATGGACCATGCAGGTCCTCCTAATGATGCAGCCCCTTAATTTCGGCACAGCTAATGGATTATGACTGATTGGATGAGTAACCTATCAAAAGCCCAAACTAAGAACGCCTGTAGTTTAGGGAAGTTGGATAGGTCTTTTACTCAGTAAAAACTCAACTAGGTCTATTATTTGTCTTCTTGGCTTAGAGGGCTTATAAATCTTGCAGCTCAAGCTGGATATGAGATAGAAATGTATTATTGTTTTTAGTAGCGACATCTGGTTGGTGACCCTCCCTGGTCAGCTCGTTCTCCTTGGCTATTGCAGGTTTCAGCTGGAAACGATTGTCGTAAATAAACATGTTACCGACTCAATCAGTAGCATTAAGATAAAACCCCTCAAACTTCAGGATTATTTCGGCAGATACTCAGGATAGACTGGCCTTTCTGTTTAATTCACAATACCAACAGCTTACAGTTAACTCAACCATGCAATCATGCCATTGGCCACTCACATATTGTACCAGGACCACCATACTATGAGTGGATGTTTATAGCAAATGGTTTATCAAAGTCTGAACTTGCACTACCACTATGTAATGCTCCCCCTCCATTCATTTGATCTTTTGTTTTTTTGTGGCAAAATGGATCCTCTTCCATGTTTGTTTTTCTTCTGAAGTCACATTCAATCTTGCATGTTTCCCACACTCAAGATCAGAAGGTGGCGGTAATTCAACTAAGAGTTTCAGTGGGACACGCCACTGTGAAATTGTTGGTTGTGAGTGGTTTTACATACTGGCTAAATCATCTAGTCGTCGGTCTCGCACGTTTTTAAAATCGGTCAAGAGTTGAAAAGTGTGAAGTTTATCTGTGTCCAAAATATATGTTCCACATAGATAGACAAAAAAGACATTTGTAGAACGTTTGTACAAATAGGTATATCATATTTAATTTTATGTAGCTGTGATCTTAACAAACTAAAATAATGAATCCTCTGATGAAAAATGATAAAGGCTTTGAGCAAGTTTCTTAACTTTTGCCTTTTTCAAGGATTATATTGCATCACCATTTTGTTGCTATTCAGCTGATTAAATGAGTTTTAAATAAGATTACTTAACCAGTGTTTTTCCTGCCTTTCTTCATTTCCTAAGTAAATATATCTTGTTTTAATGTTTAAGCACTCCAACTTTTGAAGTAAATATCTGATGACATTATATTACCATCAGAGCTTTGCTTTTGTGTACTTTTTTGCATTAAAGAACGAAACAACTTATTTCCACACAGTCTCCAAGCTAAACCTTTGCAATGACGTATAAAAAAGTTGACATCAACACCGTGGTCCTGGAGCTAAAAGGTTTGTCTCATGATGGACAAGATTAGAAGAAATGAAAATACACAGAACATAAAGATGTTGTTTTCCTCCAAAAGGATGTCTAGAAAGTGTTTAACAGTGAAAAAGTCAAACAGCCAGCTGGACACAGAGGATAAGAGGAGGTTACAAGCATTAGATTGTGTCTGTTCTATTTAATTTCGAGTGAGTAGCTGCACATTTTTTAAACTGACACATAAGCGGATCATCAGGAGAAGCAATGTGATAAACAGAAAAGCGACAGGCTGAAGAGCTATGTAGATGTTTAATGCAGAACAACTTTTACATGACAGCACATGACGATAGACATTAATGTATAGCTGCCTATGTAACTTTGGGCAACTCTCAACGGAGATGCCCTCCTTGCGACTGAGCAATTTCAGACTGCTAGAGCAGCCTGTCTCTCCCCTGTGGTCATCCTTCTAGCATTTCTGCTGCATTAACATGGTAAATCACCATATACTTATTTCCTCCCTTCGGGACCTGGGTGTCTCAGGCTCTGCTCTCTCCCTGCTCTCATCCTACCTCAACGACCGCACTTACCAGGTAACTGGTAACACCAACAATCTAGTCACTCAAATAGCTTTTCCTACCACAGCTATATGCAGATGACACCCAACCAATTCTCTCTTTTCCCCAACCTTAAAAACAGGTAGCAGCATGAATCTCTGCCTGTCTGATTGACATCTCTCAGTGGGTGTCCACACACCACCTGAAAATAAATCCTGACAAGACCGAGCTACTTTTCCTTCCAGGAAAGGGCTCTCCCACCCATTACCTTACTGTCACCATGAAAAACTGTTGTAGCACCCACCATGACGACAAGGAACCTAGGTGAGAAACACGATAGTCAACTCTCCCTTACCACCAAGATTGCTGCAACAACCCGAACATGTAGATACATGCTGCACAACATCAGAAGAATATGTCCCCTTCTCACTCAGAAGGTGGCGCAGGTTCTGGTCCAGGCACTTGTCATTTCACGCCAAGCTACTGCAACTTCTTCCTGGCAGGTCTACCTGCTTGTGCCATCCGATTTCTGCAGCTCATCCAGAATGCAGCTGCTCAACTGGTCTTCAACCTACCTAAATTCACTCACACTACACTGCTGTGTAGCTCCGCGGATAAACACCAAGAACATGGACACAATAAATAACCATTAGGGACCAGACGCTGGAGGATTCTGACAAATTCACCTACCTGGGAAGTGTGATAGCTGTTGATGGTGGGACAGAGGAGGACGTGAAGACAAGAATCGGGAAAGCAAGAACAATATTCAACATCTTAAACAAAATTTTGAAAAGTTAAAAAATCTCCCTCAAGACGAAACTTCCAATCTTCAACTCCAACGTTAAAAACCATGTTGCTTTATGGCTCAGAAACCTGGAGAACGACCACTAACATCCAAACAAACTGCCAACCTTCATAAACAACTGCCTAAGGAGCATCCTTGGAGTCTTCTGGCCAAACATAATTAGCAAAATCAACCTGTGGGAAAGCACAAAACAAGAAACAGTAGATATACAGCTGTTAAGTCTCTCCGGAGAAAATACGGAGAAACTGCAAAGTTCAGTGCGTGTTTACAGCAGCTATACAAACGGCTATACATATCCCAACTTGTCTTTGGAAGATTGAAAAAGCTGGAGTCCCAGAAAACAAAACACACAGAGTCAGGGAGAACTCAGACTGCTGGGAATCAAGTTCTTGACCTGATTAAAGTTTAAGTCCCAACATCAGGATTTTACAAAATATTGTATCCTCGGAGCACTGTGTTGGAAATAGGTCAATTTTTTCAGTGCTTTCATCTTGAGTGATCATTCCAAGTTTAGCGAAAGAGGTGACGTCTAAATCTAAAGGAACAAGAAAAGGTAAAAAAGAAATGACCACAACCGTTGGATGAAATGGACACTGAAATTCATGAGCCAGGACCTCCATAATCACGTAATTAGCCTTCAGTTGCATGAAAGGCACCGAGCCAATCTCAGCTAATTAAAACTGTTAGGGCACACACCATCAGCCCACTAACATCCTCTCACTTGTAACGAAGAAACTGAAAAGTGTCAGACACCTCCGACACTCCTAAACAGACACAGCAGGCCTATCAGCTAAGTAAAGAAACATCAATAGTTTGAGATGGAGCGGAGAAAAATTCAGCAACTAGCAAACTTCCCTGGAGGCAAAACCAGTCAGCACTCTGCTTCAGGATGTGGAGAGAAAATCAAACCCAATGGAGTCATTTGCAGCAAATCGATCATTACCAGAGGGAATGGGGACATGGGTGATCGATAAGGGGTGAAATGAAATCCCATTACTGATCATTGATTTTACCTGACAAGGAAGAATGGAGCTGAGTCTCAGAGTGTCTATTAAATCTAAGAGACATTCACAGAAGGGATTATAATACAGGAGTCTAGAGGGTTACAGGCCAGATCTGAGGTGCATCTTGAAACATTTCCCTCCAGCATTCTGGATTTAAAAACAGACCTGGGAACAAAAGGCAGCCACCTCAATGAGCTGGTTAGAAGATATTTGAGATTGCCTTACAAATGCCTATTTTTCCAGTATGTTGTGGAGACATATTAGCCAGGTATTTTATTGGTATGGTTACTGTATGTCATAAACGTCTTGTTCTCAATTATGACTTTTTCCCTGTTTTGTGAAACAATTGACCAATTAGTGCTTTATTGGAGCAATTACAACGTCTATAGGTAGCTAGCTATCTGGCTGTTTCCATTACACATTATCATGAAAAAGAACCTCAGTTATTACAACAAGTCTAAGTGAATAACTCTTAAACCAACATATCCCCTTGAGTGTCATGGAAATTACCTGTGCTGAATCATCATGACATAAGTGTGATCATCAGGTGCATGTAAGAAAGAATCAAGTGTTGCAAAATAAAAAAATTATAAAGCAGTGAATACTCCCAAGGTTTGAACCCATCGTTGGGGCTTGAGACCAAAATGATTTGATCTAGCATGACGGGCCTTTGTCAAGAAGGTAATGAAGAATCCAATACCTTGACTAAAGCACCATATGCATCGCTTAAGGCCTATGTATGCTTCTCCGTTTTTTCGAAAAACGGACGGACACGGACAGAGAAATGCCCACTCCGAGCGCCTCGGAGAGCTTTTCGTGCACCTCTGATTTTTCTAACTACATGTCGGCATGACGGGCAGCCTACGGATAGCCCTTGGCTGTGATTGGTCCGCTAAAAACATCATTTCCGCACAACGTCATTTCCGGAATCTCACATTTCCGGACTTCAAGCTTCCCGTTTCATTCCATATAGCGCAATAAACCCAAACACAACTACGGTTCTACGATTAATGTGACAAGTGTGTTAAGCCAGTGGAGATGTCCGACTGACGGTGGCTGGTTAGAGCACTAACGGCATGTGTGTACGGTCACATACGGTTATAAAGCCCTATCATAACGGCGCTAGCGGTGCTAGCCACCATGCTAACTGCGGTGGTAACTGTGCAAAAACCCGCTGACTTTAATTATAATAAACGGCTGTCATGACACTGTTTCTCAAACACCGTCAGGTTAGAAGTAAACACTTTGTAGTAGTTAGTATCGGGAGTTCCTGCTGACTGTGTGTGGAAGCTGGGGGGAGCTAGCTAGCTGCCTCCGTGTAGCTTCAAGCTGTGGAAATAGCAACGCAGTTCGGAAACAAGACCGGGGAACCGCTGCGCTAAGACACGATAACATAAACATTATGACCCACAGGGTGACACTTTATTTAAGTAAAAACTGTCGCGCCATTAACAGCCTTTGTCAGTTAGTTGCCATCGTTCGCTATGTATGAGACGCCGAGAGGACGTCAACAAACCAGCGTGGACTTCTTCTAAACACCTCATGAGGTAGGCTTCTCTAAGCTCGTCTTCCGTTGCGCCACCTAATGGTCTGGCGGTGAATTGTTTTCAGTACAAAAAGGCTCGCACGACTATAAATCAAAAAGTGTCCGTCCGATCCGTCCGTCCGTCCGTCCTTGACGGACTCTGAGAAGCATACAGAGGCCTTTACACAGCACTGATGACTATCATCAATCAATTAATCAAATTTTATTTGTATAGCCCATATTCACAAATAAAAATTCATCTCATAGGGCTTTAACAAGGTGTGGCATCCTCTGTCCTTAACCCTCAGCAAGAGTGAGGAAAAACTACTAAAAACCCTTTT
This sequence comes from Pseudopleuronectes americanus, assembly GCA_038501795.1. Classification (NCBI taxonomy): domain Eukaryota; kingdom Metazoa; phylum Chordata; class Actinopteri; order Pleuronectiformes; family Pleuronectidae; genus Pseudopleuronectes; species Pseudopleuronectes americanus. The sequence continues at coordinate 18,005,440 of CM076732.1, read as the reverse complement.
AACAGGGTAAAAATAAGTAGAAACCTCAGAGAGAGCCACATGTGAGGGATCCCTCTCCCAGGACGGACAGAAGTGCAATAGATGCCACGTACTATAGACTGTCATCTTCAGTCACTCACACCAGCTTGATTTTACTTTTATATATGAACAACGAGCCGTTCTTCTGTTACAGTAATATAAGGCAAGAAGAAAACCCAGATATGTTCTTAAAGAATACCAGACTGAACATGACTTCAGACTGGGGCTACCTCTCAGTAGGACAATGACCTGAAAAAAAGCAACCAAGACAACACTGCAGTGTCAACAGGACAGACTTTGTCCTGGAAACTTTGTAGGGATTAAAGGTACAGCACTCAGGTGGTTTGAGTCTCACCTAACAGATAGGAATTTCTCTGTCCACCTAGGTGAATACTCCTCTGGGAATGTCCCTCTTACATGTGGGGTACCTCAAGGATCCGTTCTAGGCCCTGTCCTTTTCTCTCTATATATGCTGACCCTAGCAAAAACATAATGTCTTCTTTCACTTCTTCGTTGACGACATTCAAATATACTTCAAAAAGTAAGACATCACTGCACCAACTCCTTGAGTGCTTGAATTACTTAAAATCATTGATTCAAACTTCCTCATATTAAACAACAATAAAACTGAGGTTATCGTTTTGGACAAACAGAACTGCAAGATGTGGACAATCTTGGGCCGTTGGCTTCTTATACTCGCTCAACTGTAAAGAGTCTTGGTGTTCTTTTTGACAGGGCTTTTAATTTTGATAAGCAAATTTCCTCAGTAGTCAGAGGTAGCTTTTTTCAACTGCTACAAATAGCAAAGGTAAATTCCTACCTACCACAAAATACCTAGAGAGAATTAACCATGCATTCATAACCTCCCATCTGGATTATTGTTATTCCCTGTATGTAGGCTTAGACACATCATCCATTAAACGCCTGCAGCTAGTCCAAAATGCTGCTGCTCCCCTGCTGACCAGGACAAAACAGAGAGACCACATTAAACCCATTTTGCGCCTCCTACATTGGCTTCCTAACCCTAACCCTTTTAAATCTCTTAACAGACTGGCACCGTCTTATTTATCCAAACTTCTCATTATTCACATTCCAGTTAGGGCACTGAGATCAGCCACTCAACTGCTCCTTGACAAACCTCAGACAAGACTAGTAACCAAACCTTTGGGACAACCTACCACTTCATATTAGATCTGCCCCGTCGTTAACACACTTTAAATCAGTATTAAAAACACACCTATTCTCCCAGGCTTTCTCCTCGAGTACGTTTCACAGCAGCTGGTTATATTTTTCTTATCGTATTTCTTATATTTTTTTTAATAATTTTTAATTGTTCATCAGTAATTGTATTTTATTTTTATTGTTTGCTCTATAACGTGTTACGTTTTTACTGTCCTTTGACAAATACACCTGTAAAGCACTTTGGTCAACCCGGTTGTTTTTAAATGTGCTATATAAATAAAATTACTTTGGCACTGAGTGGCCCAATCAAAGCTCAGAACAACACTACATAAAATATCTGTGAAGAGACCTACAGATGTCCCATTCACAGACACTTCCAATTCAAGCTGATGGAGATTGAGAGCATCTGCAGGAGGAATGGGATAAACTGCCTAAATCCAGGAGCGTACGCGTTGAAGAGTCTTCAGGAAGACTGGAAGTGTAACTGCTCCCAAAGGGGCTTCTACAAATTTCTCATGTAAGTATCTCAATCTCAAAAATTTGCGAAAACATTCCCTTCAGCATTTACTTCATTCACTGTCATTATAACTTATTGTGTATAGAGTCATGGCCAAAAAGTGCAAGTTTCTAAGTATTTTTTGAAAGCCACAAATCAATGTGTTAAAAAGAGCATGAAAATTCCTTTATAGATATTGGTGAATCTACTAAAGAGATAAGACCATTCCATCCAGCAGACGTTTATAATAGATAGTGCTGATCCCTTACTTCATATTACCCTATGGTTGGAGCATCACATTTCTAACAGCAAGTCTGGTCAGGGTTATATAAACAACAATTGCAGTCAAATACAGAGACATCCCAAAAGGAAGAATAGCTCTCCCAAGGACACCATTTAAAAATAGTTTCAACCTTTCCACAGGGTGACCGAAGGCACCCAACCGAGCGGCTTTAGAACAGGATTCCGGATGTCACCGAGTGGCCCCAGCCAAAGCCCCGACTTGAACCCCTCTGACAATCTGTGTGACCTAAAGATACAAGTTCACCACTGATCTTAATCCAGTCTGACAGAGGATAAAGAGGATCAGAATTGGCGAGACTATGTGTTTCCAGGTGTGCACAACAGGTAGAGGTCGCAAGGTGTAGTCATTTACATCTTCAATGATACGCTGTATTTTAGGTTAATGGAAATTGCAGATAAATATGACAACAAATCTCATTGCCATCATAGGTTATCATTTGCCACAGTATTCACAGGGGATTAAGGTCATTCATACATGTGTGCTGCTCTAGTAAATAATTAATATTAAAGGTAGGGTAGGTAATTTGTTTCTGAGGCAATTTTTTGATATTTTTTCGATTCCTCTTGATACCCAAAAAGCCATCAATATATAAAGTTGTCTGAAAAAATCAGTCTGTGTCTTGTTCGACCTGTAACAAACAAGATTGCCAGCATACCTGACTGTAATAACAAGCCTGCCTGCCTACGTGCACCCTGCCCGTACTCTCACTGCGCATGACAGGAGTCTTCAGCTGGGGAGAAGTAAACCACTGGCAGCGAGCGAGTCACAGAGAAGTCAGCTTCAATTGTCAGTCAGTGCATTGGGGGTACAGCTTTGACGGAAGGGACGATCGGGGGGGGCAGGGCAAAGTATCACCTGCTCTTGCTAGCTTCTCTAGGATTACCAACCCTAGTTTAAACTACAGTTCTGTCCCCTTGGGGAATTTTAGTGGAAATGTCACAAAAATGTTGAGCCAACTGTCAAAATCATTGTTTGAACAAAGCTTATATTTGTCAATGGGTTTTGACTAAAATGTCGGTAGTCTAGAAAGAGAGAACAGAACCTGGGTCCAAACTGAACCCGGTACAAACTACATTTAATTTAATCAAAGAGTGGAAGCTAAAGATTTATTTCATCGCAATGAAATGATTGGGACACAGGGTCCCTTCCAGCCATGCTCAAAATATTGGAAAAACCACACAAGCCACAAAACATACAAATTTAATATAAAGGATCAAATTAAATAGTTTAAACTAAGATCAAATCCACGGAGGCTTTTTGCATTCACTTGAACATTGAAAATTCTAAGATAAGTTTTCATAAAATGATAGAATTTGTATTTTGTTTAATTAATTAATCAATTTTAATACTTTTATCAAGTACCTTATCCTGTAGAAAAATAAACATCAAGTGTGTTGTTTTTAAATTGTTTTGTTATTTAAAAATTGTGCAACACCCACAAATTATTTGTTTTGATCGATTTATGATGTCAAATTAAGGTTGTTGAATATTTTTGGAACCGAATCTTAGTTTTATAAACCGTTAACAGATCAAATAGACAACTTCCACTTTCTGTGAAGGTGCAGCCACATATAGAAGACCCACATTAATAACCTTAGGGCAGGAATGCCAAATAATATATATATATAATTTTATTTATTTTTAGGAAGGTTATCTTGGAATTTCCAAGATAATTATCTCAGATATACTAATACATATATTACTACTGAGTACACTGAATTAAGGGAATGTAAGTAATGTTGAAAGAATTGCATGGAGTGACATTTATTGAAGCTGTTTTCCATTACAGTTGCTCATTAACCGGAGGAGTATGGTGCTTCTGCCAGTGTAGGTTTTGTCTTTGTTTTTTTAACAGCCTATCAGAATCTGTCTGTTCACATTGACTATCTCACTGACAGAGTTGGAGACATCTCCAGATGCTTCCAATAGGAAAGCTTTGTGAAGTGGATCTGAACTGCGCTATATCAGAGAAGGGAAAATGAAATGTTGATCCATTTGCTAAACCAACTAGTTAGCCCTCATCACTGAAGCCTTATCACTGAAGCCACTCGTGTAAGAAAATAATTTACATTCATCATAAATCAAATTTTTGCAGCTTTTCCATGTTTTTTTTCAACTGTGGAAAAAAAGAGCCATTTTAAAACATGAATTCCGGAGAGAGTCAAGGTCCAAGTTTACAAAGATTCTCCAGAGTTCATGTTTGCCTCTTACACATGAACACCGCAGCAGGAGATTCTTTGTTTCACCACATTCACAACAACACATTAATCTCTGAGTATCTTTGTCCGTGTCTTCTACATGTATGGTAACACATTTGTAACAGTATATATTTGTATTATTTTTGTTTTATCATTCTCCATCTATCCTGGGTTAGAAACGTCAACAGCACCCACTAGCTTGCAGGTTTTTACTAGAGGATTGGCAGGAGAAACTCCAGATAAAGTCTGTACGCTCTCATTGGGACATTTTCGTTTGTCTGGAAGCAGCTTAAGTGTGCTTACAGATCTTACAGTCTTTGAATAAATGAAAAAGACAAAGAAGATCATTCACATAAAAATTCACCTGAACTAGCCAAAACTGGTTCACTCTCCCACCTTGAAGTCTTTCCTAAGCCTCTGGACGCCTCGGTCAGACAGCCACAAACTGGATGAGGTAGAGAGATAAAGTATTTTCAAAATAAAATGCATTTTATTAGATTTATTCGATACTAACAAAACAGTGTCCCAGATAAGGAGGTGAGAGATGCTAAGGCTAAGTGACTTAACAAGAGCACGTTGTTTTCCTCTGTCACAGCAGAACTCAAGTGATATTTGTTGCCACCAGGGGCCTGATTTCCACAGGACAGGAGTGGAGTAAATAACCTGTCAGACTGCATCCAGTCACACCTGCCACTGCCACAGCCTGTGGTCACTTTCACAGTGTCAAGGACACCAAGTTAAATCAGCGATGTGCTACCTGAGTGTTTTAGAGAAAGGATGACAATATGTTTTACACTCTTCCAGAAAACCACTGGTTTCCTTTTGTTTCTAATTAAAAGTCAACTTGAAGAAATCTAAATATCTACATACAACGAGAAACTGGTTTATGATCATCAGTAAATTAAAAAAGGTTCAGCACAACAATCAATATTGTTGTCAAGTATAATATAATCAATTGACAATCAGTCGTTTTTTTAAGCTCTGATATCCAACATAAAATACATTTTCTTACAAATCATCTGACAAATAAGAACCAGACAGGTAAATAATAATGATGAGACAAAAACATTCCTGACATTCCAAATCAATGTCACAGTGATGCAAAAAATCATAAAGAATCCTGTGTCACCCTAGCCTGCTCATTGATTTCTGTCTTCCCCCTACATGGTCTAATATATCTAGAGATACTAAAAGAAAAATACTATAGTATAACCAGTAGGGGAGAGCGGGGTAATGTGAGACTTTTTTTTACATTTGCTCCCCTCTAGGCGAGCTAAAATGATATATCAGTAAAATGTACACATTTCCCATGAATTCAGGATGTTTCCTATCAATGGAAATAATCAGAATGTCTTCAGGACAAAGGGCAGTGAAAATATGATTGTTTTTGAAAAAGTGGTCTTTTTCAAAAAGGGGTAAAGTGAGACAGACCAGAGAAATCAAGGGGGTAAAGTGATCCACTTAATTTTTCCACTTTAAAACTACCATAACACATGTTGTAATAGTTAAAATCCTGACAACTAGATTGACAACCACAAATTCCAAAACTAGTATCAGACTAGTAAAATAATCATGAGGATTGGTCCATTAAGCACCTTTATAATTTTTATGATTCATGTGATCTCTTGCACACCCTAGCTTACCTGCACATTGTTTCTCTGTCCAATTGGCAGGGACAGGGATATTGTTTTTCTCTGGGTATTCAAATGCCAGTTCACGGCACTTAACAGTAGCAATGCCATGGAACTGGTCAGCTAGTTGTTTCAAGTGTTTGGCCAGCTCCTCCTCCATCTCATCTGTGAGTATTCTCTTTACCTCAGCTACTGCATCCCAGGCAACTGATTTTACTTCCCCTTTCTCTTTTTTCTTTATGAATCTTTTGAGGGTTGTCTTGTCAATATTTCTAACCCTTCCAGCTCTTCTTAAGGACTTCTCTCCTTGCATGACCTCAGCGGCTGCACTCTCCATCTCTGCGAGGGGTGTTTGGCCCCAGGTTGTCTTCCTGGTGTAGTTTCTTGGCATGATGGCTTTTCTACAATGTCTATGACATTCAAAATAAAACATATGTAATGTAATATTACACTAAAATATGTTTCAGACTAAACTTAACTCGTGCTACATTTCTCACTTTACCCCAAAGCATTTGTCCCACTTTACCCCACAGCCAACATATTAGAAAAAACATCTCTTAGTAATTCAGGCTAATCTTCAGCAAGCATCAATCACATGGTTTTATATGTTGGACGGTTCATCAACATGTATGATATAAGTTTTTCTACCTGAATCAATTTGTTTTGACACAACAGTTGACTATGTTCAAAGCAAAACAAAAATACTTTTACATGCAAAAAATTGTTTGTGAAAAAACATAAATACCACAGCATCACGAGGAAACATCTCTGTAATCTACAATCTACCAGCAGCACAAGAGAGAGGCTGTCTGCAGAGAAGCGTAACAATAAAGAGGAAGTGAGCGCTCTACAGATTTGGTCAAATATCTGGTGTAATCACTACCACCAATTTAGTCAACCAATAACCAGGAAATAAATAAACAGGATGTCCAACATGTGTTCTTGACTATTTGGTAACTATGTATAGCACATAGCTTAGGACGTAGCTTAGCTTCAACTAGCAGTCCCCTGACTAGTCCCGTGCAGCAGGGAGCCCAGGGCAGCTGGGTGACGGTCCGGAGGGGGCATAGTGCTAGTCTTAAAAAGCCCATGATTAAAGAGCCACCAGCTCACGTTTCAAATAGATTCTCTCCACTCAGCGAGGCACCCGCTGATAAACAAACTCTGATTATTGGCGACTCGGTTCTGAGAAACGTCAGGGTAGCGACACCAGCGACCATAGTTAACTGTATCCCAGGGGCCAGAGCCGGCGACATCGCATCTAAACTTAAGTTAATGGCTAAAACTAAACGTAAATACAATAGAATTGTAATTCACGTTGGCAGCAATGACTCCCGGCTTCGTATGTCGGAGATCACTAAAGTGAATGTTGAGTCGTTGTGTGCTTTTGCTAAAACGATGTCAGACAAAGTAGTTTTCTCTGGCCCGCTCCCTAATACAACAGGTGATGACATGTTTAGCCGCATGTTGTCTTTTAACCGCTGGCTGTCGACGTGGTGTCCTGTAAACGGTGTGGGCTTTGTAGATAATTGGCTAACTTTTTTGAGAAAACCTGGTCTTGTTATGAGAGACGGCGTTCATCCCACTTGGGATGGAGCAGCTCTCTTATCTAGGAATATTACAAAGTCTATAACATGACAACCCATAGTTGGGACCAGGAAGCAGAGCTGCAGTGCTAAACACTTCTCTGCGCTCCCTCTGGATCAGTCACACAACCCCATAGAGATTGTGTCTGTCCACCGTCCGATTAAATTATTGAAATTAAACAATAACAGAGCGAGAACTCCACACAAAAATCTAATAAAAATTAAAACAACCTCTGCAACAACACAGGGAACTAAGACTTTTAAATGTGGTCTTTTAAACATTAGATCACTATCAACTAAGGCTCTTTTAGTTAATGAACTAGTCTCTGACTACAACCTAGATGTATTGTCCCTCACTGAGACGTGGCTGCATCCTGATGAATATGTCAGTCTAAATGAATCTACTCCCCCCAGTCATATAAATGCACAGGTTCCCAGAGAATTTGGGCGAGGAGGTGGAGTTGCTGCTATTTTTAACTCCAGTCTATCAATTAATCCAAAACCTAAACTTAACCTAAGCTACAAATCATTTGAATGTCTGGTTCTTAGTCTTCCACGCCAATCCAGGAAACACCAACAGCCAATCATATTTGCTGTAGTTTACCATCCTCCCAGGGCTTATACTGAATTTTTAACGGAATTCCCTGAGTTTTTATCAAACTTAGTCCTAAAGAGCGATAAAATTATTATTGTTGGTGACTTTAATATCCATGTTGACAATAAGAAAGATTACCGTAGCGTAGCATTTAATTCAATACTAGACTCAATTGGTTTCAGTCAGTGTGTGCACCAACCGACTCATTGTTGTAACCACACACTTGACCTTATATTATCGTACGGTGTCGGAATTGAACATTTAACAGTCCTCCCGCACAATCCAGTTCTATCAGACCATAATTTAATAACCTTCCATTTTTCAATAAATGAATATATGCCACCAATAAAAAACTCATTTTCTAGATGTCTACCTGATAGTGCTGTAGCTAAATTTAAGGAAATAATTCCAATTACATTTAAACCCGTATTATCCGTAGATATAAAGAACAAATTCTTTAAAAACCCGAGCTCCATTGAGATCGACCACCTCGTCGATAGCTCTGCAGACTCAGTACGATTAACATTAGATTCAATAGCGCCTCTAAAAAAGAAAAATGTCAAACATGGTAAATTAGCTCCGTGGTATAATTCCCAGACAAATGAGTTAAAACAATTATCAAGAAAACTAGAAAGGAAGTGGCGCTCCAGCAACCATGTTGAAAACCTCATAGACTGGAAGAATAGTGTTAAAGAATATAAAAAGGCTCTCCACAAAGCAAGAGCAGCCTACTATTCAAAACTAATAGAAGAGAATAAAAACAACCCCAGGTTTCTCTTCAGCACTGTAGCCAGGCTGACAGAGAGTCACACCTCCACCGAACCCAGTATTCCTCCATCCCTAAATAGCAATACCTTTATGACCTTTTTTAATGATAAAATTCTAACCATTAGAAATAAAATCAACAATCTCCTGCCCTCAATTGGCACTAATACCCTCCCAATAACAGAAATCTCAGAAATGGCTGAGAATCCTAACCATTATTTAGACAGCTTCTCTCTGATCACTTGTGATCAGTTTACCAAAATAATCTCAGGTTCTAAACCAACAACCTGTATCTTAGATCCCATTCCTACAAAATTACTTAAAGAAATTCTGCCCCTAATTGATAGTTCGTTACTTAACACAATCAATCTGTCATTATCATCAGGTTATGTACCACAGTCTTTTAAAATAGCAGTAATCAAACCCCTTCTCAAAAAACCCACCCTAGACCCAGAGGTTTTAGCCAATTACAGACCAATATCTAATCTCCCCTTCATGTCTAAAATCTTAGAAAAAGTGGTAGCCAATCAGCTGTGTGAGTTTCTCCAGGAAAATAATATATATGAAGACTTTCAGTCGGGGTTTAGAGCCAATCACAGCACAGAAACAGCCTTGGCAAAAGTCACTAACGACCTTTTAATAGCCTCAGATCAGGGACTTGTGTCTGTCCTCGTTCTGTTAGATCTCAGTGCAGCATTCGACACAATTGACCATCAAATTTTATTACAAAGACTCAAACAGTTAATTAAAATTAATGGAACTGCCCTTAATTGGTTTAAATCTTATTTTTCTGATCGCTCCCAATTCGTGCAAATTAATGATGAGACATCTGTGCGCACCAAAGTTAACCATGGTGTTCCACAGGGCTCTGTGCTCGGCCCAATTTTATTCTCATTATATATGCTTCCACTAGGAAACATTATCAGGACACACTCTGTAAATTTCCACTGCTATGCGGATGACACCCAGTTATACTTGTCAATAAAACCTGAACAAAGTAATCAATTAACTAAACTTCGAGCATGTCTCAAGGACATAAAAACCTGGATGACCCGCAATTTTCTCTTATTAAACTCAGACAAAACAGAGGTTATAATACTTGGCCCCAAACACCTTAGAGATAAATTATCTAATGATATAGCTGCGCTAGACGACATTGCCCTTGCTTCCAACGAAACAGTCAGGAACTTGGGAGTGATCTTCGATCCTGATTTATCTTTTAATAGTCACTTAAAACAAATTTCTCGGACTGCCTTTTTCCACTTGCGTAATATTTCAAAAATCAGGCATGTCCTTTCGCAAAAAGATGCAGAAAAACTAGTCCACGCCTTCGTTACATCGAGACTGGACTATTGTAACTCATTATTATCAGGCTCCAGCAGTAAGTCGTTAAAGACTCTACAGCTTGTCCAAAATGCCGCAGCACGTGTCCTGACAAGAACAAAGAAAAGAGAGCACATTTCTCCAGTATTAGCTTCGCTACACTGGCTTCCAGTTAAATCTAGAATAGAATTTAAAATTCTCCTCCTCACCTTCAAGGCCCTTAATAATATAGCGCCTTTTTACCTTAAAGAGCTGTTAGTACCTTATAAACCCGCTAGAGCACTCCGCTCCCAGAATTCAGGCTTACTTGTCGTCCCTAAAGTCTCTAAAAGTAGAGTAGGAGCCAGAGCTTGTAGCCATCAAGCCCCTCACTTGTGGAATAATCTACCAATTTCAGTTCGGGAGGCAGACACCATCTGTTTGTTTAAGAGTAGGCTCAAAACCTTTCTTTTTGATAAAGCTTATAGTTAATTAGTGAGGCAGAACGTAACTTGCTCTATTTAATGACATATGACACACGGAGCTTCTTTTTCCAGCTTCTCCTTCCTCTTCTCCATCCCTAACCCCTTCCCCGGGGTCCCTTTGCTTTAACACCCGCAGATCCAGGGCCTCTGTGGCCGCAACATGGATTGCTGTTTGTGGATCGCACATCGGGGGTCGCAGTGGTGGACCCAGTGTGGCGGATTCTGTGTCGTGTCGGCTGATCGTGGTGCTGGTGGCGGACCCTGTGTCGCGTTGGCACTGGGTAAAAGAGGTGGACCAGGGCCGCGGCGATGGCTCGTGGTGGGTCCTGGTGGGCGGCGGTGGACGGTGACTGAGGACTGGAGTGGCCTCTGGTCTGGATGCTGGATCGTGGTCCTGCTGGTTGCTGACCATGGACTGTGATTGCAGCGGGACTGCATCAATGCCGCTAAAGACTTTAATGATGAATGTTTTTACACGTGGCATCTATTGCACTTCTGTCCGTCCTGGGAGAGGGATCCCTCACATGTGGCTCTCTCTGAGGTTTCTACTTATTTTTACCTGTTAAAAGGGTTTTTAGTAGTTTTTCCTCACTCTTGCTGAGGGTTAAGGACAGAGGATGCCACACCCTGTTAAAGCCCTATGAGATGAATGTAATTTGTGAATATGGGCTATACAAATAAAATTTGATTGATTGATTGATATTTTCTATGTTCTTTTTATCACTTCCAGCCCTGCATCCCTCTGTCTGATTTTGCAATTCAGGATTTATAGATGTGTGACTGACATCTCATTCAGGAAATAGTTACTTTCTTCTCTTTTTTCATAGATACAATGATCCTGGCAGCAGAGAAGAGGGGAGGCTGCTTGTCTGCACTGCTGAGTAGGACAGTGACAGCTACATAGGTCAGCTTTGTGAACTCCTGCTCTTAGCCCATTAGCAATGCAAGCTGTAACAACCCTATCGTTACTGCCCCCCTCAACCCACCGGATTTCAGTGAAGGCAAGTAAATGTCTGCAGGTGATTTTTGTCTGACTGAAAAGTCCTTCCACAACACATATATTACACAAGTTATGTCACCTGATAGAAAAATAACAGCACACTGTAGTCACTCTTTTCATCTTGTTATAACTGAGCATATTTCAACTTAAATAAAAGCCAAAGCAATAAGTACCATAAGCTAAATGTAAAATAGTAGTGGAAGCGACAGAGACAGAAAAAGAACAGTGTTCACACTCAACGGTGCAGCATCTGTCTCACTACCTGAACATCCTGTTCGATCTGGGCTGGCAGACTCACTGTGAGATTCATGCTCCACGAATCACTCTTCAAACTTAATAGGACGAATAATGAAACAAGAACCAAATTAGGTAAAATGAAACTACATCTTGCAGCCGCAGTGCCCGTCAACATTTAGACATGTCAAGCAAGTAGTCACAACTACCTACCTCAGTTTTGGTTAATAAGATAAGATAAGATAAATTAAGGTGTAAAATAGAATTTGTAAATACAATGTTAAAAGAATATATACCTTTTGGACAGAGCAGTGCATATATGAGTGATTGAAAACCATCTGGTTAGTGGATGATCCGTCGTCATTTCTACAAATCTTAAACACACACACACACACACACACACACACACACAGCAGTTGGAAACCCTCAATTGAAATGACATCAATACACTGCTGAGTTGCTACGAGCACTTTACTCTGTACACCAGGGGCGTAGTGGAAATAAAGAGGGTTTAATTAAAAATGTATTTTTATAGCCTTGTATATTCAGACCCAGCACCTTTAACCACTTTGATACTCAAGGTGCTGTCAAACCGAACAAGTGGGATGGGATCAAAGATGACATTCATACCTGAATGTAGACCAATCACAGGATGGGAGAATAATACATTTGTGATTTTAGTATGATTTAAAATACAAGTGCTGATCATGAATATGTGGTCTGTAAATCTGTGATAATCATTTGGACACCATGTAAAACTTATATGGGATTCAGGAAAGCCCAGACCACACAAAATCAATCCTTGCTGTAATGATGAATTACGACGGCAAAAATATATGTCTATAAAAAAAAATCCTAATTAATATAAATAATGGTCTCTTCATTAGCAACAGCCTAACAATAATTCAATCATATGCAATAACGGGTCAGTCATTTCTTTTTGTACACATTACATCATCTAATAATCAAAAATAATCCAAGCTGACAAAGAGTGGTTTCCAAGCCTATCAGTCACTTCTTACTCACCATTTGAGAATCCCTAACTTCTTAAAGTTCTATTCACAAAAAAAAGAAAGTCTTAGCCACTCAGGAACTTCAGAATAAACCCCCGTTTCAGTAGAATGTTTCAGACTACATAACTTAAATCAGAGCCTTTCAAAAGTAGTTTTGTGATGCTTCTTTACACGGATGAGTGATGCTTGAGTCTATCATCTTTTCATTTACTGAATAGATTTAAAATATATTCTGTCAGAACTGTAACATACTATAAAACTAGACTAAAGTTATGAAAAAATTAACGTTTGTTTTAAGAGTTCCATCTCAGTCTGAGAATAATCTGTTTGCGCTCACCACAAATGACTTATGTCACGTTTAACAACATCACTAAAGTTTACTGAAGCTTGATCAAAATTATATAAAAGACAGAATTCAGATGACTTTGACAAAAAACAACTGTCAACCCACACAAACCGAACTCTCTCCTGTCAGCGGCCCTGTCTCAGAAGATTGTTCAGCTTTTCTCCAAACCTCTGCTCCTTGTGTGTCCCTGAGTCCCACCTACCTGTCTTTAATGGTGGGGTTCATTCTGAGAGGAAACATTCCCAGGTCTATGTCTCTGCAGTCCGGGTTGAACTCTAGGGCTCCCGAGACGTAAATCAGAAAGTAGTCCCAGAGCTCGGGTAACTTCTGGGAGGAGAGAATCATGAGGGAAACTTTAAGGGTCGTGCTGTATGTGTGAGAGACAGCTGGAGGGGAAATGGGGAGAGTCGGACCACCTCAGCTGGTCTTTAAGAGTTCCCATCTGACCCAGCCTGAATAGTCCACTCAGCACCCACATTATCTGACTGACTCCTCCCCTCTGGACATACAACACCAGCACTAAATGAACACGTCCTCTCCAAACTGCCTACACCCCACTCCATCGATACAGCTGTTCCTTTTTTGATCAATTATTTTCTGGAAAACTCAGTGTTCTCCTCGACCAGAAGCAACTAGCATGGGTGTTGACTAGCAGATAGTAAATGTATATCTACTATCTGGCATTTCAGATCATGGTGTGTGATGAAGGTAATAACAATACAAATAATAATATTAATTTTCACTGTATTATTACCTTATTTTGCCAATGTACTTATATATAAATGCCACTGAATCAAACTGTATATTTTCAGTTGAGTGCTCGTATGATGCAGTGTTATCATGGGTTCTTATAATGTGCAGGGTTTTACATATTGAAACAGATGCTCTGTCCACTGCAGCACATGCACTCTGAGCTCTGATAAAACTTTAGTTTCTTACTTTCTGCTAGATATATTTGAAGATGTTTTTGACGTGCTATTTTACCTTTAAGTATTTATCTTTTAATCAGACAAATGTAAACGCAATAACATCGCATTCTAAATTGTTTATGTGACCCAGTATCAGAAATAAGACACAATTAAATGAATTGTATTACACACTCACAGATTGAACTAGGAAAAATATATCACGTCAGCTTTGCGTTAATTGGAATCGAGAATCTGAAAAGCGCCATGATTTGATGAGTCCACTTCCCTCCTGCCGAAATCATCAGAGTGTCAGAGGATGCTCTTCGGTCGTGTTAAGGACAGATTCTATCTCACGGATCTAGGACGGAAGTTTAGTCAGCGCCGTGTCTCCAGCCACAACTTGTCACGTACCAGTAGATGAGCGACAGTCCGTCGAAACGCTCGAGCTCCCTCCCCCGCTGTTTGAGCAGAGACATGTTATCCAGATGTGTTCCAGGTGTTCAGACTCTGCTGCTGCTGCTGCTGCTGCTGCTGCGGCTCGACACTTTCCCCACAGCCGGAGTCTGAGTGGCCCCGTCCCAGGAGCGCCCCGCGCGCAGAGGCTGACTCCGCGGATGTGTCAGGACTCATCCCCGCTCACATCAGAGACGGACCGTGCGTGCTCCGCGGCATCGGGACGCGCTGTCTGCCCGGTGCTGCTCCGGCCGACACGTGGCTCTGTTTATTGCTGACCGACCTTAAAACGCATCTGTTGATACTGCCCGTGTCGTCCTTTCACCCACGGCTGTGTGGGGCGTGTGTGTGCGCGCACTCTGTGTCAGGAGAGGTGAGGGTTGAGTTGACCGTGCAGCTCATTCCTACATCAGCGACGCCGCAGTCAATGTCCAATTATAGAAATACAAGAAGACTGCATGTACACAGTCAAACACTGAATTCGTATCCAACTCGGTGTGTGTCAATTTCTGTTTAATTTATTTATAAGTTTGTTTGTAATGACTGTGATGGCCGCACCAGCAACCAAACACTGAAACTCAGTAACAAGGTGGTAACCTTTCTTTATTCTTAATTTGCTTAGTTTGTTTCTCTTTGCACACGCACCCACATCACAGATAAATAACTGGACACAGAATTTGGTTTCATACAACATACTTTATTTATATCATCTTTTTTGTGATAGTTAATCAGTTTTTTTTGGAGTGACCAGTTCCTGGGTGTTGCTGCTGGAGTCGTCTGACCATTCAAGCTGCAGCAGACAACATTAAATGGCTTTATGGACTAATTGGACTGCACCATGTCTCTTGTATTTGATGGGGAGGGACATTGTTTCCTTATTTCGAGTTTTAGTTTGATCTTTGACTATTGTTTGATATCTTTGTTTAATTATTGTTCCATAGTTAATATTATATGGCTATATATTGGGTATTCAGTTATTATTTTTCTTCATAATGATGCAACATTATTTGAATGATTCCCATGAAACACAGATTAATTAACCTCTCGGCCGCTGGACCTGGGATGTAACTCAATCACTGCTCAGAACTCCGGTCTGAGTTCCTGGCTGTTTACTGGTGATGGATAGGAGCCAAACAGAGTATGTGATATTTTCCTAATGGCAATACAGACCTCATCATATTTGAGAGTGAGACATGATAAGGGAATACACTGATCTTTAGTTATTAACCGGCATATGTAGCCTTTAAACAGTACAATAAGGATAAACAACACATATATTGTGTGTTTACTGCAAAGCTTGCATACATTTTCTACAAAAGGTAGAAAATGATTCCATTAACGTGGGATGAAAATTCTGGCCGATCCAAATGTTCATGTAAAAAACCTTTAGTAATATGTCGTAGATTGTGTGTACAGTATTTTAATAGACTACCCTGTGGTACAGAAGATTATTGAAACACTTTATTGTTTATTGGAGTACAAGCTCATTAACATCTGTTTTTCTACCTATTGGGGGGGGTTCAACCAATTTATTTCAATATGAGCTTTAAGTTATTACATTATTAATTAAATTATTTTGGGCGCACAAATGAAAATGTATTACAGTTTAGGTAAAAATACTCACAAAATTTATAACATCTTTTACATATTGAAAGTGTTTTATCAGTTTTATTCATCACATTAATTTCATAATTTTTTGGAAAACATGCTTACATTGAAATAAGGTAATCAGGCTCATTAGTCAACACATAAACTGTAAAACTGTAAAACATTGAGTGAGATAAGGAGTATCCTTCTTGTTCATACTGCTGTGACTGACGCTGTCTGCATGGCTTTAGGGTTACTAGTTATAGTCTGTCTGATGAGTTTGAGGCAGTGACATGTTGGATTTGACTGGATTAGCTGGTCTAGGGTTCCTTTAATATGTACGATCACAGCGCCCTGTCCCCAATCCCATCTGCAGCCGTATACAAGTCAGAGAGTCAGGTTGCTGATGCTTGGCAGGAGGCCTGTTAACCTCAGAGCTACACTGTGGGATTAAGGTAACAGCAGGATTGGCATGCACACACACACACACAGACACACAAGCACACACACATACAAATACACACACATAAAAACTCATATATTCCTGAGATGTGACATAATTTAAGTCAGCAAAAAACTGCCTTTATTTAAAAGAACTGACAAAATATTTTGTAAAAATAAAAATGTATAGCCAAATATTTAAAAAAGGAATGACTTAATTTTAGATACAACATTTCATTTATGATATTTATTATTAAATATGAAATGACAAAATGAATATAATACCAGTGTTTAGGATTCCAGCCACTATCAGCAGCCGTATATGAAGCTGCAGTGAGTGTCATGAACTACAGAAACCTCATGAACCCAAGTGCTCATACATATTCAGCAGGGTTACATATAATCAGCTTGAGCCTGAAGGGTGTTAGTTGATTAAATAGGGTTTAAGACAGTTATCTATTTCCAGCTTTAAAAAAATATATAAACTGACATGACCTGAAGAACTGGCTCCAACCTTGCATACACTTGACTTTTATTAGTCAGGTATCTATCAGTCATCGGGCCGATTCAGATGTAATTTTCTCCAGAAAGTCCAGAAGTATATGCATGTATATCTCCTTTCAATTCAGGCAGTTTCTCTAAAAGCCTTGCTGTGTTTGAAGGTGGTAAGATGAACTGAATCCAATCTTGGTAGCATTGTGCCAGCCTGAGGCACATTAGATGATGATGATGTGATGATGTACGCCGCAGGATGATGTGCGATGTGAGCTGCAGGATGATGTGCGTTCGCAGAGATGATGTGCGTCGCAAGATGATGTGCGCCGCAAGGTGATGTGCGCCGCGATGATGTGATGATGTGCGCCGCAGGATGTATGTGCGCCGCAAGGTGATGCTGCGCCGCATCATGTGCTGCACGATGATGTGCGCCGCAGGATGACGTGCAACTGCAGGATGATGTGCGCCGCACGATGATGTGCGCCGCAGGATGATGTGCGCCGCAGGATGATGTGCGCGCAGATGATGTGATGATGTGCACGCCGGATGATGCTGCGCTGCAGGATGACGTGATTCGCATCATGCGCCGCACAGTGATGTGCGCCGCAGGATGACGTGCGCTGCAGGATGATGTGCGCCGCAGGATGATGTGCGCGGGAGGATGATGTGCGCTGCACGTGATGTGCGCGGGAGGATGATGTGCGCTGCACGATGACGTGCGCCGCACGATGATGTGCGCCGCAGGATGATGTGCGCTGCAGGATGATGTGCGCCGGACGATGATGTGCGCCGCAGGATGATGTGCGCCGCAGGATGATGTGCGCCGCACGATGATGTGCGCCGCACGATGATGTGCGCCGCAGGATGATGTGCGCCGCAGGATGATGTGCGCCGCACGGTGATGTGCGCTGCAGGATGATGTGCGCCGACGATGATGTGCGCCGCAGGATGATGTGCGCTGCACGATGATGTGCGCCGCAGGATGATGTGCGCGCAGTGATGGATGATGTGTGCCGCAGATGATTGCCCGATGATGATGTGCGCCGCACGGTGATGTGTGCTGCAGGATAATCTACGCCGCAGGATGACGTGCACCGCATCATGCGCCGCAGGATGATTTGCACTGCAGGATGATATGATGATATGCGCCGCAGGAGGATGTGCGCCGCACAGTGATGTGCGCCGCACAGTGATGTGATGCGCGCAGGGTGATGTGCGCCGCAAGGTTATGTGCGCCGAAGGTGATGTGCGCCCAGGATGATGCGCGCATGAAGGTGATGTGCGCGCAGATGAGGCAGGATGATGGGCTCATGTGCGCCGCAGGATCATGTGCGGGCAGGATGATGTGATGATGTGCGCCGCAAGGTGATGTGCGCCACAGGATGATGTGATGATGTGTATATATTATATTGCTTAAATTCACAAGATGCAATGACCTTACTCAGATCACATGCCAGACCAAAACATGTACTTCCAAAGAAGAGTATTGTCATTGTATAAAAGAAATCAGCCTGTCAAGAAAAATATGTTTGTTAGATTCCTGACATTGTGCTCCCTGAGAGGACGACATTTCAAACATAGACCACTGTGGATCAGGACGCTAACCCTAACTTGACCTCAGGGAGAGCCACGTATGAGGGATCCCTCTCCCAGGATGGACAGAAGTACCATAGGGTGAATTCAGTTAATCTGGGATATTTCTTTTTTACAATTTTTACTTTACATATTAGATCAACATATTATATATTTGTGTAATCCTTAAGATGTTTTCTAGCCATGTACACCAGAAGAAAGAATGGAGATAACCTACTCTGAGGAGATATGACACAGCCATAGTGTTGTCTGTGCCCAAAAAATTTAATTCTGCCTGAATTTGATCATCTTGTACAGGTCACTTTGTGATCTGGGACACTCGTATTAGGATTCATAAAAATGACGCAATCACCTCGCTTTTTTCATGTTAAACTAATTATTAACTATTTTTGAAAAGCATAATACAGAAATCCCTAAGAAAAATAATAACAAAATGTATATTATTCATATCGTAGCCTAAAAAAAGAGACAATAAAATCTATTTCAAACAAGCTATAAGAGGTTAATCACGTCCTTAAAAAATCTATTAATATTCAATAGACAGCAAGCTAAAATAACAATACCAAATTATTCATGAATAATTATTAAAAACCCACCATTCTATTGGGGCAACTCATGGAGCAAACCGTCCTTGCAGGGGAGGGACCATCATCATCATCATCAGCCCATTGTCTTCTCCACATGTTTGGTGGAACCAGTGGCTGCAGACCACGGGACAGACTCTTCTGCGCTTTTTGGATCATCTCTTTAAAAGACAACTAACTGATCATGTGCTAGTTAGTTAAAAAAGAGATGGACAGACTGTATTTACCATGTACTCCTGTTGGGCAATGCAGACAATCATTTTTCTTGTGTGCAACTTCAAACTGCCTCATGGTGGTGCTGCAGGAAAGGTTTACACAATCGCTAGTCCTAATACCAATCTATCAGATAGTTAGTAAGGTAAAACGTGAACTACTCTTGGAAAGAATAAAAAGACGGTAAGGAGGGAGGTGCTGTTCAAGTGGACAACCACAGTCAATGAATCGATTTAAGATTAAGATTAAGATGCCTTTATTAGTCCCAAACACATGCACAGGCACATTCATGTAGGTAGGGAAATTTAACTTCTGCTTTTTACCCATCTGGTGCAGGACACACAGAGCAGTGAGCGACCATGTACGGCGCCCGGGGAGCAGATGTTGGAGGAGTAAGGTGCCTTGCTCAGGGGCACTAGACAGGATCTAAACAGACTCTTGGATCTTTGGGCAGATCAATCCAGGTTCGTCTTTTGTTGTCTCTCCGTGGAGTCGAACCAGAGACGAACCAGAGACCTTTTCTGCCCATAGTCCAAGTTTCTGCCACTAGAGCACCGCCTCTCCCCGTAACATTTACGTATGTTTAGAATTCATTTTCACATCTTCTTCCCTCCGATTGCTCCACTCCTCACTTTCAAATGGCCTTTTGACCTCAGCCTCATGTTTCATAGTTCATAGTTCTGCACTGGAGACTGGATCAAAGAGTAGCAGAACTCACACTCACTTGCTCCCTTGCGAAGTGGCAGTCAGTCTCCTGTGGATTCAGAAAGGGTTTGACCTACAGAGAAAGTGTCCTGCCCTCTCTGTAAAATGTCTACATCTGACCCAGCAGGTTCACACAAACAGGTTTAGTATGCACACACAGACACACACACACACACACACACACATACATGAGGTGTGGCTTGCTCACACTGTCAGGTTTCAGGTGTACAGAGACAGGGATGGGACGTGAAGGAATGTGACAGGAAGTGACTTTATTCAGAACACTGTGATCTGACGTGGTTTGATTCCGAAGATCAGCAGAAGAAACACACGTGACCTCCTGCCTTGAATCCCAAAATGTCACACACAAAAAGTCATGGGTCAGTAAATTGTGTACAATGGACAGTTAGGGCCAGTGTTCAGTGTCTTGCTCAAGGACACATGGAATAGAGGATGTCCAAAAATCCCATGGTATCAAATCTCCGACCTGCTGGAAAGAGGGCCATCGTCTACCTCCAGAGCCACAGCAACCTGTGTGTGTGTGTGTGTGTGTGAGTGAGTGTGTGAGTTTGTGTGTGCTGGTTTGGTCACAGACTGTCTCCTCTGTATGGCTTAGCAGTCTGGACACACAGAGCAGCAGTTTCCTATCAGAGTGACTTTGCTGGGGTTTTGGGAGCTTTAGATACTGCTAGAACAAAATAATGCACCATTACACCCACCCACACACACACACACACACACACACACAGTAAACAAGCAGTCTATTTTGCTTTGTCATTGCATATCACAATCTTTTTCTTTGAATTTAAATGTTTGCTCTTTTGTTTTGGGAAGTTTGAGTATTACACAAACTACTAATGCTTCTCCTGCTGCAGGACAAAGAGATAAAGGTAGATCATTCTTAAACAAGTTGTGTCAGAGGAAAGGCATCCAGGAAACTGCAGACAGCTCTCTAATGTTACTAATAAGTTCCAATATATATTTCAATCAGACTTTGGATGTTTCTTGAATGCTTCAGGCTTTATTTTAACATATTAAAAAGACTGCTTGATATGCAATATTTCTCCTCAGATACTGACAATAATCCATAATTCATTGACCTTCCATTATGCTACAAACTGATTATTCGTATCAATGCTGTAAATACTCTTGTCTTTCTGATGTTCTCCTTTACACGTGGCATCTATTGCACTTCTGTCCGTCCTGGGAGAGGGATCCCTCACATGTGGCTCTCTCTGAGGTTTCTACGTTGTTTTTAGTTTAGTTTAAAGTTGTTTTTTTGCAGTTTTCCCTTACTCTTGCTGAGGGTTCAGGACAGAGGAGGTCACACCTTGTTAAAGCCCTATGAGACAAATTGTGATTTGTGAATATGGGCTATACAAATAAAATATGATCGATTGATTGATTGTTTAAGAAGGATTTGAAGAAGAATGCATAACTCACTACAGTAACAAAGTAATTATCAAACCTTGGTTAAATAGGAGGTAGTTGTGCATTTGTTGGGGACCTTTTTCAGGAATGCATTAATCCTCATTTGGTGTTCTTTTGATTACTACGGGCAGCAAGATGTTGAGCGTGTGGAATTGATTCAAAATACAAGTGTGTGACCATGACACAGAAAAGTGTCACCCGTTGCAACAATCTGGGTCTGATGGAAGAACGGAGCTCTGTGTTTCTGATAAATAAATGTTTAATTCATACATTTGTATGATACATTTAATGTGAGTTTGGCTCAGCACATTTTGTGTTTGTGTTTCTCCCTGTCTTTCCTCATCCTTCTGTGTGTGTGTGTGTGTGTGTGTGTGTGTGTGTGTCCTTCACCTTTACTTGAAGGACATTAAGCCTCCAGTGGCAGCTAAATGCTCTCAGCATCTTTGTGTTTTTCTAGCAGTATCTCTACTATATCATTCCATATCTGATGTGTATCTTGTTACCAGTGAACCAGTAAACCCCTTGTCTCCTTGCTCCCCACACCAGTCACATCAGCCAGCTCATCAGCTGCTCTGCCTCTGCCATGCCCCATCCATTGGCGTTGACAAGCTGCAGCTCCATGCCTGCCAGCCCCCCACCTCTGCCTGTGCTTCTCTGGCGATCAACCATCAAACCTCAGTTATATAATAAATTCAACACTAACTTTCACATGTGTGTCTGTGTCTGCCGAACCAAAACATAACAAAAACCAGACTTTTCCAACCATTTACATGAAACTTCTCTGCACCTGCAGAAAAATATGTTATTTACAGTGGAGCTGTTGTATGCTGTATCAATGAGTTATAGTGTGTCCCCCCACCTGAGCACAGATCGTTGGGTTAATCAAGCAGTTCAGCAGTTGTTGTGGATTGCAGGAGTGTTTAATGAGTGGTTCACATATTTCAGGGCAGGGTGGAGCTGCATAGTTTCCAACAGAAACTTTTGCTCGCTTGTTAAGCAGCAAAGGGCTTGGCAGAGTTTTGCTGTGTGTTGGTGTGAGTGAATGGAATGCCTGCGTTGGTTTGTGTGTGATGCATTCTCCATGGGAGAGACATATTTGTTTTAAACCTGAAGAGTGGGACACTCCTGTCATTGAGAGGCTGTCGCTGCATACGCCCTTCACCCTGTTTGAAAAACTCAGCAGTAACTTGTCGTTAAGATGAATACCCCAGTTGCTCTCAGTTATAATCCACACTCAACACTTTGAAGTGTAAGAGGGTTTTTCTTGTTCATGGGGACAACCCTGTCCTATATAAACAGGTACAGGTTGTACCTTGGTTGTTCAGGCCCCAAGGAAGGAACGTTTTACATATCCCGGATATCCTAACATCAGCCATCCTGCATAACCTGTGTGAAGCTGTTTTTCAGCCGTCTCAGTTGAATAGGGTTTTACCGACGTGGCTATGAGCATATTCATATGTAAAAAGGCAGAGTCTATACTTGCAACATATATAAGAAAAAGGTTTACATGGAATTCAATTCAATTTATTTTGTATAGCGCCAAATCATAACATCTTAAGGCTCTTTATACAGTAAGATCTGGACCTTGAAATTATACCGAAACTCAACAATTCCCACAGTGACTGTGGAAATAATAATATTAATAAGATTTGGATTCTGCAGCTCAGAGGTCATAGAGATACCTGCAGATTGAGAGAGAGAGAGAGAGAGAGAGAGAGAGAGAGAGAGAGAGAGAGAGAGAGAGAGAGAGAGAGAGAGAGAGAGAGAGAGAGAGAGAGAGAGAGAGAGAGAGAGAGAGAGAAAGAGAGAGGCTAGGCTTACAGCAGCATAACTAAGCGATGGTTCAGGCACTAACTATAAACTTTATCAAAAAGGAACGTTTAAAGTCTTACCATCCCTTACCAGGGGGCCTATTGAGCCTGGTAGATGCAGATAGCTTCGGTTACATGGCAACATCATTAAGAGGGATTCATTAATGTAAATAATATGATGAATAATTAGAATAGAAAAATTATTCTGATTATCAAAGTCAGCCGAAGGATATACAACAAGATACATGACGTAAGTTAAACCTGATGTTACCTTGATAACCACAGATCTGCTTGGTACAGGTCCCTGGTCCACACAGCTCAGATAAGATAAGAGAGTAAGATAAGACTTTCGGATGTTACTTGTGGAATCATAGCCGCTCACCAGTCGCCACAGGATATTTTGATGACATAATATGTGGAAAACATATTAAGTATTTTATCTTATTTATTTTATTAAGAATGTCCTTCAAATAATACTCCCTTATGAGTTCAAAATTCTCATCCATTCATTCAAACTCAGTTTAAAATTCAAGCAAGGAACAGAAACAGGAAATTACAATGAACTGCCGGCAGGGACTTAGTGCCCTATCTCGAACAAGAAGGGCTGTCCCTCCCTTTCCGAAATGTGAAATGTCGTTGTGTTTTGTGAGATGTTTTTCTGTTTTGACCCTCAGGGCCACTGTAGGTCTTAATGTAATATGTATTGGCAGAAATGTAATTTTGGTGAGGATTATGTTAACTTGCAATGTGCTTTTTCCAGTGCAGGAAGTGCACAGCTGCTATTATGAAAATATTGTGGTTAGGTTAAATACATGAAGAGGCCACACCCTGCCCCTCTCACTTCAACTTTGACCTTTTCACTTTTCAGCAAAGACGACTAACTTTAATTTAACTTTACCCCCTCCCTTGACTTGACTCAAATTGACATGTTAATCCTGCTTAACTGACCCCGAAATGAAGAACACTGTGAATTTAACTTTAAATATTAATTAGAAATACTTTTTTTTAAGCTCCGCACATAGTGTTGATTAACAATATCCCTCATTTAGATTAGTAGTGAAAAAGTGGTAAATGGTCTGTATTTCTTTGGTAAACTTCTAGTCTTGATGACCCCGCAAAGCGATGACAGTTTCTCACTGTGTTCAGTGCATCTGTGTTCAGGACTTTCTCACATCACATATCACCTACACACTGTCAGCACAGCCGCCAGGGGCTCAGTGTCCCACCCAAGGACACTTGGGAACGCAAGCTAGGGGTGACTTCGAATCCTCTAGTTAATGGATGAGCCGCTGTTGTCCTGAGCCGCCCTGCAAAAGTTTCCTGAGACAGTCTTTAATAGTAAACAAATATGCACTTCAGTACAGTTTTGTTTTGCTTGTGTCTGAGAAGTCTGCTACTGATTAAAAAAATACCCAAGCTGTGACTCCATCAGCATGCAGCATGCTGTCTCACTCCAGTCTGTATCGGTATGTAGTCACTCTATACACTATTGCCACACCTGAGCTATGACCCTGGAATGACATCCACACCCTGTTCAATTCAATGTGTATGCATCTTCATGCATGTTCCAGTTTACATGCTGGCTTGACACGGTGCTGTTGTAACCCTGTTTGATTTCCTGTGTGGAAGAGAACAATGTTTTTAAATCCAGGCCTCATAGTTTCCAGTCGATAATATATTATATTGTAACTTATAAGCTACTTCAGAGGGTAGTATGAAGGGAAAGCATAGAAAAGTAAATGACAGTATACACACATGCAGGATACCCGGGAGTAAATATGAACCTTCCTGAAAAGCGATGATACACAAGTCAATGAAACAACCTCAGTTGTCACCTTGAAAAACTTCACCATGGCACCACCCCGGGCAACAATGTGTCCAAGGCTCCGCAGGTGTCATACCTGTCATACCAGCAGTGAGCCGCCCCCGCCAGGTAATACAACTCTGGTGACAGCCAGACACACCTAGTTACCCAGGTCCCACCTCTCTGGGGAATGTGGACTGCAGGCCAACCAGAATGCATTTTTGTTTCCTCATGTCATACCTGCACTGTAAACACCCGCCTATATCTTTGGCATGTCACTCCCCTGGCTGTACTACAATGAACATGAAAATCGTTGCTCTGAATAAATGTCCAATGTCAATTTAAGTCACACGCATACAATTCTCAAAAAGGGGCTGGGGAAGAGACCGAGCCAGGGAGCTGAGGGGAATGATCAGATTCAGGGAGAACAATGTGGCATTTGTCCAGGATGTGGACATGGTCCAACATTAACCCTGTCAGAGATAAGACCAGGACAGTCTGCTCATACTGTCCACACAACATCAACATGCTGAAGGCCAATCACTGGTGTTTGCTGTGGGATGTTAAAGACCAATCATATCATCAGATGTGAGGAAAGCAGGTGATACTGCTGCCTCTGGCTGACCTGGCACCTCTCCCACTTTATCCTAACTCAATACTTTTTGTTTGCTTGAATGATTTGCTGCTACTTCTATTGCTACTGCTACAGGGCTTCTACTTCTACCTCCACCTCTACCGAGCTTCTAATTATTTTACTTCTTCCACTCCTTCTTTTCCGTGTTCTGTGTAGTTTCACTCATCTACTGTATGCTCATTACATAGTTCAGCTGTGGGGTGAGGTGCTCTGGTGAAACTGTTCCTCCAAGCAGAGTAATCAAACACAACTGCCTGGGAGGAACCCCTGAGGAAGAACTGTGCTACATCATTCAGCATGGCCGGGAGGGTGAACTTGACAGACTCCATCTGTCATCATGCCGACAGTGGCAGGAGGAAGTTGGGGGAGAAGACAATGTCTGGACTGATATGCTTGTCCCAGATGAGCGCCATGATAGGGATTGTTACTGGGTGGAATTTTTTGTAACCTCCTTCCTAATAGAGGTCATAAACAGAAGCAGAACAGCTTCTCTGAGCTGATTTGATCCATTCAACTGATGATCACTCAAAAATCACTCTTCTCTCCTGCCTTGTGGCTGCAGCTTATTATTAAATATACACTTTCTGAACATTTCTTGAGGTTTTCTTCTTCATCAGCATCTTCATTAGCCCCATCAGTGTTTCTGTTGAGCCTCACCTGATTATCAATCATGCCCATGCCTCATGATAGGAATGCAGCTGTACCAGTTCAACAGACCAACCAGACATTCCAGTCATGGTAAAGTACCTGGACCAGCCTCCAAGACCACACCCCACTGGAATGCTTCACCTCTCCTTACAGAGGCAGGCCTCTTCTGTCATACACGTGAATCTTTCCTGTATTTCATAATGTATTTAGTTTATTTCTCTTTTTGGTATGTATTCTCTGTTGTTTTTGTTACCTAACATTTATTAATTCCATCCATCCAAAATTCCGTTCAATCTCATAATTAAATGAATGTTTATTTTCACTTTGCTTTTTTTTTGTTATTCTCTGATTATAAAGTAAGGCCATTGAAGATCTTTTTTTGTTGTTGTTTTTTTGCCAACATTCCTAACAGGGTAAAAGGGAATAATAAAGACCCTTTGAACATAATCAGATTTTTTTTTACGAAAAACCTTTTGTTGGCATATCAAAGAATTTCCCCAAACGTTCGAATTTAACATTTAGGTTATATCAAGCGTTTAAGGGAAATTTGAAGAGAATTAAGACTCTGTTCCCTTCTTGAGACAGGGGACAGATTTATGGAAATGACAGATTTACTGGTCTAACGTTGTTGTATTTAGATACATTGACATACTTATAATCAATCCATTGGTCAAAGCATTGTTTTCTTTTTTATTCAAAACAATCTTACTCTCAGGTTGTAAATGTAGCTGCCTGTATGTTTGCAGGAGGGTTGGGTATATACTGTTAATGTTTAAACAAGAAACGGCCTGTACTCTTCATTGATTCGTCACATCCATCGACTCTCCCCCTGGTATCAGCAGAGGAATGCAGAGTTGAAGGGGTTATTGGGGGGTTTATCACCACTGTGTGACATCACTGTGTATGATGACATGAGATAAGTACAGGGTGGTCGGATATAGATATGGGCCTTAACACCACAAAATTCAATTAGGATTTGATAATTTCTATTTAACCCTGAGGGTTTGTTTGTCCTTCAGATTGATCTCTTCTGTTCCTTGCTGTTTATTTTAAATCTGATATGTTTAATCTTTGAACTGTGCTTGAGACGTCTTTAGGAATGAACTATCTCTAAATGCCTGCACTACGACCTGATTCCCAAACTGCGAACAATTTACCTGCATATATAATTCACTCATCAGACATTATTGTCCTACATATAAAAGGCTACTGTTTGCTTCTTCTGCAATTCTGCTCTTATCCATTCACTGCAGTAAAGTCATCAGGCCAGGTCTCTGCAGGTTAGGCTTTGATTATTTTCAATAGTAATCTAAAGAATACAGTTTTATCCATATCCATCCAAAATTTAGTGAATCGTTGCATTACCCTGATGAGATTAAACCAAGCATTGGATCAGGTATGGCAGTAGTATGTTTGTTTGTTTCATTTTGACCAAATCTCATCATTATCCTCTGGGATTGTGGGTAAGCAAAGCACCCTCAATATTATAACCGTTTTATGGTAACTGTTCTGTCTTACCCCAAAATGAAGACACCTCCTCTGTTACCATCTGTCACCCCTCAAATCCCTTTGTTCTTACTTACAGACACGAGTTAAATGACTATTGGGACAAAACTCCCCTGTAGTCAAGACAAGGGATATCTGTCAAATAAATTTTGTTTAATACAAAAAACTTATGGGATACATAAGAAACATTACGTTAACATATAATTGTCATGACATTCCTGCAATTATTTATAACCTGCAGGGGATAAAACCCACTGTTTCTACATGCCTACATGTTGGGCGGCTCTGGCTCAGGAGGAAGAACAGGTTGTCATCTAACCAGAAGTTCTGGAGGTTGATCCAAGTCCCCCACCATTCCTCATCTATGCCCTTGGGCATGATACTGAACCCTGAATGTCCACCTTTGGTTGTAGCGTTCCCATACAAAAGGTGCTCTAGATGCACTGAATGAATGGGTGTGTGAATCGCAAAAAAAACTGTACCGTGGTCATCAAGAGAAAATACCCAAAAATGTTTACCATCTGTCTGAAGGAAACTAAGAGAAATCAGGTAATCATTGATATTAGTATTCTACTTTATGATGTAGTGCAGAGTGAATCTGTACCTCTGTAGGTCCCAGGTAGTGGCGGGCTGGGACAATAATACAGGCCAGTAATTTGACTCCTTTCCAGTCCCCCCTTTTCACGCAAAGCACTAGACCTCAAATTTTACAGGCTAACCCTATTTGTTGATGTGATGGTTACCAGACTAGTAAACAAGTATTAGTGACTCACTGCCCTCTGCAATCTTTCCAATAACGTTTTGTTAAGTGCCATAAGAATCTGTCTCTCTGTTGCCACAACCAAAACCGTGTATTTACTTTGAAATTATACATCAGACTGTTCTTAATTCTCTCCCTCTCTGCTCCACCTATCCTTTTTCTTCTGACCATGACCTTCCATTTCGCTGGCGACTTGTTATAATACTTTCGGAAGTGGGTGCATGGCTGCTACAATGATTTCAGATAGTGGAGCCGTAATATAATTTGGCTGCTGTGTGCAAAGGTCAACATATCATGAACTCTGGTGTCGCTAACATACTAATATAGGAACAAACCATGATGAGAGTGCGCAATAAAAATACTGACTCACAGGCTTCTCACCCAAACACTTTGAATATATATGATTTCCCTGTGGAGAAGTGTGAATAATTATTTGAATAAAATTTAAACCTGAGCTGGATTATATTTCAACAACAGAGTACACTTTCACACCTATAGTACTTACTCTTGATAACTGTGGGTTAGTAACCGTTTTTCTGTTGTTCATCTAAACTACAGAACAGAGGAACATGGAAACACAAACATACGCCATTTCCTGAGATCATGTCCGTGGATGGCTCTTCCAGCTCCTCTTTCCAGCTGATAACAGTTTTTCTTTCCTATGAGAGGTCAAGGCCATCAGCCCAGATGTGGAATGACACTGCTTCATTTCACCAGGGGGATGGAAACAGTGACATTAGGGAATTCCCCTTTATCCATTTTAGTAATGCATTAAAACTCACAGTGTTTACAAAGCCTAGGTCAGGATTAAACTGTTTTTAATGTCATTAATTTATAACGACACAAAGCTGAGTTAAGACTGTAAGGAGCCTTACAGCAGCTGCACAGGTGTGGACGTGTTGCTATAGGTACAAGACTAAAGATTATACATAAAGTTAAATCAATTTCAGAGGATTATCAGACAAGAGTTCACCGACCGGTGGTCAAGAAGAGCCACAGTCAACCTGACTGCAGAATAAGCTACTTGTTTACCTCTACTTGCTTTTTCATAACCCATTTAGAATCAGATTCTTTTAAAAAGCTCATAGCACAATATATATTTGCATGTATTTCTCCTATACGCAAATGTGAAAAATAGGCTCGAAGATACATTAGGATCATGACAGGAACAGGAAGTTTACTGTTATATGACACAAATATTAATGATAATTCCAGACTTTTCATGTGACCATTCTGCTTAAAAACAAAGCTTCTAATAAACAGAGGCAGGGTTAATTGCTATACATAAATGCACATGCTTAGAAATGTTATAGATTCATCTTTACAAAGATGAGTCGATTCCCGACATAATTCCTGACTGTGTCTTTTGTGTGATTTTACTGTCTAATTCTGTCACTGCAGCTCAGAATAACACAAGAGACTTTGGGACAATGTACTGAAATATCTCAACACTTTAAAATAGTTCACATGATTAGGACTGAACAATTCAGATTGAACTCATTAGAAAATGTGTATCCACATTACATATCAATCAATCAAATTTCATTTGTATAGCCATATTCACAAATCACAATTTGTCTCATAGGGCTTTAACATGGTGTGACCTCCCCTGTCCTTAACCCTCAACAAGAGTAAAGAAAAACTACTAAAAAATATATCAGAAAGATATTTGCAGCCTTGATTCGAATAAACACTTTGTACCATAACTGAAAGTCACTGAATTGATGGAATATTGTCAGTAATGGTTATAATAATTATTTTCATTCATAGTAGTTTGTTCATCATCAGACACAACAGCAAAAGTATTCTAAAGTAAAGAGAGGGAACATTTACATGGTATAAAAACCCTATCAAGTCTGACTGGTTGAGCTAGTGCAGTCCTTGCCATCACCCCCCCAACTACCTAGTAATTCACCTGCTCACACATCACACCTACATACACATGCTGGGTGTGTCAATGTGTGTTAATATAGTTGTATACTTGATCTATATTAAAATTTATATATTTATGTCACCCATATTCTAAGTGCCCTAAAATAAGATTTGTTCTCAAAACATAAACTGTTTTCCCACACACTGCTTTAGATTATCTTTCATTTGTTTGTGATATTATGTGACATTGTGCAATTTGCTTTAGTGCGACGACACACTGAACTTTAAGCTCTCAGCTGCAGTGGTTGTTCTAACTCAGGGTCTTCACATGAGCGGTGTGTGTGTATGTGTGTGTGTGGGGGTGTGTGTGTGTGTGTGTGTGTGTGTGTTTGTGTGTGTGTGTGTGTGTGTGTGTGTGCAGCACTGGTTAGGATTAGGGTCAGCTATGAATTTGTCATGGCTAGGTCAAAGTCAATGTACAGATCTCTCTCTCTCTCCCTGTGGATGTGCATGTCTTTCTTTAGCTATGAGGGCTCATTTTGGATCAATACCATCATTGTGAGAACATTTTGAATGGTCCTCAAATATTCATAGGAATATTTTATATTTGAGGGTTAAGACTTGGTTTTAGGGTTAGAGTTAGGGTCGGGGGCTAGGGAATGTGTAATGTCAAAGAGTGGTCTCACAGCTATAGAGAGACAAGTGTAGGTATGTGTGTGTGCGTGTGTGTTTGTGTGCACTTGTTCAAAGTTCCATTGAATTGGGGCGCGTTCAATTGTGACCCCGCCCCCCATGTTGACTGACAGGTCCACAGGTGGAGGGTGAAACTAAAAGTGAGCGTACATGATGTGGGTGTGTGTGTGTGTTTGTGTATTCGTGTGTGTGTGTGTGTGTGTGTGTGTGTGTGTGTGTGGGAGGGGACTGTGACACTGAGACACTATGGGTGTGTGGACACTTTGACACAGGACACACTCACACCGAGCAGAGGACACACGCACAGCCGAGCTTCGTCCCGTCCTGCTGGGATAGTTTTCTTGTCGGAAGCCGCTGACAGGTGACCTGTCACCATGTTTAAGAAAAAGAGCAAGTCCACCACCATAACGCAGCCGAAACCAACGTAAGTAGCACATTTCATTTTACACCTGTCCTCTCTGTCCAGCTGTGGGAACAGTGGAGCTGTATGCAGCCCTACGGAGGCTTTCTGCTTCACGTTCCCGTTCTAGAACCGTCCTGTGTAAAGCAGCCTTTCCGCTGGGTTAAGAAGACCATTCGGGAAAACTTCAGCTAAGCCTCCAGCCTGTCTTCATGTCACATGTCTCACTTTTATCACCGGAGCGACAAGGTTTCCTTAAATGTACTCATGGAAGTTTCTAAAGTATTGAAATCTAATGACAAAGAGGATTTTACCATAAGAAACGGATGCTAGATGGAATACATTCTTGCCGAATTAAAGATTATTTTGTGTTTATTTAAGAAAACAATAAGTTTTTTATAAACCACGGAATTATCAAGCGCTGGGACAAAATCACTTGTTATTCAGGCTTTTTTAAAATGGAGTACGGTTTCGATGCTGAACATGCAACAAGAGAACGGGGCGTCTCCTTCAGAGGACTTACCTATTTTAACTTATAGAGGTTGACTAGTTACTGAGCCAGTCGCCTGCATGATTCAACGGAGACAAAATGCATTCAGAGAATTACATCTGTATGCTCTGCCTGTAAAACAGAGAGTTGTTAATGGGATTGCATAATGTGGTTCCAACTGAGCTGAGGGTGTGGCTGAGAGGCAGTGTAGTAAAAGTTGTAGTAACTGGTTTGATAAGTATTAGTCCGGTCCTCCTTAGAACCTGCTTACAGCCTCTCCCACAGTAATGCTGCACCAAGCCCAGTCCATATCACTAACACTGCTCTCACTGCTCTTTGGACAGTTTCTGCCCTAGAAAAGAAAAATCATGAATATTTTAGAACTGTCGTTGCTTTATTAACTTTATTATCCCTTGAGCCTCTGTGCATTTTCATTTCACCCAAATGTCTTGACTCTACTCTCCTCTCTGTATGGATGTCTTCAAAATCTCAAGGGTGATGATGCTCTCTGTCACTCTGCAGGGGCTAAGAGGGTCGCGGCCTCATAAATTACACCCTCTAGTGTCAAATAGCCAGAGATCAGCTAAGCTGGTTTTCAGATAATGATCCTCAAGTGTGACGTGTGTTCCTCCCACTGTCACACCTGCCACACAGACTAAAGAAATACTCCCCCAGAGGACTCCTGTTTCTGTGGCCTGCGCTGTGCCACTAGTGGCATCACAATTACTTAAAGTCACACAGCAGAACCAAAAGAAATTCAACTGATTGATGAACATTTTATTCATTATTGTTGGTTCTTCTTGTCAAATGACAGTGAGGATGCCATTGTGAAGATAACTGTTATCACTGCTGAGCAACTCCCACATAGCCCAGATAACTGACAGTAATGGAATCCTAATAATGCAGCTCCGCTCTCTTCATTCTCTTCATGCTACTCCTCTTATTCAGGTTGTAGTTGGTATGTGTAGGGGAAAACAAGGCTTTGATCTCAGGTTGCTGTCAAGCTGTTAGTTTGAACCAGGCCAATTACAGCCCCAGGACAAAGCATCAAGTCCAAAGATTACTCCCTAATCACCTGGGAACAGGGGATTAGTTCCCGCCTTCATATCCCAAAAAATGATTGTTGGCATGCTGGTTTAAGCCTGTCTCAAAGATTTAATCTTCAAATTTCTGTCAGAGAAAATGAATAGGACAGACAGACAGTGAGGGAGCAATGTATGTTTCAGAGTATTTTTCCTGTCCTTATCTAGACAGGGATGATTTCGGGACACAGGGTTGATGGCTGCGGAGACAGAGCAGAGCTCAGAGTTTGCTGTGACGCCCCTAGACAGCAGAACCCCTCCCCACCCACTATGACTTAGTGCTGGAGTCTTCTGGTTCCAATTTGACCCTCTCCCTGTGGAAACATGTGAGCTGTGTTTCTCAAGATAGTGCTCCAGTGCCAGTTTCTTCTCAGAACCAACACAATCTTGGTCAAAACATTGAAATAGAGCCAGTGTGTCTCTATGGAAACAATTGACAACAGTTTTGAGCAAAGAATACACAGCAGAGGGGGTGGAATTGTTGTTTTCACACTCTTCCCTTCTGTATTCTGGGAATCAAGACAAATAGCTGTTTTTGTTATGTAATGTATTCCCTTTGAACACACCTTGCACACTCTCAGTGGGACCACTCGTTCAGAAGACTGGGCTGGGTTAGTTATCATCTGTTCTGAATTTTCCTGCACATGTTCTGCACAAACCAGTGCTGTTTATCGTTGAGTCCTGTACAGTAATCCAAAGACGTGTCGTTTAGGAGACTGGTTGTATTTAAAGGAGTGGGGTGTTTGCACAAGGACCTGTTGGTTTGAGGTTTTCAGTGAGAAAAGGGAACAGTACGTGTTTGCTATCCCGAGTCTGTTTTCACTGAAACTTCCTCAAGGGTGTTTTTCATCTGGATGAGCCTCAACAGACAAATTCCCTGCCACTTGTGCAGAGCTCTGCAGGATATACTTGTTCAAACTTGTTTCATATCAAAAGCAGCAGAGGCTTCTGCAATTAAAGTCAGTGTCCAGCGTGCACTCAGCAGGAGTAACATAACCTGTAGGCAAACGGTGAATGGGTGTGGACATGCGTGTGTATGTGATGTGATAGGTGGTGGCTTTGATGCGATGGACATGGACAGTCTCTCACACACACACACACACACACCTTGGATTGTTTTGTTGTAGTGTGTTTCTCGCTTACATTTACTGCTGTCACCTACTCTCTTAACAGCTGCTGTTACCCGAAAATGTGGTTTGATGCCCATGCTTAAATTCATTTAAAGACTTAATTAAATTAGATAACAGTAGTTACTTTTTCTTTCAACTCATCAAAGAGGTAGGGGGATCAGTTTCAATAAATGCACTGATCTGTTAGGTTTTGTCTGTCACAGACCACAGACAAGTGTCTTCCTCATCACACACGTTTGTTTTTGAGACATTATCAATATATCATTATTTGCCTCACAAGTATTGGTCTGAATTTACTCAAAATGAGTCTCTTACATTTGTTAAGTGAACACCAATTTGCTATGACGTTATTTAAATTTCTAATGACGTCGCCGCATTTTCATGATACTTATTATACAGTGTCTTTGAAAAGCTAAGATCAGCTGAGCTAATATATGATCCAGGCTCTGGTGTCAATCTGCTTCTGAGGGTCAGAAGTGATGTTGCAGATGTTTCGATCCAGTTCCATGTTAGCACAATAAACTGAGGCACTTCAGTGTGCTCTCAGACACACCTTGCATGTGGCTGATAGCTGTCACTCTGATTGGTCGAGGAGTGTTTGTTGCACGATATATCAGGAGAAAACCTGCTGGGCCAGTTTGCTGGACTTAAAGGAGTGATGTCAGCTGTGTGTGTTATAAAGCTCCTTGTGTGTCCTCGCTGCCTTTGCTGAACCCAAAGTTCATTTAACACGTATAAAACAACAATCAGTCAGATATCTTTGCAAATTTGAAACTGAGGGTTGGGTATTGACAGTATGTCAGCTCTTGTGTCTCAGGTTTGATTCTCAGAAAAAAAGAAGTGAGTCATCTGTTTGGTATTAAGATCCTGGAGGAGATAAAGCAGTGAATAGAAGGAGTGCAACTGCCTCATTAAGTCATTAATGTCTATAAAAACAATCTCACAGCTACTATGACAGTTGATGTGGACAGTGACAATACATATCACAAAGATAGCTCTGTCATTTGGAAACAAACCAAAGTAGTCTGTGTAGATTATTAAAGGTATTTGCTGCACTCCCAGTAAGGTCTTTTCCGATTGCTTCTCTTGTTGCATCTTGCCCACAACTTTCAAAATGTTTTATTCAACCAGAAGTCCAAAACCCACTGATGTTGATTTTATATATGTGATATGACACAGATAAAATCCTCACCTCTGAGAAGCTGTAATCATTTATTCTATTTATTATCAACTTATCCGTTAAATGTAATTTGTTTAAACAATAGTGTTTTGGTGCAAGTGTGTGTTTTAGAGAACATACTCATAATGCATATCCCCTTAGGCCTTCAAGCTACAAATTATATTTGACCGGAAAGTTTCCATAGACTTTCTGATTTGTAAACACACTAAGTGTCACTGTGCTGCTCTGTAGACCTACACACGCAAAGCTGCAGTAGCCGTGCCTCTGGTGGAAACTTTAGGTGGGAAACAGTGACAACTTGTGGTTGTAACACGCAGTGTCTCCCTTCCTTTGATTGTCTTTCAGGGCTCCCTCCACAGAGCTGAGTGCCCTGATCGAGAAGCTGCAGAGGAATGCAGATAAAGTGGAGAAGAACATCTATGATGTGGAGCAGAACCTCAACAAGGTACAGTCTAATTACAGTGTCTCCAAACAGCCTCCAACATCTGCAAAAAGAACACATAGAGAAATGAACTTCAGTAAATGGCCACAACTAAATCCACACCCTCAGTTTCTTTTGCAGGTTTTCTGTTTGTTTTCAATATTACTCTATTGACACAATTTATGAGGGTTAAAAGAGCAACTTAACACCACGTGTCATCTTTTCACTCTCCTTTATTTACTTGAATAATGAAGACTACTGTGTGACTTTCTCAAACTGAACCCTACATTACATACAAGGTATAATTATTATAAACTGAATTATGCAGTTTTTCTGTATGCATCTCCAAACGTACAGACGTTTGTGTTCTCAGACTTCAGATGTGACTCTTGTTTTACTACAATCCACAGTTTGGTTTAAATGTTTTAGTAAGGGTAATTAGAGTTAATGTGAAACTGGATCTTCTCAATTTGTTACTAACTAAGTTTCAACAAGAATATCAATTCAACAAAAACTCAACTCAAAGCTTAACATCACTGATAGATAAGACAGTAAAGATGTTACTCCTCTGTGGCAATTTCAGACTAAGATCTTAACTCTATCTCCTGTGTTTATTCTGCTGCGTCTCGTGTTTGCTTTGTCATGAAATTGTAGCCATTACAGTTCCCTGACAGCACCTGACTGACTCTGTTAAATCGTCTGTGGTTCTGCTGCAGGATGTTAGTAAGATCAATGAGGGGAGGACCCCGCTGTATCAGGATGACACCAACAAGAGAATCCTCAACTCCCTGGAGCTGCTCATTGGCTTGGATGAGGATGCCGTGAACACCAAACGTCTCCAGCATCCACAGGCTGAGATGATAGAGCAGGAGTAAGTAGTAGCTGCTGCATTTGCTGATTGAAACAACCATGCTTTGTATGCAGTCTCTTTTTTTATTCCCTCACCTGACTTCCTATATCCTCTGTCGCAGAAAACCTTTCACACATTGACATTTTTTTTTATTTCTATTCAAAAGAAATATGACAGTAATGATATATAGCTTGCTAATACACAAAATATGTAACCTGTGCTTAGAATGGAAGGATAAATAACCATTATCACCAAAGAAAACATGAATGGTTAGTTAATTAATTAGTCTTACCTAAACTTAAAAATGTTATCATAGTGGTGCACTACAGCCCATTGTATCTTGTCTGAGTATGACAACATCTGACACTTCCCGATCAAGAGTGAGGACCTTTTCACTAAGGCTATCTGTTTAGGCAGTCAGGTAAAAAATATCCCTGTTTTTCTCAGATGAAAAATAAAATAAAGAAGAAAAGTTTTTTCCTGAAAATGATCACTGATGAAACCCATCACTTCCTGCAGAAATGTGTCACATTTAAAGCCTTGCAGCAGCTCTATGGGTATAGTCCCACTGTTTTCTAGCATCAATGTTCAAATCAATGTTGCACTGACAGCACCAGTCTCGTTTAACAGCAGTAGAAATAATCTCAAACTATAGATTTGAATGAAAAGTGACTGTAATTATCATATACAGCAAATGCCAGTGTTCAAATCATGAGTCTTAACTAATGGCTGTGGTGTGACTTGTACAAACCTGTAAAGGCTTGGTGAGAAAAAACATTGAGGGGGTGAAAATACTTTGAACTGCCTACAGCATTCACAGTGCTGCTGATCATTGTTAGAGAATCAAACAGACAGAGACTTTTTTTTCTCTTCCTGTCACTTGTTATTTTAACACAACCTTATATTTTATTATAAAATCTCTGGTTAAAAAGAAAAATCACAATTATTTGCATCATTTGAAATATACATTTTAAATATATACTGAATTTAATGAACATTAGGTATTGATTGTGATTAATGTGTATTTTTTCAGCATGAGACAACTCCGGGAGAGGGTGATGAAACTGAGAGAGGACCATGACCGTATCTACCACCTGGTTCGCACTGAGGGGATGCCCAGCATCAACTGGGGCAACATGATGGATGAGAAAATGGTAGGAAACCTATATGTCCCTTCACTCACTGTACTTGCCATTGTGGCTCCTTCATTAACCTCTTGACTGATATGGGTAAAGCAAATAAAACAATAGATCTTGATTAACAGTATCTTGTTAACTCACATTCCTGATATTAATATATTTTCATTGAAAGTATTAAGCACACACACTTGTATTGTAAATGGTAAACGGATTTGCATTTATATAGCGCTTTTCTAGTCTTGATGACCACTCAAAGCGCTTTACATTACAGTTTCACATTCACCCATTCACACACACATTCATACAGTGCATCTATCCCAGCACTTTGTTATTCTAAGGGGGGGCCATTCGGGGTTCAGCATCTTGCCCAAGGACACTTCGGCATGCAGATGGTTCAGACTGGGAATCGAACCGCTGACCTTCAGGTTGGGGGACGACCACTCTACCCCTCAGCCACAGCCGCCAGTAAAGATTAATTTGGATCCATAGTAAATTACAACAAACTGATCAGCTACAAAATTGATGCCACTGACAGGCAATAATTCTGCAAAAGAAACCAGATGACAAACTTGTGTAATATATGTTTTTAGAGTTGGACAATTATTCTAATGATATTAGATTAAATAAGTTTCATGTACAATATAGCAACTTTGACCTACTGGAATTCATTCCTCCTTCTAAAAATTCTGTAACACATTCAGCACCAGTTCAGTGCAACACTAAAATGTATATTTGATTGTCCCTCTGTTTACATTTATTTAAATGTACTATACATGGTTATAAGGTCATTTTAATAGCTGGCAGACAAAATAAAGCACAAACTGTTTCACACTGTTAAGTGGAGGGGACTGAAATGTGTTGTTTTGTCTCCCTGCTCAGGACAACCTGAAAAACAAGGGCTTTGGACAGGACCTGCCATCTGTGGAGAACGAGGTGGAGGAACACAACATCTTCCACAGTGAGGTGGAGGCTCTGGCTCCTCACCTCTCCACCAATGGTGACAAGGTACAAACAGCAAACCACATGGAATGAATGACATCAGGATTTATTGATACTGGTTATTAATAGTTGTCATAGCAGTAGTGAAGCTGTCTTAACTGATGGTAAACTTTATCTTGTCACTTATAAGACTCACAATGACAACATTGTGTCACATCAGCCAAATAGCATCAGTTGAATGTGTCAACTGCAAAACTGAACTTCTTGAATAATTGTCTTTAATCTCTGCGTCTGTTGTCTCTTCAGGAATACATCAGCGGTCTCCAGATGAAGTACAACAAACTGCTGGTAAGGAACCGACATTACATGAGCTATACTGTTGCCCTGGGCAACATGTTCTCTACTCACCATCAACCAAAACACGCACACTGTAGTTTATTCTGGCTGCCAAATGTGGATTATTGTTAGTATTAAATGGATGGATTTGCATTTATATAGCGCTTTTCTAGTCTTGATGACCACTCAAAGCGCTTTACATTACAGTTTCACATTCACCCATTCACACACAAATTCATACAGTGCATCTATCCCAGCACTTTGTTATTCTAAGGGGGGGGCCATTCGGGGTTCAGCATCTTGCCTAAGGACACTTCGGCATGCAGATGTTTCAGACTGGTAATCAAACCGCCGACCTTCAGGTTGGAGGACGACCACTCTACCCCTCAGCCACAGACTCCCTAGCGGCAGTGGTCTTGGATCTGAGAGCCACAGACAGACAGATGTGTTGTTTGTTTTGTTTTTTTCATTGGAATTGTTGACAATAAGAAAACTAGAGGATGCTCTGAGAGGGCATACCTCCACCAAGTCTAATGCCCTACCTCGCCATGTCAAAGCCGTGTTTCCCATGAATTATCTAGACTGTGGTGGTCCGCCTTATTTTGATTTGTCCTGCCGCAGTTCCATAATGAACCAAAACCATATTGGCTATTAAGTTTATTGTTCAGGTACAGTTCGTTGGATTGTCAGTGCTTCTTTGTTAATTGCTACTTTGTAGCTGCTTCCAGCTGACAACCCTATTTAAACATCACAAATGTTACTATATTTAAAACCCTTTAGCACATGTTACTTCAAAAGCATTTTAAAAATGTACTGTACCGAACACTGCTTTAGCATTGGATGGGAAAAATAATGAAGCTAAACTTCCTGTCGTAATGTCCAAAATAACACTGTGGCTGATGGATCTGCGAAGGGATAACTCAGGCAACATTCACTCTACAATTTTTTTAGTTTTAAAATGCATCAGAGTTTTCCAGTGCCTGAAGGTTTGGAAACAAGGTGTAACTGTTATTGACATCTAAGTCTCTCTATCCCTTGTTTAGGCCAATTCCAGCGCTCGTCAGCGCCACCTGCTGAGTCTGCGGGACTACATGCAGCGCTGCACCAATGAGCTCTACTGGATGGACCAACAGGCGGATGAGAGGATCAACTACGACTGGAGCGACGCCAACCTCGACTACCCCGCCCGCCAGAGGCAGTATGAGGTAGGGGCGATCACACAGCACATGAAAACCAGCTGCATTTAGATAACATGGAAAAACTAAGCATGTTTATTTAACTTTTAACAGAACTTCATCAGCAAATGTCTGGAGTCCAAGGAGGCAACCGTTACCAAGTTGAATGATGATGGAGAGAAGCTGATCGCCGCGGAGCATCCAGGGAAAAATGTCATTGAGGTACAGACTCATCTGTCATTTGACTCTTTCCTTGCTGCATGTAAAGAAAAATCTGGATCACCATAACAATACCAGTTCCTGTGGGATTTTCCAAGGATCCAGCCAAGTTAGATTCAGTTTCTCCAGCTCCAGATGATTTGTAAATATAGTACCAGATGATGGATTGATTCTTCAAGAATATTTTGTAATTGAAACGTAACATTTGAAGTATGCCAATTTTTTAGGGGTAAATTTAAGGCCAATCTTAGTCCCATCCAGTTTCCTCAAGTTTGTCTCATCTTTCTCTCTCTCTCCTCTAAACTTACCTGTTTAGAATTGTAATAGGAGTTACAAAATCTATTTGTCACTGCAGCACTATGGTCCGCTTGTGTTATTCGGAATGTGCCTTACTTGTAAAGAGGCTTCACCTCCTGTTTCGCACACACACACTGTTGGCAGGCTCATATGGAGGCGGTCCATGCTGACTGGAAGGAGTACCTGAACCTGCTCATCTGTGAGGAAAACCACCTGAAACACATGGACGAGTACCACAAGGTTAGACACACATGACACACATACACACACACTCACCGGTGAGCTTCCCCGATTAAATGTTTGTGTGTGTGTTGGTCCAGTTCCAGAAGGAGGCTCGTGACACTCAGGACCTGCTGAAGCGGCTGGATACAGAGGTTAACCAGAAGTACAACCCAGAGTTCAAAGATGTGTATCAGATGGATGGTCTCATCAGGGAGTTGGATGTGAGTATTTATTTATCTCAACATGGATAAGATGGGTGACAACCAAGTGGCAAAGACTCCTTTTACAACGAAATTTGCTGTGTGTGTGTGTGTGTGAATGTAGGACCAATCCAAGGCCATGGACCACTTTGATGAGCGGGTCAAGGCTCTTCAGAAGCGCAGCCAGCAGGTGTTACCTCTGAAGTACCGCAGAGAAACACCCCAGAAGCTGTTGCCCATTGAAGCTCTGTGTGAGTTTGACACAGATGAGGTACGTCATGTGTTTTTGGAGTACAAGCATCTTCGGATTGTCGCTGCCATTATAAATAAATGTTATTTTTGAAGTTGATTTATATGGAAAAGGAACATTACACTCCTCACCAATTAAACGTTGTTAATAAGAACGGGGTCCAGCTTACAGAACGGGGGGGCTGTATGTGACTTATAAATTGCAACAGACAGTTTAAAGAAGACAAAAACAAAAATATTAAAATAAATAATATGCAAATATTAATTAAATATGTCAAAAATGATAAATTGGTATAAAAATATAACAGATTGTGATGTTGGATATATGTAGGGTCAGATTTTGCGTGGGGAGAGGTACACTCTGCTCCGGAACAATGGAGCCAAATGGGATGTGAAGGACGCAGCCGGACGTAAACTCACCGCACCAGCCGTCTGCTTCTTGACCCCCCCCACTGACTCTGAGGCTGTTGCCATCACTGACAAGTGAGTGTGCACAAATCCACACGTGTGTGTACAAAGACATGTACTGGATGAACTCCAACATGGTATTCTAGATGAGGCTGTAACTGTGTGTTATGTTGTTGTGATTGCAGTCTGGCCGCCCAACAAAAGGCTGTCAAGCAGAAGATGGCAAGCAGCAAGTCAACTATGCTGAAACGCTACGATGAGCTGAAGAAGGACAGTGGGACTGGTACAGAACACTTCACAACTTTTAGAAAACTTAATTTCAAGGTTGCTTACAGAAAAATAGGTCATATTTTGGAATTTAACAGAGGAGGCAACTAGTGTGATTTCAGAGCTCACTTTTGTCAGGGCTGGATTAGATATGAGGACTCCAGCCCTACTTTTCATTTGCTGCTAATTTCCTAAGGAAATGATAAGAACCTTAAGGGGGGTCCTCACTATATGAGTCCAGGTTAAGTTAAGTTATCATTTTATCTGATATATGCCTTAATAATGATTGTTTATTCACATAACAATATGTTATTTTTATTATAATAATAATAACAATGGGGGACACTCACTTATAGATAATGTTTAATTATGAAAGTTAAATTATCACAAGCTAACAAGGGTGATGAGGATCTGCAGTAGGTAGTACACATTTGTATATTGTGATGTCTTATAATTCAGTAAGGTCAGTCATTTTAACCAAGAGAGATGCAAAAACAAAATGCATTATATATATTTGTCACAGTGACGGCAGTTTACCTGCTATAAGATGAGAGTCCAGTGGATGAAGAAACAGGAGTAGTGAGATGGTCACACAGGATTTTATCCAAATTGAACTAACTGTATGATAATTAGTCAAACTAACAGTTGTAAACACCCATCACAGTTTACAGAAAGTCTACCTTTCAGTGTTACATGTATGTTGTACAATATTATCACAACCCAAAAATTTGATTAGCTATAATAGGTGTTTACAGTATATACATACTCGTAGAGTGCTGTTTTTCAGCTGTGAAAGGATTGCTTGAACTCTGGTGTAATATTGCCTGAGACAAAACCACAGAAATTAACAAATATTTCAGATGAACAGGTTTAGTTACATCATTCTGTGCCACTGAAGCGAGCAGATCAATCCAAAGTACACAGTTCATCATGCTTTGTGTGTGACCACAGACAAGGAGGAGCAGCAGTGCCGCCAGCTGATGGCCAGTCTAGATAAGGTTGTCAGTGACCTGGACAAACAGGAGAAGGCCATTCATGCACGAGTACGCCCTCCGTTGGAGCAGAACAGGCCATTGCAGGACAGCGCTGACCGCTTACAGGACATGAGGGTATGGGATGTATCTACAGAGATTTTGTTTGATCTCACGTCTCACAATTCAGCCCAAAAAACAGAGGTAGAGTGTTAATATGATTTTTTTACGTTTCAGGACATTGCTGCAGCTGTCAGTAAGATTGAACCAGAAAAAACCTCTAAAGCAAAGGAGGCAAAAATCTTCTTGGTCTCCAACCCGAATTGTAACAGTTCTCCTCAGCTTCACAGCAAGGTGGATGA
Organism: Pseudopleuronectes americanus; assembly: GCA_038501795.1. Classification (NCBI taxonomy): domain Eukaryota; kingdom Metazoa; phylum Chordata; class Actinopteri; order Pleuronectiformes; family Pleuronectidae; genus Pseudopleuronectes; species Pseudopleuronectes americanus. Next base: position 17,961,810 of record CM076732.1, on the reverse strand, counting down.
GGCCAACAACAAGTATGCCAAGATCGAAGAGCTTCTTCAGTGCTCTCAGGAGAAGTAAGGGATTGATTTGCATCTCAGGATTTCATTGTTGTGTTTGTAGTGGAGCTGTATTCCTCAGGTTTTTCTGTTTCTGAATAGTTTTAAAATCTAATATTTGCCCTTTGTTTTAGACTGAAAAATTCCAACCAGCTGGAGACGTCCCTTCAGAATGGAAAGACTTTTCTTTCTACCTACGAGAATAAGCTGGCCAGGGAGGAGGTTGCTCCAGCTGACCTCTCCTCACTGGATAAAACACAGCGGGAGCTTGCAGTAAGTTCTTAAATTCATTGGCACACATTGGAATGATGCATTACACTAACTGACACCAGGACATGCAAGTAATTTGGATAATAATTATAATAAAATAAGATCTTTGGTGCAACGTTGTAATCTGCAGGTCTCCATTTTACGAGATTGAAATATTAAAATGAACAACATTTGTTGTTGCTGCATCGAGAAACAAAGAAGACAGCCAGTTTGCAAAACAGAACAACAATGAGATTTATAGATGTCTTATGTAGCAGAAAATCCATTTATTGATATTAAAACTCAGGCCAATAAATTGATGGAGGTTCATCAACAAGTTTGTCACCAACAAGTGAAAAGATGGTAACTTTATTAACAAATATGCAGTGAATTAATTGCACAAATGGAAGTGTTAGAATTAAGAAATCCTCCACAAGCTTATTCTATCATTGAATTGTCTTAATTTGAACAGAACACATTGTGGTATTCAATTAAATTTGTCTAATTTGCTACCCTTAGGATATCGGCTCCGACCTGAGGTCCAAGAGGTCAGTGATCTCTGACACAGAGCAGAACCTGCGCTTGGCCAAAGGCAGCTGTGACAACATGGCTACCAAATTCCAAGAGCACTGCCCCGACATTGAGAGGCAGGAAGCTGATGTCCAGAAGCTCAACAAGCGCTTCAACAACCTCAACAGGCAGATCGACACCAGGTGAGAGGGTCAGGGCACAGAGGGAACATTATCTGAGAGTTGTACATCTGTAGTTATTGGAAAAAGGTAACTGAACATTTGACTACAACATAGACTTAAACATAGGATCTGCATGTTGATCTGTTTTGCTTTGTGTTGTAGGTCTCAAAGCTTGCAGAGAGCCAAGATGTCGTACAACAATTATCGCAACGATTATGACAATCTGAACAGTTGGCTGTCTCGTGTCCCGAACTACGAGGCTAAAGAAAGTGATGACACAAGACAGTTGGAGACCAAACTGAAGAATCAGAGGGTGAGAGTGTAAAAGCAACAGGGCAATACATGCTATGCAGAGTTTAGTGGTGTAGCAGATTGCTCTACCAATTGGTCTGTAGAAAAATGCTTATAACAACTTTTCCATTTTCTACAGAACTTGCTCTCTGATATTGCAAGAAAGGAGTCTGACTTGAACAATATCTCCAAAAATGCCCAACTTTACCAACATGCTGTCAAAGTAAGAGATTGTAAAGAGATTTTGCCACCCAATCATGACTTTTAAAGTGTACAAATAATGATATATCTTTTTTGTAGGATTACGAGATTGAAACGGAGAAGTTCAGATCTATTCTCGATCTGGAGGATGGACTTGTGCCACAGACATACAAGAGGAGCAGATTGGAGTCACCTGCAAATAGAGTCAAGTCAGAGGTGAGGCACAACTATCAAGCTTTCATGACCTTTACATAGATTTCAGCCAGCAGCAGCTGTGGCTCAGCTCTCAGGAGGTAGAGCCGCTCGTCCAGTAATGAGAACGTTAGAGGTTAGATCCCTGGTTCCTTCAGTCCACATGCCATACTGTCGTTGGGCAAGACTCTGAACCATTAATTGCTCCTAACGGCTGTGCCAGCAATGTGTGAATGGTGTGTGTTAGAAAAAGTGCTGCATAGAGGAGTGCTGTTTGAATGTGTCTGAATGTGAAAAGCGCCACTTAGAAGCAGTCCAATTACCATTTACGATGTCATAAATAATGACAAATATAAAGCATTAGTCTGAGATATCCTAACCCTAACCCCACAGAACCCCTGGAAAATACATTTTTGTCAACTTGCTTGGTCAAAGTAATTCTTTCTAACACAGCAGTCCTGCAATAAATCCTGCTTTCTTGAGGATATAATGTTCTGTTTTTGTTACATTGTTCAGAGATGTGTAGACTCAACTTTATGGACACATCTGTGAAGATTCTCAGTCATCTGGTTATTGGTAGTTTCAGTTCTTTACTTGAGCAGCTTAATAGACAATTTGGAGGCTGCAGTTTGTTTGTGGTGCTGTTTGCATAATAGCTAAATAAAATCTTATGAACCAATGTAGGAACTTTGGCATGATTTACTTTATGTGCCATTCATAATATGTTATTTCCATGTTTGCAGGAAGCTGCAATTGAATCGAAGTTTACTGAGGTAAATGCGGTGAACAGTCAAAGGTTGCAGAATCTGGAGTTTGCAGACAGTCTTCTCAAACAGGTGAAACATTTGCTCATTATGATATTAACAACAATAACAGCAACATCAGAAGCAATGATAAATGAAAATAATCATATTAATAATTGTCCCTCTATAGCAACCTGAGATTCCAATGATCCAGCAGACAAATGTCAAATCAGTTCATGCTACCCAAGGAGAGCCTTGGAGAATAAAGAAGCAGCTGGATGATGAGGTTCAGAGGAGGGAGCAGCTAGAAAAAGAAATTGAGACCATGCAGACTGACATCTATGTACTCGAAGGTCAGAAGCCCCAGGATACAACTGTCAAAAAGGAGCTAATTAAAAAGGTTCCTGACCCCCAGCTGGATGAGGAGATTCATAAAGTCCAACAGAAACTCTCAGAAGAACGCCGCACCACTCATGTCTTGGAGAATGACCTTGAAGTGCTAAAGTTAAAACTGCGCGGCTTTGAGACAGAGGTAAAAGAAGGGGCACAGCAATATACTGTGAAGGAGGTCCTGCGAATAGAAAAAGACAGAGGTCAGGAGGAGGATGTGCGCAAGCTTCGGGAGGACCTGGATGAGTTAAGAAGGCAGAAGTTGCTAAAAGACAATGATCTGATATCATATAAAAAGCAGGTGACACTTCTGGCTGAGGAGAAGAGCAGGGAGGAAGAGGTAATCATTGAAGAAGAGGTGATCAAAGTTCAGAATGACCCCCAACTTGAAACAGAATACCGATTTCTCCTTGACCGGAGGCAGAAGGAAACGGATGGCAGGACGCAGCTGGAGGATGAACTGAAATTTCTTCAGGAGAAGCTACGAAGGCTGGAGAAGGAGAAGGCAATGGCAGAGGAGAAGATTTCCATCAAGGAGGTGGTTAAAGTAGAGAAAGATGTTGCCTTTGAAAGGGAGGTAGAAAACATCAGGAGACAGTATGAAGATGAGAAGACCAAAAGAAGATCATCACAGCGGGAAAAGGCTGACATGCAGAGGAAAATTACCAGTCTAGAGGAGGAGAAGTCTAAGGTTGTTATTCAGGAGAAAGTACGGGAGATTGTCCGTCCTGACCCCAAGGCTGAGAATGAGGTGGCCAATCTCCGGCTTGAACTTGTGGAGCATCAGAGACGCTATAAAGATGCAGAGCTCCATCTTAGATCCCTGCAGGATGAGCTGATCATGCTGAGGAACAGAGGGCCTCAAGTGGAAATCAAAGAGCTCATCAAAGAAGTCATCAAATATAAGACAGATCCACAGACTGAAAGAGAACTGGAGAGACTTCGCAATGAAATTGTAGATAAAACCCACCAGACTGAGAAATCTGAGATGGAAATACGCCAGCTGAACGATGACATTCAAAGATGGAAGAACACCAAACCCCAAGTGCAGACAAGGGAGGTGGTAAACGAAGTGCTGCAGTACAGAGAAGATCCCAAAACCAAGGAGGAGATTGAGACTCTTAAAAGGAAGCTGGCTGATGAACAGACGAAACGCCTTGACCTTGAGGCAGAACGATCAAACCATGAAGATAAGATTAGACTGAGGAAAATCGATCTTTCTCAGGTTCGCGAGAAAATTGTTCATCAAGAAGTGGTCAAGATGGAAGAAGACCCTCTCCTCAGATCAGAGTGTGACACCTTCTCACAAAACATCAACACTGAACAGAGACAAAAGGAGAGCCTGAAGACGGAGCTCTACCAGCTGCAGAGAAAGAAGACTGACCTGGATCTGCAATTGGAGGAACTAGAGCGTGAGCGCAAGGCGAGGCGTGATGCAGAGTTGGAGATTCAGAGGCTTCGGATCAGACTTAACGAACTGGAGCTCCGCGACAAGGAGAACCGTGAGAAGGTGACGGTCAAACAGAAGGTAGTCCTGCAGCAGGATCCCCAGCAGGAAAAGGAGCACTCCATCCTCAGGCTACAGCTTGATGAAGAGAAGCACAAACGCACCCTGCTTGAGAAAGAGTTAAATGCCCTCATCCAGCAGCAAATCACCCTAGAGAAGATTGACGTGAAGGAAAGAGTTGTCCGCACAGAGAAGGTCCAAGTTGAAAGGGACCCAGAAGCTGAGATTGAGATTGAAAATCTGAAGAGGACCCTGGAAGAAGAGAAAAGGAGAAGACGAGACCTCGACCAAGAGATGTCCACTCTCAATTCCAGACTCTCAGATATGGAGTTCTCTAACACCAAGTCTTCTAAAGAGCTGGACTACATCCGGGATGAAAGTAACCGTGTGCAGCTAGAAAACCAAAGGATGCAGAATGAGATACGCAAGCTCCGGTCTGAGATTGAGATTACCAGTAAAGAGACTCGTCTTATTACTGAGTCTGCACCAAGGGAGGACGGAAAGAACCTGGAGTTGAGGCTTGATTCACTGCAGAGAGAACTCACAGAACTCAGGGGCGTAACCACCATAAAAGATGACGAAATCGAAAGGCTACATAAGAACCTGGCAGCAGTGAGAATGAAGAGGGAGCAGAGAGAGAGCCATCTCCGCAGGTCTATTGTTGTCATTGATCCAGATTCAGGAAAAGAGATGAGACCAGAAGAGGCCTTCAAGTTAGGCCTGATCGACTGGAAGATGTTTGTCAACCTGCAGAGCCAGGAGTGTGACTGGGAGGAGATCTCAGTCAAAGGTCCTAAAGGGGAATCCTCAGTTCTTCACGACAGAAAATCTGGGCAAAAGTTCTCCATCGATGATGCCTTGCGTCTTGGGCACATCACAAATCACCAACTTCAGCAGTACATAAACAAAGAAATCTCTATCCAGGAGTTTGGTGTAATGGTGTCGGGCAAGTCCAAGTAATTGGCAAAATTCTAAGAGCTTTGATCTGTTGTTAAGAAGTCTCTGCTTTTTATTGTACTTCTACTTTATTATTACGGTGAGCTGGCATTATTTTCTTCTTTATCCCTGATTATTCATTGCACTATGTATTTATTTGATTATGCATATTCAGTTTTGTGGTACTGGCATCAATATATGGATTGATATTAATATTGTTACAGCTAAATAACTGACACTGTGGTAGGAAAAGCTCAGCGGCGCTTTTATTTTTCAGAGTGGGTACGAGGGTCAACAACATAACTTTGATTTGATATTGTCATTTAAATTCTCAAGGATGCTAAATGTTTCATTAATTTTTGGGGTCTTTCCCAGTTTGTCTGATGTGATCTCTGCAAGCTTCAATAAAATTTGAATCAAACTGAGAAAATGTATACTCTAATAATTCCAAAATTATTTAGTTCTCATCAACAGTGGCACCGTACATACATTTCCATAGAACCACATTCCTTTTTTCTTTTCTAGCTTTATATGTTACATATTTATGGCAGTTGTACACATAACATTTATATAATATGCAACAAAACCGACAAGGTCTGTATAAAATAGTAAATTGTCTACTGTATAATAGCATAGGTTAATATACAGGTGCAGTATTTACTCTATAGTAAATAATCTTAAAGGTTATATGTACAACAGCCAAACGATTTTCAATATAAAGATATAGTGGGATAATGGGCTGCTGGCCAGAGAATGAAGGCACACTCCCTTCACATGTTCATCTTTGTGCATGTGTGTGCATGTTAGTGCATGTGTGTGCATGTTAGGGCAAGTGAGTCCCTCCCTGTGAAACTGTTGGCCCTCCATGTCTACAAACCAAGATGGCTACAGCTCCAATGAGTTTTGCAGTTAACATGACATCTGGGTCGACACAAAAATGTTCTAGCTTTGACACATTTTAGAGCACAAACACAAACACTGCAAAAAACATCACTGGGATCCTGCCAATGATGTCCATAATCTCTATCATCCACATTTGATAGAGATTATGGAGGATTGAAGCCCAGTCCCAATTTCATCTAGAAAATCTTCCCTAGAAATTGTTACACCACTCGCAACGTCATCAGCAGCCAAGTAATGTTATTATGGTGACAAACAATATCAACACACTTTATTACATTAACAACTGTTATCAACCAACATGACAATAGTGACACATCTGAAAACTGCAGGACAGACGCTACAGATTGATCTGTTGATCAATACACAGCTAGTAAGTGTGTTAGATAGGTTATTTCAATGTAACGTTAATCCTGTCCATAGGAGCTTCTGCCCCGCACTGAAAATGTTTTAACATGAGTGGGAAAGTTTGCAAAATCTGAGGCTTGACTATTTATCAAACTTCACGTACGCTAAATGGGAGTCACGAAATACTGTCGCTCACATTTACATGCTAGTTTTGGCCAAGTGAATTGTGTTTTTTGTCACAGTGATTCGATTACATTTTCATTTGCTAGTGGACAAAACATTTTTTGGGTTATTTTGCAAGATTTCATACTAAAATGTATTGCTATTTGACCTACCGCGGTCGCCATGTAGATCATTTCTTGTCCAATTGTAGAGCATTCTGTAATTTCCGTCTAGCCCTTCTTTTTTGGGGGTATTTGGTGTAGCTGGATGGCTATCGGCCCTACATCACATAGGGCCAAGTGGTGGGGCTAATGGGTGAATCTGGACAAGGCCTTATACCCATACTTAGAAATGAGCCTCTTTAAATGTGTAAGTTCTGTAAAGTATAGTACTAATACATCATCATTAGTATTTGTATTCGATAAATAAAATTATCTAGAGACCCCAGTGTAGCAACAGCTGGCGTCAAGGGCCACACATCCAGGAAGTTATAAAGCCCTTGTAGGGAAAGTAGCAGCACTGTCTATAAAACTATACAGGTCAGGCTAACTCCATCAGCTACTACATCAGTGAAATGTTACTTAAACGCTGCAGTATTGATTATCTACTAATGTCATATTGAATATTCAGTCTTAAGGAATCAAACTAGTGTTTTTACTTTAATATTCCAAACTTCCCAGTTTCTACAAAAATGTGTGTTCTTATGCTCAAATATGATTTTTCATACAGGACTTCAGTATATTTGTATGTATCATGAAGTGTATATTCTCACAGACAGAATTACATATCCTAACTTTAAACATCCAATCTAAAGTTCTACTGCAAAGGCTTTCCGACGTCTCGGGTCAACCATCTGTGAAACATAGGTCAGGTCAGGTATAATATAAGTCATACACCAGTTTATTAGAGTGTGCAAAAGTCACAAAGTCCCTGACAACACCCAATCATGCCTCAACAGCCGGGCTCCATCACTGGTAAGGTGAGATTCGTATTAATTGCATAATTTATTGAGATGGAACCACATAAGAAGAGCATAGAGAAAACTTTGACAGATGTGTTAAGAAGTCATGTATTTATAAAACCTCACAATGATTTAACCACTACAGATGATCTTCAAGGAGGGGCTGTTGAAACACATGTAGTTTGAGGGAGCTGGACTCATGATCATGGAAGTTACAGCGATTTCATGTGTCATGGCGAGCTGATGAACTTTGATGCCACGCCATTAATAATCCACATGATGAAAAGTCACAGTAATCTTATGCCTACATTATCAATGTCATGAGACCCATTTGACAAAGTTTGACATGGTTTTTCATAGTGGATGAGGAGAAATACATCCAAGTGTAAGACGTTCAAAAAACAAAACATTTCATGTTGCCATCATCCTGCGACGCACATCATCCTGCGGCGCACATCAACGTGTGGCGCACATCATCGTCCTGCGGCGCACATCATCACATCATCTTGCGGCGCAAATCATAGAGCGGCGCACATCATCACATCATCATGTGGAGCACATTATCCTGCTGGGGAAAAATCATCACATCATCGTGAGGCGCACATCATCGTCCTGCAGCGCACATCATCACATCATAGTGTGGCGCACATCACCATGTGGCGCACAATATCCTGCCGTGCACGTTAGCGTGCGGCGCACATCACCGTGCGGCGCACATCATCAAGCGGCGCACAATATCCTGCGGCGCACATCATCACATCATCATGTGGAGCACATCACCTTGCGGCGCACATCATCAAGCGGCGCACAATATCCTGCGGTGCACGTCATCCTGTGGCGCACATCACCACATCATCCTGCGGCGCACATCACCGCGCGGCGCACATCATCACATCACCACATCACCGCGCGGCGCACATCATCCTGTGGCGCACATCATCACATCATCCTGTGGCGCACATCATCCTGCGGCGCACATCACCGCGCGGCGCACATCACCGCGCGGCGCACATCATCCTGTGGCGCACATCATCCTGCGGCGCACATCACCGCGCGGCGCACATCACCGCGCGGCGCACATCATCCTGTGGCGCACATCCCCGTGCGGCGCACATCATCACGCGGCGCACATCATCCTGTGGCGCACATCATCACATCATGTGCGGCACACATCATCAAGGAGCGCACATCATCCTTCAGCGCACATAATCGTGCGGCGCAAATCACCGTGTGGCACACAATATCCTGCGGTGCACGTCATCACATCATCATGTGGAGCAGATCAGCGTGCGGCGCACATCACCGTGCTGTGCACATCATCACATCATCCTGCAGCACACATCATCCTGTGGCGCACATCATCACATCATTGTGCTGGCACACAATATCCTGCTGTGCACGTCAGCGTGCGGCGCACATCATCAAGCGGCGCACATCATCAAGCGGCGCACATCACCGTGTGGCACACAATATCCTGCTGTGCACATCATCCTGCGGCGCACATCATCACATCATCGTGCAGAGCACATCATCCTGCGGTGCACATCACCGTGTGGCGCACATCATCATGTGGAGCACATCAGCGTGTGGCGCACATCACCGTGCTGTGCACATCATCCTGCAGCTCACATCATCCCGTGGCGCACATCATCACATCATCGTACAGCGCACATCATCACATCATTGTGTGGCGCACATCATCAAGGGGCGCACAATATCCTGCGGTGCACGTCATCACATCATCTTGCGGCGCACATCATCACATCATCATGTGGAGCACATCCCCGTGTGGCGCACATCATCAAGGGGCGCACAATATCCTGCGGTGCACGTCATCACATCATCTTGCGGCGCACATCATCACATCATCATGTGGAGCACATCCCCGTGTGGCGCACATCATCAAGGGGCGCACATAATCGTGCGGCGCACATCATCACATCACCATGTGGAGCACATCACCGTGCAGCGCACATCATCCTGCGGCATATCATCTTGTGGCGCACATCACCGTGCAACGCACATCATCCTGCGGCGCACATCACCGTGTGGAACATCATCCTGCGGCGCACATCATCACATCATCCTGCGGCGCACATCATCACATCACCGTGCAACGCACATCATCCTGCGGCGCACATCATCCTGCGGCGCACATCACCGTGTGGAACATCATCCTGCGGCGCACATCATCACATCATCGTGCGGCGCACATCTTCCTGCGGCGCACATCATCCTTTGGCGCACATCACCGTGTGGAACATCATCCTGTGGCGCACATCATCACATCTTCCTGCGGCGCACATCATCCTGCGGCGCACATCATCACATCATCGTGAGGAGCACATCACCGTGTGGCGCACATTATGGTCCTGCGGATCACCTGTCTTCCAGTTATATACTGTATAGCTTCCAAGTCTTAAATAATGATATAAATAAATAATAAGTCGTGGTTTCAGCTTCAGATCATGATTTACAGGTGGAAGCTGTTCAGATATTTGTACCTGATTGTAAATGTATTGATCACGGTGCCTTTATATTGTGGTCAACAAAATGATGTCCATAGCACCGGTATATACAAATGTCATCACTGCACCTCTTCAAGAATGTAAATGTTATAATGAATTGATATATGTTTTAATTTCATTGAAAAAATTATGACATTTAAAAGCAGCTATTCCACACATCGACAGTCAGGGAAATTAACAAATGTATTGGTTTAATCTGAGCTTCTCTCAATGTTTTTAATTGTGCAGTGAAACATTAGTGTTACATTTATTATTTTGCATTCATCACTTAAGAATTACAAATACGCAAAGGTAGAAAATTAATATACATATATAAATATATAAATATCAGAAAGTGAAAAAAAACATTCAGCCATTATTTACATTAGTTTGTTTGTGTTGTTGTTGTTGTTCTTTGCTCTTCCTCTAATAAGGTAGATATAGTGCTGAAAGTCAAATTCCTGATTGACACAAAAGCAGAGCGGAAGTGACGTAGGGAGGGACGGCTTGTCGTCGCATGTGATTAGTGGGTGTGTGTTGTCTTCCTCCTCATTCAGTGCGACGTTTTATTAAAGTTGTAAGATGGCGACGGTGCATCTGAGGATCGGGGACCTGGTGTGGTGAGATCCCATTGAAACACTGTGAAATGCTTCCCTATATCGCACTCGACAGTGCAGCGGTAATGTGTGTATCTGTGGGCTTCGAACAGGCGCAGTTTGCGGACGTGTACGCGCACTTGGTCAGATAATAGTCTACCCAAACAAATTGCTAACCGACCTGACTCAGCCAGCAGCCGTCGTTAGCTGCTAGCAAGCGGCCAGGCGACACGGAGGCTCTACAGCTGAAGGAAACCGTGTATCCGAACACAGCCTCGTCTGCTGTCCTTGTTTTTCTTTCGACGACGTGTGCATTTGTTTATTTTCGTCCAACACTTCGTATTGTTATGGATACGTTGTGGAAGTGTTGTGGGCTTTGCTAGCTGCGTAGCTACAGCGGACCTCCTCTGTTGCTCTGCTCGGCTTCCGGGTGAAGTGGAGCGGCCGCTTCTCCGAGCTGAGGTTTAACCCGCAGCTGAGGCTCATCTGTGCGGAGAGCGACGACGAACCGGTCGCTCCAGCTTCATGGCGCTGGTATCACCAGGGGAGAGAGGGGCCGGTTGTCCTCTGTAGTGACGTCCCACGTCCCGAGACACTGCACATTTCCCCCCATTGCGGGACTAATAAAGGACTTCGTATTACCTTTTTACAAAACAGTATTCAACTGAACCCGGGCCAGCTCCAAACATGTCTACAGGAAATGATTGTTATGAGGACACAAAGGCAAACAACAACCGAATGAAAAGCACCAAGGGATAAACACACTAACAACATGTGCCTCACTCACTGTTTATTTAAGCCAGTACTGCTCCCCCCTTTTGTTTTTTTCCATTCAGTCTCTTCTCTGTATTGTAGTTGCGAAATACAGTCGACCAGTCGTGCTGTTCTGCTTGTTTTGCCCAGTATTTGTTGTCCTGTGTTGCGACAATCAGGAGACACCTGTTTTAGTTTTTTTCTGATACATGTGCTGATTATGTACATTTGGTAGACACTTTTCTTTAAAACAAATTTTTAATTCAGGAAAAGAAGTCAAAGGTCTGAAGTCAAATGTCATCCAAACACGAGCAGCTGTACCAGAGCTTCACCTTCTAAAACCAGCTCTAGTTTTTGTTTATTTCATCATAAACTGTATTATAAACAATTATTTTGTGTACCAAATATGTTCTGTGGTGCCAGAAATAAAGGCCATGGCTAAATGTATCTCTCTTATTCTAGGGGGAAGCTCGGGCGTTACCCACCATGGCCAGGAAAAGTAAGGACCAAGACACGTCACAGAAGCTGGTTCAAATCAATACTACAATTTACACGAAACTTATGCTTATACTGCACTAAAACCTTTATTCACATTTCAGGTAGTAAGCCCTCCAAAGGACCTGAAAAAGCCCAGGGGTAAAAAATGCCATTTTGTGAAATTCTTTGGAACTGAAGACCAGTAAGTTTGAATTGCAATCTTCTTGTTCTGATTGAGACTGCAGTGTCTTCTCCAGCAAATGTCTAAAAGTTGTGTGTCTGTGCAGCGCCTGGATTAAAGTAGAACAGCTGAAGCCCTATCACCCCCACAAAGAGGAGATGATCAAGATAAATAAAGGAAAGCGTTTCCAGCAGGCGGTTGATGCAGTGGAAGACTTCCTAAAGAAAGCAAAGGGGAAAGAACAGGTGAGACATTCAATTGAAATGGATTCTGCTTTCAATATAGATTATTGGTATACATATTTGCATAACACACACATTTCTGACTGGTGTAGGTTAAAGGCATACTGTACTTTATGGACCTACAGCTTGAAGTACAGTGACTGTACTCTAAAGAAAATGCACAGTATGGCACAAAATACCTCTTCCGAGGCACAATCTTGATCTCCTGATAGGGATCTGGAATCTGCACATTCTTGCTGATGATTAAAAATATATCGGTTGAGTAGCAAACAGAGTGAACTGTATCAGCATCATCCTCTGTTTGCATGTAGCCATGGCTCCATTACACACCTCCATTATGAATAACACGTGTGTTATCTGCTTTGTGGATGAGACAACAAAAAGTTTAACGTTCTTACCTAACGTATTGATCAGCACAATCTCTTTATTTAGATTTTCTCTTTTAGAAAACGAATCCCTAAAAGTAATCAGCTGACAATTCTGTAAATTCTGATGGATTAGAGTGGGCGCATCTGGTGCCTGATGTATTAGTTATCTTGTTACCAAGGTAAACATGACAATTCATTGCAGTAATAGCCAATCCTGTTGTTATGCCACAGCACAACCAAAATAAATACATATAGGGAACATGTTTGCTCATTATCTTCACTGTCATTCAATCTGCTGACAAGTTCCCTTCATTTCAAAGTACCAGATTTATTTATTTAGCGTTATTGAAAGCTGTTCCACATTCAAAAGATCATACCGACTACAAACTCTTTCCATGCTGAAAAGGTAGCACTAACCAAAAGTTTGTTTATTGACAGAACTCAGAGGGTAAAGGAGATTCAAAGGGAAAGAAGACACCTAACAAGCCACTGAAAATACTGGAGGAGGATGATGAGGATCTTAGTGCACTGAAGGACCCTTCTGAGAAGGTCAGTTGGACACCGAAGAGATACAAAATAAATCTGTCCACATAAGTTGAAGAGTTTCTCAATATTTGATATTTAAAAGAGAGGGCGACTCACTTAATAGATTTAGATTTTGTCAGTTCTGAACGCTATCTTTTTCAGCATTTAGATCCTAAATGCACCGCTCAGACGATGATACTTTATTCCAATTAGCCACCAACCAGTGTCAGAGGTTACCAACATTGCTGTTAAATTTGGGGTTTAAAGGGTTTTCTTATCCAGCTACAAGCTCATTTATGTGGAGGGAGCAGAGTTGTTTATTATAAGCAAGATCATCAGAAAAGTGAAGTAATTTCTGATTATGATATGAAAAGAAGCGCAGATACCTGCAGGCTGACTTGGTCCCAGTGATATCCGAAAGGGACATTTAACAAATGTAATTAACACGATCAAATAACTAAAATAGAAAACAAAGTCTACCAAATGATGCGCTGTAAATGAGCATCTCTATAAGTTATTCTGCTGAGCTTTTTTTTATGTCTTTTTGTTTGATGGTGAACAAACATCCTAAACAGAAGCTTAGTTGATGTCAGAAAAGAGGAGTAGTTGATGTGCAATGAGCTCAGTCTGACATTAGAGATTTTAGTTGTTCTGAGCTGCACTGACTCTAGTTTTCCAGTGAACTGATTGATTTTTTAAAAACTATTTTAAACTTAACCTGCTCTTATTAGCAGATTAGCATAAAGTGCACCAGCTTCATAGGACTGAAAACTCAATACTTAAACCTAAAAGTACCACTATTACTACAGTTCCGGCTTCATAGTACAGACCATAGGACAGTCTGTGCTTCCAGGCCTCATTAGTATTTACAGATAGGAGATTTGTCAATGTCAGGCAGAAGTGGGAATAGAACACACAAGCCTCACCGTACAGGGGAAATTAACAAGATTTAAATAGCATTGCCCCCTCCTCAGTTCTGTCCTGGTGTCGATTTCTTTAACCATACCACAAAGCTGGTCCTGCAGGGTTTTGTTCCACTTATTAAACACTGTCTGCAGGTCTTACAGACAAAAATTGAACTAACTGATTTCACAGTTAACTTTGAGGGGGCAGGCTGTCACCTATAAAGCAAATGTGGATATATAATTAATGTGGTTAGGTACACTAACCACAGTGCTCTAAAGCGGCAACGTCCATCTTGCTGACATGAACCTTTTATTTATTTCAGTAAAAATTCAACAACAAACCTATTAATAAAGGAATTTATTTGTATATACTAGTGAATTGTAGTGTAAAAGCTGATATGATGATAAATCATTTATAGACTTTTTAAATACGCCAAATACAAAGAAAGAGGCTGAAGTAAATATTTTGTCAGGTTTCATCAGTTATATATTTTTTGCTTTCTGTTGTTCCTGCATTAGAATTATCATCAGCTGTCCTCACAGTATGTTGTTTTCATAATCCAGTTTTTTTATTCCTTAGTCATCTGCACTTTATAGGATTGTCGGGCTGCAGGGCTAATGTTGCCAGAGCAACAGCCACCTGTCATCAGTTACCTCGCCTAAAGGGGTTTCTCTCCTGTCTATAGTGGTATCTATCCTTGCAGATCAGTGGGGTTTTGTGTGTCCAGGGATTTCTGCCTCTGCCCTAGACAGTGGAGGTGAATGGAATCCACTCAACATTGTCTCTTCCTTACAAGTGAAAAGTCCCCCACTACAGTAGACCAGCAACAAATTCACCCTTTGATTTCGAAGGTGAATATGTGTCTCTCTCCTCCTTAAGGACTTGACTGACTCTGACCCCGAGCCATCCACTATTGAGAGGCTGGGGGCTGGACCTGGCTCAGGATTCAATTGGGAAAGCAGTGTAGGTGAACCCCCCCCCTCTCCCACAAAGCCTACCTTGCCTTGCTGTTCTTCTACCTGAACTTTAACCTTTGGCTTTACTCACCAACAACTGCTGACCTTTCCCTTCTGACCTGTTGGGTGCACACTCTGGACACCTCAACAACTGTCTATTTGACATGTGCTTTTGAGATGGTCACCAACTCTGTATGTGGAGACCCAAAAGCAGGCTGAGGTTTGGTTGAGTTGACCTGATTTCCAGGTTAGCCTCCTGCCTTCTATTAGCAACCCGCTCCTCAATACCAGGGTTGATGACCATTCCTGGAAAAACTGTTTTTGAATTATATGACCACCAGGTTTGTGTACGTGCATGTAAAGAAACATTACAGCTGCAAATACATGAGTCATTAACCGGTCTTCTTAATGTCAGTGGAAACAGTTTCACACAAACATAAAACATTTTCTGTTTGCTGTTTCACTTACAGCACAAAAACTACATAGATCTTATCAAGTTCAAAAGGTCTAAATGTTTAGGATTATAAATAATATATAATTATATTAATAATCTTTAAAAAAAAACACTTGACAATGCAAAGACAAATTTGCAGTTACATGTTTACTTAACTTAAATATAAAAATAAAAGTGCAAATCTCTACATAACAAAATCAAATAATTAAATAAACCAAATACAATAAATAAATATATGTCAGACCTCAATACAGCAAAATAGTCCAAACTCGTCATCAGCAGACAACTGCTTGCTGATTGGCTCGTCATGAGGTCACACAAGCAGTCAAACACGGAGCATCCCTCTGCTTCAAATGAATCGATGTGATTCCAGTTGCTTCAGTGTAATGTACATTATATGTGTACGGCGCTGTTTGTGTTGCCAGTAAGCAGAAAACCTTTTCGGTCATAGCTCAGAAACCCGTAATGTGGCTCAGAAATGTGTGTAGGGGTTAGGTCTGGTAGGACTGTGTGATTTACCCTGGAAGGGCATTCAAAACCAGACACAAAGTATGAGTATGTTGACTGACTGAGTTAGACTGTGGTAAATGTAGTGTATGAGTTTTGGACATCATGCCACACTCATGGCTGCACATGTTGGTGGTGCGACATAATGTATCTACATAGCTTGTGTGCAACATTTTCTTGGGGTTAACACAGTTCTGCTTTGGTCTTCTGAGCCAAGTTTTTCCAAGCAGGAGTTTTTAGATATCAGTGCAAATCATTATTCTCTGCAGGTGCGAGGATTGACATCTGCACTAGTGCTCTTTTTCTCCACAGTTGAATATTCATTGTTAAAACCTAATGTTATTTACGAATTCCATATTATTGAATTTACAATATTCGTTGACAGACCTATTCTGTCAACGAGTAGTTATTATTCATACTCGAAACAGTGCAGCTGCCCTGCTGCAAACCCTTTTGAATGTAGTTTTTGCGTCATTCAATACAATTGAATTTAACATGTAGCGCTTGAACTTCCAGCTACTGCTGCTCTCATGCTGCTTCATGGATTTTGAATTGTATCAGCCCATATGTAAAACATAACCATTTCGTCTACCTCAAAAATACATTTTGGGCTGCTTAGCCCATCTAAATCCACTTAAGTGTTGTTTAGTGGAACTGTGAAAGCATTTATGTATTTAGGAGTCATTCAAATCTAACCAGTTTCCACTTGCATGGGAAGAAGCAGATAATGGCTGGCTGTGTTGGTTGAATGTGTCATTTTAAGTAGAGGTGCAGTATATCTGAAGTTACTTGAATCAAAGTGGTTTGGTTTCAGAAAACACTGTTATACACCTTTTTTTTAATTTTTAATTCCTTTTCACAGTTTGGCTGGCAGAGTATCAGATCAGTGTAGAAGTAGAATCAACTGATGTTATTAACGGTGAAGGCAACTTCAAACGTCAGTTATTTATTAACACAGTGGTCAGTTGAAGAACTTTGTTCGTTGGAGCTCTGGCTCTTTTGAATAGAAAACTGTTTGTTTACTTGGTGTGAGACTCGATATTCAGCCAATGCAAATATACTTTTTTTTATTTACCTGAATGAATGGTCACACACATTTTGCATTAGTCTTTCTGTTTACCGTAGTGCATTGAGGAGAGTTTCAAATGGTCTTTCATGATCACACTTCCGGGCTTAGTGCTAATTTTTGTAGATTGATTGAACTGCTTACCAGAAACTGTATGGAGTTTTCTTACCCATCTCTATTCAAGGGTAGAGTAGTTTAAAGTGGAGAATATTATTTCTCCATTTCACAATCAGATATTTCCAGGCTTTCATCAAAACTCTGATCTTTCAAAACATCCCCAGCTCATGTTCAGATTTGACTCTGCTCCAACTCTAAAGCTGTTTTCAGATATGAACTCCGGAAAATGTTCAGACAACTATGTTGAATGCCTCACCTTAGTCCGAGGACACAGCATCTTCTCTGCAAAAGAATGTGGTCCGAGTGATCAGATCTCAATGTGTTTTAGGGGAATATACCCATCCATTTTAACCGGATCATCCAAGACACTTGTGAATGCCTGGTGTGAATAGGGCCATAGCGCAGACAAACAGTTATGAGCAGGAGCAGAGAACATTTGCACTTGAGCAGAAGGTGTCTAAAAGAGGGCAAACATTAGAATGTCAGAACATAAAATGAAGAAATAATGCTCTTAAAATTAAAAGCCATGCTCTTGGAAGACATGTAGGAAAACATGGCACACTTTAAAAAGAGCCCTTACATGTCAGCACTGTGCAATGCAGGCTCAAGGGGTTTCTATCCAAAGAGAACACTGTCCCACTGAACTCTTGTTCTGTTGCAGCCTGTAAAGGACGACCCACATTTCCATCACTTCCTTCTGAGCCAGTCTGAGAAGGTACGAGGAAACATGCTGCCCAACACTGTCACTTCTACACCTTTTCTTTCACTTAAAGGGTTGTCTCAACTTGAACATGAAGATTATTTTCTTTGGATCTTGTGCAACCGACCAATTTAAGGAAAGTATAAGACAATATGTGGTGATCAGTTTGGATATTTGGGCTACAAACAAATCGACGTGTGGACACTGAGAAGCGTCAACATGTTTAAACTCCAGGAAGCAGATGACATCAGCCAAGCAGACGCATTTGAGTGTGAGCTGAACTTAGCGCTGACCACTTGGGATCAGATCGCTCAGGGTGGATTCTAATACCAGATCTGAGAGGGCGTCTCGCTAACATTCTGTGGGCTTGAGTTTGGCTCTGAATTTGTCAGCTTGAATCTGATTCGATCAGTAGGGAAGTTAATGTAGTACGTAGTGTTATCTTGGTCTCTTCTATCTAGACACACCCAACTGCATGCCAATAGCTACAGTCTGAACCCCAACCAGAAACTCGCACCAATGTAGGCCTGTAGCAGTTAAACCGAAACAGCCTGCAGCTAAAGTGATAAATCCTCCTCCCTTTTCAGCTTACAGGGGATTTGCTCAATGGCCCTTCTACAATCGGCACTCAATGCACAACACTGGCACAGCTGTAACAAAGTTTATTTATATAGCACGTACCACAAACTAGTGGTTACTAAGTGCACTGCAAAGGACAGGCATAAGGCAAGAAAATAAAGTCGAACAATGTGGATAAATAATAATAATAAACATAAAGAACAGAAGTCAAAAAAGCTTTCAATAGAGGGCTTATCTCCATCAAAGCCAAACAATCCTACACTTGTGTGTCACTTTTATAATGGAAAAAAGGAGTCGTCTCCAGCAAAATGCAAAAACTCATAGATGTTCACACATAAATATGTATATTCTATTAATATCCATGCATACTTTTTTTGAGAAAATAATAGAAATGTCTACCATTGTTGAGGAAAGTGAGTAAACGACTAACCCGATCCACACCTCAATTGAATTGTTTGTTTCCTCCCTGCCCACAGCCAGCCTCATCAATGGAACCCATCAGCAAGCGCCTGAAGATCATTGAAGAGGTAAAGTGAAATCATTTTTGTTACAGTAACTGATAAAATGTTTAAACTTTAATAATTTGTTGTTACAATACCCGGTAAAATGTTTAAACTTTTAGGGATTTACTTGAACCATCTTTTTACTTTTACCAGTTAATTAGCTTTACATTTCAACCGTAGTCTTGGAAACAATTTCACATTATCTTAAGCATAATGTGTCGCAACACATAATAGGAATTTGTCCCGTTGAGTATGATGTTGACAGTTTTATTTCTCTTATGTGTTTGTGCAGGACACAGGGTCAACATCTATCCAAGCAGCCGACAGCACAGCCATCAATGGCAGCATCACACCCACAGATAAAAGGTATTAACACATGCTGACTGCAGCATTACTAAACACCATTATTAAAATGACTTACTAAATTGAGCTGGAAAGCCATATCTGCAAATGCGATGAGAGAAACAATTATCCCCTAATTATTATAATGAGAAACTTCCTCTTAATAATTACTTTTGTCAGAGAAAGTTGACGCATCAAGTCTACATTAAACTCTTTTGCATAAGACATCAGCTGCTGCCTGAGTTCTGCTTTCACCAGCTTCCAGAAAACGTCCATAACAATAAGGACTAACACTATAGGTTGATCCTACCTTTGTTCTCATCAGTTCTTCTTGTCATTGATTTACAAAGATGTTGGAAACTTGCTTTTACATTCTGCTCCATGTTGACATGACTGCGTCACAACATTTCTGCATATTTGTCAGCTGCACACAGGCAAGAAATTTGTTGCTTTATGGCAACTCCCACTTTTTTAACATCAATTTAGGTGTAATTTTAACTGTGTAATTCAAAAAGTCATCCGTTCAGTGTAGGGGTTTGGGGGGGGAATGATGACGGTCTTCACAAATGACTGACCTACGCAAGCCTATAGCCTATATCTGCAGGGTTTTATATCCTGCACTGTGTGAGTGCAAAGTAAGGCAGATGTATAGGTGTTATAAATAAATTACTCAGTGAGTGTAAATGAATGTTAGTGTTTCATTTTATTATTTATTTGCTTTTGGTTTAATGTTTTTCTTTGCATTCTTCTCTCCAGGATAGGGTTCCTCGGTCTGGGGCTGATGGGTAGTGGTATAGTTTCCAACCTGCTGAAAATGGGTCACGTGGTCACCGTCTGGAATCGCACAGCAGAAAAGGTGCGTACAGTCACTGTCACATAGGAAACGTCACCATCACTGATTAACATCTTTGATTTGATGCAGTGTTAATTATCCCTGTCACGTTTCACATTTTAAAATGACTATATTATTATATTATAAAGATCAGTGTTTCCCCCCAGGATGTAGCAGTTGTAGCAATGACGGTAAAGAAGCTGGAACAATGTCTATATTATTGAAGCATTATTTACTATCAAAACATTGTTCCCATATCCAATCCACTTCATTGCAGCTCTGAATATACTGTTATCCATATAATTTTTGGAGCTTATTGCTGATTGCTCTTCTGGTTAGACCCAGAATACTAATCACAGAAGGGCCATGCAGGTGTTTGTGTAATGTGCAATTAATCGAGGTCACCAAAGTTATCACTAATGGGGGAAATGCATAAGATTCATATTAATGTGGTAGCAGATTAAAATGATGATGTGTCCTACACAAGACAAACACATAATTGAAATAAACAAAGTCTACAAATATCTTCGGATGAATGAGAAATGCAACACGTAGAAGACATCGGCAAAGAAGTGAAAAAGAGTGTTTGTGATGAGGACCAATGCTAGTGTAGATTGTGGAGTAAATAAAAAAATCTCACCGTGATCTCAGCAGCATATAAACATGTGATCTCAGCGCCAGAATAGATCGGTTACTTCCTGTCTGCCTGCTGGGCCACCTCTCACCTGAACATTGTTTTAGTTTTACACTTAAAATGTCCATCAATGTAGATGCAGAGAAAAAGAATGAGGCTGCTTATTCGTGAACCTGTTGAACAATCGTGTCAATTGAATGGTTCTGCCGCTAACGCCCCTTGCCCGCTGTGTTTCAGTGTGACCTGTTCATTCAGGAGGGCGCCAGGTTAGGTCGGACTCCTGCAGAAGTGGCTTCCACGTGTGACATCACCTTTTCCTGCGTCTCTGACCCAAAGGCCGCCCGGGATGTAAGTATCATCTCAACAACACAAAAGGGCTTACTGCTGGGGTGTGAATTGCTGGATTATTGTTAAAAACCTTTCTACGCCTGTATTTGTTGCTCTGCAGTTGGTGCTCGGACCCAGTGGGGTGCTGCAGGGAATCAGGCCAGGGAAATGCTATGTGGAGATGTCCACTGTTGACCCAGAGACCATCACAGAACTCTCACAGGTATACACCAACACACACAAATTCCAAATGATAAAATAATAAGTATTTCTGCTTAAAATATCCTTTTTTAATGTTTGAATTTGAGGTGATCACGTTGCGGGGCGGCCGTTTCCTGGAGGCTCCAGTGGCAGGAAGCCAGCAGCTCTCCAATGATGGGATGCTGGTCATCGTGGCAGCTGGTGACAGGACAGTCTATGAGGACTGCAGCAGCTGCTTCCAGGCCATGGGCAAGACCTCCTTCTTCCTAGGTATGTTATGTACATGTCTTTTTTTGGGTTGAGACTGTTCCATATTTCTCTTTTGCTTTATGTGTGAAAATGTGTGTTTTAATCAAGGTGAAGCAGGGAATGCAGCGAGGATGATGCTGATCCTTAACATGGTGCAGGGCAGCTTCATGGCCACCATTGCAGAGGGGCTTACTCTGGCCCAGGCCACTGGCCAATCACAGCAGACCTTCCTGGATATCCTGTGCCAGGGCCAGATGGCGAGCACCTTTGTGGACCAGAAATGCCAAAGTAAGTAATTTGGCATGAATGACCTGATCCCTTTTCAGGCCTTTTTTTTATTTTTTTTTATTTTCTTATTTCAATGTTGAGAGTATGAGGCCATTGACAAATCTAAAAATAATTTAAGTATTTTTGAAGTAGGTCCTGTTATAACATTTCTTCCTGCAATTTCCAGATATTTTACAGGGCAACTTTAAACCAGACTACTATTTGAAACATATTCAGAAGGATCTGAGGCTGGCCATCTCCATGGGCGACATGGCCAACCATCCAACCCCAATGGCTGCAGCTGCCAATGAGGTACCACTCTGTTCTTATATTGATTATCAACTCTAGGTGCATCACTTTTTGACTGTCTTCAATTGATTTCTTTAAAACAAAACAACTTTTCTTCTTTATTCTGAGCTGGTGAGCTAAGACTGCCTGTCTCCTTTCAATACACATGGATATTTGTTTGTATACTTGCAATTTATCAGGTAGATTCCACAGACTGCTGAAGAAAGAGTGAATTTTATTAGGAAGCATCGTAATTTCCTAGATTAAATAAGCTGGGTGGGAGCCGTTCAAACTACACGATTTTTAGCGTGATTTGCAAGTCGCAAACACGTTTTTAAACTTGCCGACAAAAGCCTTTGATTACCAGTTGCCAATCAATTAGTGTGAACTCTTCAGATGAAGCCGAGGCTACTCGCCAAACATTTTGCAAGCACTGATTTGAGTCTTAAACAACTCCAGTCAATCCGAGTACTAGATGGGGTGATGTCACATGAAGTGGTGAGGTATTGGGTTCGGTTTTGGGCTGGGTTAGTTTTCTAGGGTTCAAATGTGACAAGAGGGTATCAGTATCCCATTCGTCTACATGGAAGACCGCTAAAGCACAGTCCCTCTCTCAAAGTTATGAAACCTGCAACATTTTAATAACACTCTGCTATGCAACTAAAACTATTGTTTTGCCTTCTGTCCCTGTGCAGGTTTACAAGAGGGCTAAGGCACTGGACCAGTCAGACAATGATATTTCTGCAGTCTACCGAGCCTACATTCACTAGAGTGGGGTGTGACCTATCCCCTGGACCAGTCTTTAATCCTTTCTTATTTTTCCTTCTATTATTTACAATTGTAGTTGTTTTATTTCATTTAGCCCCAATGGCAGCCATGTTACTTGCCCACGAGTCATCGATTGTAATTAATTTTTTAGCGGTCACCTTGAGCATTGTACTGACTGAACTGGGGGAATATACCCTGTAATGGTGTGTTCAGAACAAACACAAAGTGGATTATTGCCAAATGCGAGTTTGGCCCCTAGACTGTTTGTGGAGTGACTGGAGAAGTCAGAGAAGGGTTGTACTGACTTTGTTTGTAGTAAAGAAAAATGATGGCTGTATTCATATTAGTATTTTCAGATTCAACCTGGTCCTCCTACTCGTACTGTTTCTCTAAAGTGCAGATTTATAATAGAACTCACTGTCCACAAACAACGTCAATAAGTTTTTCCATTTCTTTTGCTCAAATTGAACGTTCATGTGAACCGGCACAAATTTGCCTCGCTGCTCTGATTTAGCATGTAATCACAGCATGGGGAAACTATTTTGATCTGAACACACCATGAGATTGCTCCAAACGAGGTTGTGCTAATGCTGTGGGAGCAGTTAGTCTGGTTTCTTACAACTCAAAAAAAAAGGAAAGAGGTAGAAGTAACGCAGGGTGTTTGGCAAGGTGGTAGGGGCATTGCTACTGTGAAGAGCAGCGTGTCAGACTGAGTCCAGAGGAAATGCTGTCAGGTATAGTGGATACAGCTACCCTAAAGATTTTTTTTGTTAATGTGCAAATGAAGAGTTTATTTAATTGAGTGTAATATTTGCTTTTCTTTTTAATTGTCCAGAACTCCATGAGAGAAAAACACCAAGAACATGCCACTGCATTGCCTTAATATTGTAACCCCACAAGTCTCTCAATGATAGATGTATTTATTTGTGCTTTTTTCCAGGTCTTCTTGGTGCAGTATCTTCATGGCTTGTTTCTGTGTTTCATCACATGATAATGCTTTTATGTTGGTGTTATTGATTACTCTTTCATGAAGCGGTAAAGGACAGCAACAGATGTGTGGAGGCCTTAAATGCAGTAATAATTTGAAATGACTCAAGACTTGAGGTTCCCACATTAGAACCCCTTCATTGTTTTGCTTGGAAGAGTTCTCAGTTCTACAGTTTTTTTCTTTATTTTTTAATATATTAACCTGTAACGAGATGAATCCACTTCTTGAGTTGCATTTTAACTGAAGATCATGATTTAAGCCCAAGTGTGATGTGTTGTTTCTGCTAAATTATAAGTATAAATGGCTAAATTCTGAAGGCCAAGATTAGAGCATCAAGGGGCAAAAATCTCAGATTAAAAGACAAACTAATGAAACAGTTTGATGTGGTTCAGTGGTGGGATTGTTTCATTAGTCTTAAAGACTGGCACTGGAATAAATAAAACATCCTCAGTTCAATTGGGACTTTTTATTTATTAACTGTTTTATCACTCTAGCACACACACAGACAAACAACACTTTAACTTAACTGTTTGTTCCATTTCCATATTGTTACTTTTATCACATCTTTCTAACATTGCCCTCCAAAACACTTCAGGTAAAGTAGAGGGGCCATTGCTGATCACATGACAGAGAGGGTCCATCTTGGACACAATAGAGGTCCTCACAAGTCCACTGGGTACTTAACATAAAAGACCTTATTTAGTTCTAGAACCTGACTGATAGATACATCAGCAGTATTATCAGCTGATAAAGGCGCATTACAGATTGATTAAATCAACCCATGTCAGTAAATAAATACTAAAGCTATGTTAGGTCACTTTTACTGACTGTGATCTTAGTACTAATATATAAAAAACACGATAAAGGGCTTATCACAACACAAATTTACTGAATTGTTATTTATGAAGTCTTGTGCATGTTCAGAAGCCAATATGAGCAGATCCATTTTATGAACTGAAATGTTCATGTTGAGATCTGAACTCTAAAGACAGATACCGACGTGTTCTACTTGACTGCATTTTTTTTTAGTTTGATCAGGTTGGAGCATGCTCTGTTCTTAAAGCTCTCGGCTCTCTGTCAGTATGTGTCACATCCCAGTAGATCCAAGCAGGCTGTTCTGATAATAATTAGTTCAACTTAAATTTACTTTAAAAAGGTAATTAACGTTCAACAGGTTTTCTGTGGTGGCCTGTTTTGGAAAGGATTTTAAATCCTGGACCTGTGAAGACCTCTAGGGTGAAGCATGAATCATGCCTGATATCAAATGACAATGTCCAACATATGCAAAGAAACATGTTGTGCATGCTCAGACCTCAGTGTTTTATTCCTTTACCCTCAACAAGTTGAAACTGTAAATAACTTTCAGCATAATCATTGCTTTACTTTAATCCAGAAACCTGTTTTGCCAAACGAGTGATATTTAAGGTTTTTCCTTTAGGCTAAGTGTAAAGTGCTTTAGAAGACGGATGTAAATAGCATTAGTTTAAGTAGGGTTTCTTTTATATCTACAATAACTGGGATTAATGAAAGCAACTTGTTTTTGGTTTTGACTCTTCAGAGTGACTAACATCTTTCTGGCTTAATACTGTGGATTGTTAAGGTTTAATTGGTTTATTCATATGTGGCTTATTATTAATCTGGCTGATTATTGCAATGAAATGACAGTTACTTGAATCCTGTTGAAGAAAGGAGGATGTAACTTTGGTTCTGGGGAAATGTTTGATTTTGTGTACATGTGGAGATATCAAGACTTTTGTGCTGTTTAATAAATTCTCTCCTGCTGACATTTGCATGTTTGAGGACTTAGTTGGATCTTGCTCTGCCCAAAACAGGCATATTTTTTTATTTCTGACCTTGAACCAGTTGATCACTGTTATTTTGAACAAACTTTACTCAAACTGGAGGATGCAGCATTTGCTGGCGATTATTTTCAGCAGTGGATTATTCGCTAGTGAGTAGTCCCAATTTAAGGTTTGTGTGTGTGGGACTGACTCATAATAAACTAGTGTGTGAGTTAATGAAGGAACAGTGAGGCTCACAATTGTGTCTAGCATAGGTTTTGGACAAAGCCATACAAGATACTGTAAATGTTCTGTGATACACACACTAGAAAAATATAACAAATCGTCAGACTTATACCTGCTGAGGAGGTGTCAGCTCATTATGAGGTACTGGTTAAATATAGCGCATGAAATGGAACAAAGCCTCAATATTATATCAGCCTTTATGAGATGAGGCCTTCTCCCCTGTGGGGGGTAGGTGGATATTGACCCTAACATCAGTCAACCTGTGTAACCTGTATCATGGCGCTGGATATAAACAAAACTGGCTCAGATACCTGGGTATTTCTCTTGTGTTTCACCCTGGTGATTATCTGAGCCACGTTTGTGGTGCATGCCCTTGGGCTCCAAATTGACTGGTCTGGACGTGTTGGTTCTTCAAAGCTCTACACCAACAGAACACAGGATTTATAGCAACATTCTCTCATTATATCTCAACGGAAGACTCGCTGGGACCAGAAAATGAGTTCATGTGTGGTATTCACACTAAAATGATCATTGTCATGAATCATGATGTAACTAACTGACAATAAAGTGGCACTTTTTCATGTTTAGGTGATGTTTGAAACCAGCTTCAAATAACCATTAGATCCAGACAATATAACCACGTATATAAGCACATGAGAGCAATTGATGCTCACATAAATTATGATGTGAGAAAAATAATCCTGATAATGTCAGATTTACAAAAGATGTCAAAGAACTTCAAGATGGACATGTGCTCTGTCTGAATACAACTACAAGTCTGCTCAGCAAATCCAAGCCCCTGCATACACAGAAGAGTGATCAGGGGCAAACCTTCCCTGCAACATTACAACTGAACACGTGAAGTCTGCAGAGCAACATCTGAATAAGCCTCAGGGGCTGTGGACAGAGGAAGTTCAGACCTCAGTCCCCTGTGGCCTGTCTGGAGAATTAAGCAAACATTTGTTGAGAAGAGCATCCTATCAAATGTGAGCATGGGTGTGGTTATATGGATTTGTCAGGAAGGTCGTGGTTTACCATCTTTGTTTAATCCTGAGGGCACAGTGAAGACATCCGGTTCTATCAAGCTTCACACAGGAATAGCAGCAGGAAACGTGAAACGATGAACATATATATATATACATACCCAGAGTTCCAGGGTATCATAACCCTAATGTTAAATATCTATTCAACAGTGCATCTTAAGATTTTCCGTGAGCGGAAGTTATTCCAAAATAAAACGTCTGAGAAGAACTTGTGGGCGGGTCTACTTTAATAGTGAACGTGTGACCAGCCTAATGCTGCGTTCATGAGCCTCTCGGAAAGAACAAAATGAATTTCCACCGTGTTGGTTCGGTCGGAATGAATAAGTAAATGCACACGCTTCATTTATGGATGTTTCCTTTCAAAAGATTTTTTTTTAACCATGTGTGAGAAATAAGACGCAAATCCTTCAGTACAATCTAATCTTAAATTAAGGACTAAACATTTATGTAAATGTATTGTATATACATAGATATTTATCGTTCTGCCTCTATTACGTCAGGTGCTGGGGATCAACAATTTATTTTTGTTTTCCATTTTATTCAGCGCTCACTTAGGCACTCAAATGTCCGACAATACCTGAAGGCATCAGATCCTCTAAGCTAGTGAGGCTCCTTCATCCCCAGCAGAGGACATTAGAAGAAGAAGAGGAGAAGAAGAAGGAAAGAGGCGAAGAGGAGAAGAAGAAGAAGAACGTGTTGTCATCAGTCCGCTGCTCACCATGCTGAACCCGCAGAGGTCTCTGTCCGAGCTGCCCAAGATGTCCGCGGCCAGTCAGGTGGAGAGAGCCGTACTGGTGAGACACCGTGTGTGTGTGTGTCTGTGTGTATGTGTGTGTGTAGCTGGACAGCACAGGCTCGGTTTGAACCCGCTGTGATGAATGTCATTGCCAGTTATTTTCTAAATGATGGAGATATGTTTGTTATATGGAGCCGCTCGTGCAGCCAGGAACCGTTCCACCCGCGCGCTACCCTGCAGGTGCTACAGACGGCTCGAGCTGTCAGTCAGTCTGTCGGGATGTTGTCGTTGTGGGCCTGTGGGTGTGTGTGTTTGTATGTATGTGTGTGGGTGTGTGCGCGCACACATGTCTATGTATAGTTATGAGGGCAAATTCTGGTTCAATACCATCAATGTGAGGCTGGTCCTCACAAATTCACTGGGCTGTTGGGCGGTAAGACTTGGTTTTAGGGTTAGAGTTAGGTTTAGGTCAGGGTTAAGGTTAGGTATCTAGTTGTGATGGTTAGGGTAAGGGGCTAGGGAACACATTATGCCAATGAGTGTCCTCACAACTATGCAGAGATGTGTTTGTGTCTCTCTCCCTCTGTGTGTGTGTGTGTGTGTGTGTGTGTGTGTGTGTGTGTGTGTGTGTGTGTGTGTGTGTGTGTGACAGTTATGGATGGAATATGGTTTAGGTCAAGGTTAGGTTTAGGTTTTGGGTTCCACATTTCGTTTGAAAGGTTAAGGTTAGGTTACTTTGAGTTGTCCTCGCGACAAGAAGAGTGCTATATAAATACAGACCATTTACCATATAGTGCAAAGAGAACGTGTCCTGTCAATGAGTGTCCTCACTAAGATAGAAATACAAGCATGTGACACTGCAGTTGGGACCAAAGCTCAGTTCTAATGAGGAAAAACACTAAATCCTGTGTGTGTGTGTGTGTGTGTGTGTGTGTGTGTGTGTGTGTGTGTGTGTGTGTGTGTGTGTGTGTGTGTGTGTGTGTGTGGTGTGTGTGTGTGTGTGTGTGTGTGTGTGTGTGTGTGTGTGTGTGTGTGTGTGTGTGTGTGTGTGTGTGTGTGTGTGTGTGTGTGTGTGTGTGTGTGTGTGTGTGTGTGTGTGTGTGTGTGTGTGTGTGTGTGTGTGTGTGTGTGTGTGTGTGTGTGTGTGTGTGTGTGTGTGTGTGTGTGTGTGTGTGTGTGTGTCACCTGATAACACCAGATAAACCAACCAAAGTTACTTTGAAAATTAGCATAACTGACAATTTACTCAACATTTTGCCTCAGCCAGCAGTTCTTTTCATCACTGTCATTGTTTAGCTGTTTGATGTTGTTTACATATGTAACTATGTATACAGCAGTAATGTAACTTCAACTACACTAAAGCAACATGCACTATGTTCACTGTGCTGGAACCTAAACATATTCCAAGCCTTCACAAACTGATATACACTGCAGGCATATATATATATATATAGGCAAATAGATAGAGAAATACACGACAAACTAATTTTTGTTTTAGAATTACTGTTTTGTTGTTTTGAAAGATCAAGTTCAAAGTTCAACGGCCTTATTATCATATGCAGAATTTAACAACTTATCAATGCAATGAGATTCTTAGTTCTCTTGTCTCTGTCTGGGGCTGTCAGTTATTCAAATAAAAAATGTAAATAATGAAAATCGTATATTAATAAAAAATGTGTTCTGCACATAAGCTCAACAACCTAGGTTGTGGTATTGCAGTTCCATTGTCCTGTATTGTGGTTTAAGAATATGACCTTTAATTTCAACATAGGTCTTTTTTACCGTAACGTTGTTTACTTTAGCAGTTTCTATCACAAAACAATTAAATTTGATGAGGATTTTATTGCTGCTACATAGCAAGTATGTACATGAATTGCATTTCATGCGCTATATAATAATGTCTACTGCATAGGGCTTCCATGTTTTCGAACTAGAAATGTCACTTGGTAGAGCACATACCTCTGCCAGCAGTCCCCTTAAAGTAAAACTAGCCTTATGGCCACATTGTGTCTCAGCTGTATATTGGTGGTAGTTACAGGTTTCTAACCCTATTTGTTAACATAGCAGCTGGAATATATGAAACTACTTTCAAATTCACCACATTCAGATTTTTATTTGGTTCCGCATGAAATTACTGTTATGGTGAGTTGTTCTCTGAGAAATCAACAAATATGTTGAAAAACACCATATCTCACAATGTTAAAGAAAGTTACAAAATTGCACCACACCCTTCCCCGTGTTTTGTTGTTATCTGCCCAGTCGTTTTTACGTAATCCTGCTAAATAACAAACAAACAGAAGCAGATATAAACATAAGCTCCTTGCCAGAGGTAAAACTCAAGTTAGCACAAATGCAAAGCAAATTAGCACACACTTCCTTCAAGCACATGCAATCCACTCGTACAGTTCTGAGCAAAAAGAGGTATACAATGTTGTAATGATGGTGCAGCACATGAGTGAAAGTGCAGGGTTCAACTTACAAGCTATGTAAGAAAGGTGCTCCTACACCTTACAGGCATGTAAATGGAAAACAATGTTAAACTGTGTTACAGGGTTTATGAGTGGTAGCATTCTCATCTAATTCCTCCGTCACAGAATCTAGCTCCATAGGAAAAGCTCCTCAGACATGTTGCTTAATGTAAACAACATATTCCTGTTTGTTTTTAGTTATAATGGATCAGTCACATCTTCATTTGATCTTTTAGGAGGAGGAATTCAACTGGCTGCTTAAAGAGGAAGTCCACGCTGTCCTGAAGCAGCTCCAGGATGTCCTCAAGGTAAAAGATAAGACTTCATCTTTACAAATGATTGTAGTTATTTCACTGAACTCATTGTCACATATTTTAATGGCCTTTGCACCACTATACATGACGATCTGTTTCCTTGTCCCGGCCTGTTGTAGAATGTCCTTCATGGTTCTTAAGGAAGTTTTTAAAGAAAATGAAAAAAGACCTGAGATTTTAAATGCTGCAAATACACAAAGACACCCAAATACAGAAAGCCTGCGTTAGGAAAGGATGGCAGTGAGCTTCAAATGTTACATTTTTTTTCCCAGACATTTATGGTTTAACAAGGAGGTGCTATTAACATGCGTCATAGGAAATGGGATTGAGCTTTTATTGAGCTTTACATGCACAAGGGCTACTTATATATGAGCTCCTGCTGCAGTCCTTTATGTTTATATTACTTTGCTTTGCATTTTGACAAAGCTCAACATGTGTTTATCTTTTATTTACACTGTGCTCAGAAATCATTGAATTGTCAAAATCAGGTAAGAAAAATTATCAGAACGATATTGATCATATCATCACCATTCGATACCAGACAAAGTCAATGAATGATAATATCGCATTATCACCCAGTCATGGCTGTATTGTGTTTTCAGTAGCTTGTGTAGTAAATTTTGCTCTGCTGTTGTCAACAGGAGGCATCAAGACGTTTCTCAACGCCGACACCAGGTCTGGAGAGTCAGCTCAAGCAGGAAAACTTCATCCTCGGCAGCTCAACGTAATCAGTCATATCTCTAAGCATTTAATTTCAAGGTGCAACAGTTACTGTACAGTTTCAACGGTTGGGTCGACTGCAACACAGTAAGGCCCTATGTCTGTCACATACCAGTGTCTTGTCTTGAGCAAAGTGGCTGCAGGGATTAATATTCTCTGTTGTTAACAGATTTCCTTCATGTGGTTTCCAGAGAAGTCATGTACAGTGTGTTTGTTGGTATGGGAGGGGCATGTGACACAGAGAGCCGGGCAGAGCTGAGGCTATTTTAAGAGTAAACAGACAGTTAATGTCACAAACACAAATATTCATGTAGCCTAAGGGCATTTGCACACTCTCTGTACAATGTCAGCTAGACAGTGTGATCACACAGTGCTGTACTGGCCATTACATATACCCAGTGCTGGGGGGCTCTATACACTCACTATACAAGTTGTGTAGGGTTACGCATGCAAGGGTCTCACTTCCCTCTTATTTTAAAGAGGTTGTTTACAACTCTGATGGGTGGATGAAGCAGAACTATCCTGCTGGTCACAAGAGCACCATGTAAACAACAGTAATGTTGATGTCTCTCTAACCAGCCCTGCCGCTTGGTCTCTGTGTGTTTGGCTCAGCAGCCACTTCAGATATCTCTCAAATGCTGTAATGGAATTCTTTCACAACATTCTCTTGGACTGAAGGATTAACTCACTTGATTTATGTAAGCAAAAGTCAGTGGTCAAGATGGCCTCACAAGTATATCTATGTTTTTCTTAAATGTGACATCTTAAGAGGGAAGTCTTCAAATTTTGAACAAACATTCACTTGCACTCAAAGATGAACTAGATGTAGGTGCCTGCAGGTCAAAGGTCACAGTGACCTTGGATCCCTGTTATATGACAGTTAGGATTTTCATTACATCTTGTACAATTCGCTTGGACTCACTGATTAGCTGATTAGGTTCATGGTGACTCCAAAAGACATGTCTTTGACCTCTCAAATGTGATATCTCAAGAGTGCTTGAGGGACTTTCTTCCATCCTTGATCAGTTGTCCCTTGGCCCAAGATTTTCAGATACAGTGATAATGATTCAGTGGTCAAAGGTCACTGTGACCCTATATGAATCTGGGGGGGAAGGTATGTAGAAATATGTAGATGAAAACTGCACTGGTTGGAAGAGGCATTCAACCACAGTGGGATTATTCTAGATTTGACTTTGAAATACAACCTTTTATTATGTTTGAGTAACACCAACAGGTAACAGTATTTAATTACATAGACTGTGGTGGACCACCATAATCGAATTTGTTCCAGCAAAGTTTCATAGTGACAAAATGTTTTGTTACACAACATAAAAGATCCCTGATGTGTTTTTTTCCTGTATTATTGCTTCGTTGTCGCTCGGTCTTCCATCGTCAGCACTGGGAGAAATTCCTCCTGCGTAGGTGGACCATTAAAAGTTCCTCATACACCACCCATAAAGTATATTTATGTATTAAAGTACCATCCTCAGCAGGCAGACAGAATTTGGCATAAACTGTTTTCTCTGCACCGAAGCATAAAGCCACCCACCTATCCAATAAACAAACAAACTCTCAGACAGATTAAAAAGTTAGCAATGTCTGATTGGAGTTTGTACAGCATGCACTCTGATGTTTTTCATTTATTGATAATCTTGATACTTTAATCTCTGTGACTTATAGATGCTCAAGTCATAGCTGGTTGGAATTAGTTGGTCATTTACTTCATATTATAACCGTTCTGATCAGGTATTAATCTTACACTCGGTAAACATTTTCCTCCTATAATTTGCCTTTCCCATAGCTTCTCTGTTGGTAATCAAACTGTGATGTTTTGCAGCATGGATCAGGTGAAGGGGGTGCTGACTCTGCAGGGAGAGGCTCTGAGTCAGGCTGTGAGTTTGACTTATTCTCAATCAAAGCTTTCTTCCCTTATAAAAGGACATACAATTTTGATTTAGCTAAATGTTTTGCTTTTCTTGACAGGACATAAATCTGAAGGTTGCCAAAAGTAGCCAGGTGCTGCACTTTCAGTTCAGAGAGGACAAGCAGTGGAAGCTGCAGCAGGTCAGTGTATAATGGTACCACGGACATGGAGAACCACAGCTGGAGCTGTAGGAATTTTTAAATCATAGTAAATCGGAAATCCTGCCTCATTCATCCCTCTCACCTCTTCATCTCCCTCTTGCCTCCACTCCTCAATCAGATCCAGGATGCCAGGAACCATGTGAACCAGGCTCTGCAGCTGCTGAACAGCCGTGATGAGAGCTACCACTTCCAGACGGGGGCTGAGGTCAATAAGGTCGGCCCCCACTCTGGGCCACAGAGCCCTGTTCCAAACATGGATGATATCCCAGCCTTACAGGGGTCACTTCTTGTACTAACTTCATGTATCTGGTTGTTCTGTAGCTCATGGATGCAGTGATGCTGCAGCTGACACGAGCACGAAACCGCCTCACCACCCCCGCCTCCATGACTCTCCCTGAGCTGGCCACCAGTGGTCTGATGGTACAGGCTTGCAGAAACACACATTACACTCACACACACATTGCACAGACGCGCTCACAACAGGAAGCAGACAGAGGCAGGAAGTGATGTCTCAACTCCTTTGCAGAGACTACGTGATCATGTTGTCGGCTCTTATCACAAAAAACTCTCTTGAAATGTTCGTCTGTGTCTTCTACGTCTATGACATGGCTTTCTCACTAGGAGACATTCGTTTTTTTTATTTGTGTGTCTGTAGCTCATGGTGAATCCAGCGGGATTAACACATCGACTTCTCCTGGATTTCTACATACATGATACTAGAGGCCAGGCAGAGAACGGCCACAGAAACTGCAGAGCGTCTCACTTGGACATTTGCGTTCACACATGCACCTTCTCCAGAGAAAATACAGAGGAACTGCAGAGTTCAGTGCACGTCTGAAAGCAGCTTTATAGACGATGGGTTGTTGAAGACACCAATATTTCTCCAAGTACATGTACATAGCAAAACAAATGTGTCCGTCTCTGTCCTCGGGTTAATCGTAGGCTGTTTCTCCTGGTTTGGTCTGAATCCACTATCTCCAATGAAGAGAAAATCTCACGTTTTCTTGCCAGTCTCTGGTTTGGGACTCATGAATACCAAACCTTCAAATGGTTTCATCTTGATATATGTAATGGACTTGGAGATGAAACATTATTCAGGAATTCATGAGTATAAATGATAGATTAGACAAATTTCTGAAAAATGAGCCCCGACCTAAACCCATCAATCAGCTTTGGAATGAAGTGGAACACCAGGTGTGAAATTTTCACTGAAGTTTTTTTTCCTTTTGTTGTGTATCTAAAGTAAGAGATAATACATAAAGAATTAAACTGTTTATCTTGAACAAACTACATCACAACTACAATCTCTAAAGACAAAGGTCCGGGTGTTATCATCCCTCTCAGGAGATCCAATCACAAGTGTTCAGCTCTTAGTTATTAAAGCCCCCGGGACTCAATGAGGACACATATGAAAGCTGATCACTCAGACAGCTGTGGGAAGTGGTCTGATACTCACATGGCCACATGATGTAAGTTCTGTTCTGTTAAACACCCACACTTTTTTATTACAATTTCAAACGAGTAAAAATGTATTCCATCGCAAAGTTGAGTGCAGCACACAAACCCAACAGTTCCCATAATAATTTGTCATGGGAATTGTGGAGAGAAAAACGCCCTCATTACCTGAAAGACATATTTAGCAGGACCAGAACTATGCTTTAAGTCTGACCCTAAAAATAGAGATGGTTTCTGCCTCCCGAACACAGATTGGGAGCTGAAGGCTCTTCTTCCCATTATATACAGATTCTTGGAACAACAAGGGAGCCTGTGTTTTGGGAGTGAGTTGATCTATTTGGATAATATGGTGTTATGAACTCTTTAATATATGATGGTGCTTGATTGTTAAGGGCTTTATATGTAAGGAGCAGGATCTTGAATTCTATTCTGAATTTTACAGGGAGCCGAGAAGCTAAGACAAGAGTTATATGATCTCTCCTTGTAGTTCCTGTCAGCACTCATGATGATGCATTTTGGACCAACTGGAGGCTTTTCACAGACTTACTGGGACATCCCGATAATAAAGAGTTACAATAATCCATTCTTGAGGTAACAAATGCATTGACTAGTTTCTCAGCATCCTTCTGAGACAGGATGTTCCTAATTTTCATAATATTGCGCAGTTGGAGGAAAGCTGTCCTCGAACCTTGTTTTATAAGTGGGTCAAATGAGATGTCCTGGTCAAACATAACTCTGAGGTGTTTCACATTAAATACCCCACTGAGGTGAAACGACCCTGTTGCCTCACCAGTCGAGTCCAGTTGTACCTGAATACACTTTTCTTGGGTTTATTTACCATGAAGTCTTGCACTGTTAACTATTGCTCCATGTTCCTTTCTTTCTCTTTCATGTCCAGAAAATGTTCACTCCTCCCATGCCTGGAGATGTGATGGTGAACTTTTACATCAACTTGAGCAAACTGTGTCTGACGGTCTACCAACTCCATGTGCTGCCCCCCAACACCACCAAGGTTTGAACTTGTGACTCCCTGCATCACTATATAAAGCTACACTCAGTGCCGTATGGATGTTTTTGTAACTCTGTCATCTCAATAGAATTTCAAACCAGCTGGAAGTTCAGTGTTGCACAACCCTGGAGCAATGTTGTAAGTCCTGTTTCTTTTCTATTCTTTCTGTTCTAAACACATGTAGAAGTTTAAATAATGTGTACAATGATTACCTTAAATGAATATATAGCAAGTGAAAAGGAGCAGTAGTTATTGATGACAATCTATTAGGGACTTCAACACCTTTGTAGAGTGGAGGTGTATCTTCCTCTTCGTCTCTCTTTACCTTCTGTGAACACTTCCCCCGACAGTGAGCTCAACCACAACCGTTTCGAGGTGAGCCATGTTCACAAGGTGGAGTGCGTGGTGCCGTGGCTAAACGATACGCTGGTGTTCTTCACCATCTCCCTGCAGCTCTGTCAACAGCTTAAGGACAAGGTACATATATGTTTATAAATGTGGTCTCAAGGGTGGTTTTCCATCAGTCAAAGGCTCGAATTATTATTTTCGTTCGGGTCTAAGACGTCAATTTAAAGGATATAGCAATAAAGCATTATATAATAATTTGCTGGTGTATAATTGTAAAAGTGTAACTTGACTAATGCCACACTAAGCTCCTTTGTCCTCCTTTCTTTGCAGATATCAGTCTTCTCTAGTTTCTGGAACTACAGACCTTTCTAATCCTCCTGAAGTCAATCCTCCAATCTAGTGTAAGGGACATCCTGTGAAGGTTTTATTTTGTATATGTTGTTCACCCTCTCGTTCACTCTAAGGTGTTGCATAAATAGGCGAAGGAGCCAATCAAATCTTAACAGATGTCATTATTTGCCATTTCCCACATTGCATCTTACAGCACTGACTTGAACTTCTGAAAGAACGAATGTAATTGTTGTTGATTTATCAGTAGAATTTTTTGTTACATTCAAGCTATTTAATACTAAGTATTTATCCCAAAGTTTTCATGTGAGCTGTTGTGTGGAAAGCTAATGTGTGTACTCAGGGTTGGACAACTTAGAAGAAGAGGAAGAAGTTATGGCTCACAGCAGGAGTTTTTTTCTTGAAATGTTTATTATTTCGCTCATTTCCCCCCAACATTTTGACACTCCCATGTGAGACACATGGTCATAAAGATGACATAAAGATGCTCCAAACATATTTACTCAATCAGCTACTCGGGGTGTTTTAACACCTATAATGTGTTTGCTCTGGTCAGAATTATTTAATGAGTTTCCAAATGCATAGAGTTTTCAAAAACCCTTGTTTCGGTTTCTTTTCACACAGAAAACTCCAAGTGAACCCAAATGCATCACTACAAACCACGTGACAATTTTCTCTCCTCTTATTGGTCATATGTATCTAGGGCGGGAGCAAGAAAGTATATGTATAGAAGGTATATGATAAGGCCAAACCAGACTTGAATTTCTTTTCTGAGACCGGCTGCTGCAGTGTGTGTGCTTTGCCACATCCCAGAATGCAAAGCAGATCTGGCTACAGAAGCCAATGATGCATTTTGAAACTTTCTGAAAAAACAACATTGATAGAATATCAATATGGGCAAATTGTGCCCGGGTACTGGTCATGGTGAACACACTGGAGTGATCCACTTAAAGGAAAATTTCAACATTTCAGAATTCCTGGAGTTAGGTCAGTTTTATACTTCTCTCATGCCTTCAACTATTGGGCTATCTTAACAAAGATTGACAACTTGATTGTGGATTTTATTTCACTTTCACTAATCAGGACATTCGAGACAGAGTTCAAAAAAGTTGTTCAATTATCAATGCCAGGTGTATCATTGGATCCTAAAATATTGTGAAGACAAAATAAAAAAATTCTGTGAGGAGACACAAAAGTATTGTGAAACATTCCCCATTGTGAGCTCTGATGGGATTAAAATAAGTCCTTTACAGTCGCTGTTAAGCTACCAGTCATATCTGTGATTTCAAGTGTTTGTCTGTTCTGTGTTCATATTTATTTGACATATTTTGCACACTTTATTGATTCCCTGTGAACCAAACACTAATCTAATTATGAGCAAATGACTTCATTCCAGTAAGTGTTATTCTCTATTTTGAAAAGTTGTCTATTATATCAAATATTTAATGATTTTTCTGTGCAATAAAATATTCTAAACACTAATATATCTGTTCTGCCTGGCTCTTTGCTCCAGCTACTGTGAAGCCACATGTAAAGAGGTCTCTATTAAACCCCCGGTTTTCTCGTCTTCAT
The DNA here is from genome assembly GCA_038501795.1 of Pseudopleuronectes americanus. Classification (NCBI taxonomy): domain Eukaryota; kingdom Metazoa; phylum Chordata; class Actinopteri; order Pleuronectiformes; family Pleuronectidae; genus Pseudopleuronectes; species Pseudopleuronectes americanus. Next base: position 17,923,744 of record CM076732.1, on the reverse strand, counting down.
AGTTTTTTGAGCATTCAGTGATCAAATGCATTCATTCATTGATTTGTTACCATAAGATCAGGGTAAAGTAAAATCACCCATGTGAGTGTGAGGATAAAGTAACTCATATAGTTATGAGGTTATCTCCGAGATGATCAATGTTTTGAGCTGACCTGATTTAAACTCCAAGTTTAAAGACAACAAAATGTGTTTAGAAAAATACATTCTGTCTATTACTGACACTCTGTAAAAGGGCGTAAATTGAGCTTTTTCTTGTCCTGTTGAACACTTAAATCACTTTACAGGACAGCTTTGCCATTCACCCACTCCTACAGTGCATCTATGTGCAACCCCTTTCAGTCCATCACTCATACACCGTTGGCACAGCTGTCAGGGGCAATTTGGGGTCCAGAATCGTGCCCAAGGACACTTCGGCACGTGGAATGGGGGAGAGAGGGGTTGAACTGCCTCCTTTTTAGAGAACGACCTCTACCTTTTGAGCCACAGCCATGTACTTTGTCCTCTGAAAATGTTTTTATGTGTGTGCTCTGTAAATGAACATGGCATTAAGAGAGTGAACACACTACAGAATGAACATAGAGCAAAGGTGACTTTTTTTTTCTTTTATATTTGTATTCCTAAATAAAACCTTCAAATGAAAATATGACCATCCTTCCAACAGACAAAGTCAGAGGAAGTCGTCTTCAAATCTACAGAGACACAGAGACAGCAAAGAGTTTCCAGCCCCTCTGCTGTATCCTAGCAATCAGTTCCACACAACAGTGACAGTCAACAAAATCAGGCGTGTTACATTTTCATTGCTGGGTTAAGACGTGCTAGTGAACAATTATTCACACTTTATTAAACTCTGTTAAAAACTGATTGAGCTTTGGCACAGGATTCAAACTACAGGGCTCTACATCTTCATCAGTCGTCTTCACAATACTTGGTGAGTGCAGCTCAGCTGTCAGGGATCCAGAGCCAAGTTCTCTATGCCAACCTTCCGTCCTCTGGGCTGTGGTGGAAACATGGGCAAATCATTTGCTTTCACTTGAGACTATTATCACACACAATCCAAACAGTAATACCTAATGATATGGGCTCAATTTCAGTCCATTTCACTGAGACACACTGATTTGTCTAAGGTCTGCATTGATTGTTGAATTGTCTTCTGAGCTGTGTGGTAAGTTCTTGTACTGACAGGCCCCTAAATATTCCCACAATAGCCCAAAATTCCCAAGGTGCAGCATGGTAATTCAGAACGGCTGCCTCCGATATCACCTCCAGCAGCGGCAGCTCAGAGCTGCACAATGTTCAGGAGGAGTTAAAGGTCCTTCTTCTTCAGAACTGCTTCATATCATTATGAAGCAGACATCTGACAGGTTGTCTCTCAACAGGTTTGTGTCAACTCACTCTGTAGTAGATCTTAATCTTTAGGTAGTAAACAGCCACCCTGACAGTATCCTGTAAGATGCACTGATAAACTTGGGAAGTCATGTGACCCTGAGCTTTACCTTTAAAGAGTTTTCTGTGGGGAGGCTTTGTCGTCCCTTGAGCAGGAGACCTGAGGTTAGTGCATAGCAGCTATGGAGAGTCACCACAGAACTAAATGATCTCCATTTATAAACACACTGACTGTGGACTGAGGAAAATCACCGTCTACACAATGAGTGTTTGTTTTTCACTTTGTGTCCTCACTGACAACTCCAGTTTACTAACCGCATTAATACAGCATATTGTACTGTAGCGCTCCTCACTTCATTATGTTCCATTGTGGTGATTATTTGAGACACAACAAAGTGTACTCAGAGTTCAGACATTTAAACACAACGTTAGAGGCTATATACAGTCACTATGTACGTAGTGAAGAGGCAGCTTGTATGTTCTTCAAGCTAGTTGCTTTGGCTTTGGATTGAACATGAGGAGGTGTGTTTTCCTTTACACTTGACAGGTGCATGTGTGTGTGTGTTTACCTTCTGATCGTCACAGCAGCAGCAGCAGCAGCAGCGGATGATAACCAGGAGGACCAGCAGCAGAATCATGCCTGACAACACACAGCACACACAGGGAGAGGTCAGAGCCCGGTACTCAGTGTTCAGAGTGGAAGCTCTCCCTCATCTGCAGTCAGAGTGTCACGTCAAACCCAGGTTCATGAAACCTTAAGGGTATGACACCAAGTTCTTCAAGAGTTTGACCCATGTCGGGACGCACTCTGACAACATACTGCAAGTGAGCTGGAGCTAGCTGCATATGGAACTTTCCTTTGTTGTACCAAGCAAGTTCTTACAAGGCTACATGAAATAAAATAAAATGACCTATCTATATGGTTATATTACAAATATATATGAATAATACATCAATAATAAATCAATAATAGAGCAAACCAGTGACTAAAACTCCAAGCATGGTAAGAGAAAACTAAAGAAAATCATTAGAGACGTCAAACATCTCAACAACAGATGCAACAGATGCAACACTCAGATACAAAGCCACAGATACACATGGTAACTGAATCACATAAGATACAGTGGAATGATTACACATGAACACATGTGTAGGTTCAGGTCTTATGTTTGTATTTAAAAGCAGGTGAACAACAGGTGAACAAGTCCAATATTGGTGGCTCTGACTGAGAACAGCACAGCGCCCTCTGGTGACTGTTGCTCTACTACCACTGTCTGATCGGCAGTGATTCAAACAAGTGAATTGACTGGGAATCGATCGACTGGTAATATTAAAGAGCCTGTAGTGTTTTTAGTGAGTTTACCTACGTACTCTTATGCAGTAATTTAGTGTAAAAAGGACAATTGCTCAGACAGTTGCTTTAGTGTTGTTATTTTCTTATTGCTTTTCTTATTCTATCTTCTTTTTTAAACTTATTTAATTATTTTTTACTTGGCTTGTACAGCTCTGCTGGTCAACACCAAGTGGCAACCTGCAGTGACATCACCCGTTGGTTTGTGAACTGTGAACTTTTTGTATATAGACTATGGACATCACTAACTGCCTGGGGCGGCTGTGGCTGAGGGGTAGAGTGGTCGTGGTTCGATTCCCAGTCTGAACCATCTGCATGCCGAAGTGTCCTTGGGCAAGATGCTGAACCCCGAATGGCCCCCCCTTAGAATAACAAAGTGCTGGGATAGATGCACTGTATGAATGTGTGTGTGAATGGGTGAATGTGAAACTGTAATGTAAAGCGCTTTGAGTGGTCATCAAGACTAGAAAAGCGCTATATAAATACAAATCCATTTACCATTTAAATGTGCTGTGTAAATAAACTGGACTTGATATGTGTGACGTAGATGAAATGGGGGTATTAATACAATGGTTTCCAATTTCCACTCACATGCATGGAGAAATTTGCCTTAGACACTTTACAACTTTGTAAATATTTTACACAACTGTGCTTTATGTGATTCACTGGTATGTGAAGATGGACTTGAATCGTTGTGCAGCAGGAGATTTAATGAGCACTTGGCGAGCTGCAGTTGCTAAATTACTGCACTCCTCGTTCACTGTGTGTACTAAGTCTCATAGAAAGAAGGAATATGCAGAAACACATTTCACACAGTCCCTTGGACATTTGAATGAGAAGAAACATGTAATTTTGACGCATCTGCATCTAAATGTGAGAGTGAACGATGAGAAAGCCAACTCATGTGTTGTGCTGATTCCTATCCATGTTCTTAGCACTTAAGGAGTTTTGTACATGAATGAAACACAACATGTTTTCAGTGTTTTCTACTCTAAACCTTTTCATTCACTGCCACTCACCGATGAAGATGAAGAAGACTGCAAAAGAAGCGATGTCCCAGTCAGACTGGAACAGCTGCTTGGACTGAAGTCTGGAAACCACATCGTTGAACTGGGCCTCAAGCTCCTTCTCGAGGTTCCTCTGATCCATCGCTGTGTCTGCACGTTACAATGCAACAAGCTTCTTAGTTCAAGAGTCTACATAGATTCATTCACACATGATCAGCAGCACCGGCAGAGCGGAGCCGGAGCAGTGTTGGGTTGGACTGAAACACTGTAGACACATGGCACAAGCACCATACTAACCACAAACTACAGAAAAAGAACCTGTGAGTGTAGACATTTGATTATGTTTGAATGAATATCTGAATGAACAGTAATGTAAAGCACCACTGATTATCCCAGATATTGATTATAAATAAAAAGAAATGTGTTATCATTAGATTGTATTTTTATTGGTTTTACTGCATAGATATATGTATCCATTTACATATGGACACCTGATTACTGTTTTAAGAATATCAGTGTGAGCTTTATTTTTTTAAATAATAAATGCGATATGGGTCAATGATAAATAAAGCTCCTAAATAGGTATTTGAAAAAGGAACAATGTCATTAAGTCTCATTTGTCAAAAAACTGCTTTAAATCATTTTTTTTAACAGTGTTTCGAGCTTTACCAACCAAAACATGTCAGGAGGGCAACCACATCTTTGTAAAGATACATTTATTTTTGGTGAAATGTGTGTTTTATTAAGATTGCGTGTTTTTGTGCTGAGTGTAGACTGAGGAGAGGTGTAGATATGAATCCTTCAGAGCTAAACATAATGGATCGATATCACAGATGACATTTTGACGTCCAAGCAGGAGAAGAACACGCAAGCAAATAGTAACAGGCATCTTCTTCAGCTTCATTTTCCTCTGTGACACTCTCAAAGCTTTTAATGTTGACAGCCAGCAGCTCCGGTGTTAGTGTCTGCTGTGAGGAAATATGTGGCGGCCCTGACAGCTCAACACAATGCAACTTCACAAAACACACACAAATAAACAAAGCATATGCAAATAGATAAAAGACATGCGCAGTAAATACTCACAATAATTGGATTATTACCTTTGTTTTGTGAATATTTGTGTTTTATTCTGAGTATTTGGTCGTGTGTTGAGTATATGGTTGTGTTGTGAGTATTTGGTCGTGTTGTCAGGATTTTTTACCTGTTGTGTATAGTGAGTATTTGCCCAATTTATTTGCCCCTGTTGTGAGTATTTGGTGGTACTGTAAAAAAGGGCCACCATAAAAATGTCCTGAATGTAAAGATCCCAGAGAAACCTGCATCTCATTACACACTGAGCAGAACATCTATCAGTATATATTTATTAGAATGTACTGCGAGTTGCTCAATGTGTTGTTGTACAGGTCAACCATTGTTGAAACACTGCAACACAACACAGGACACAGTGAAAATAGAAGATACACATTGATCTTCTTACATCGAGCACAAGTTGTGTACGCGTCTACTTCCTGGATAAATCAACGCACTTCAGTCTGTGTTGACTGGAAACTAGGCGGATTCTTTCGGGAACAACTCCAATTAGACACTATTCATTTTTATACAGACACGAAGTGAACACATACATTTTATATCGGCAACGGCAGATTTCAAAGTTGTTGGTTTTTTCAATACAATGTGTTACTTTGTCGTTATTCAGAAGAACAGGTGCCTACCTGAGGGTGGCGCAGCTTGTGTTAGTCCTTTGTGTTCCGGGTACGAAGGTCGGTTTGACTCACCTGTTTTATTATCTGTTCGCTGTCATGGTGACTGGTGTTAACCAAATAGCGAACCAGATAGTGAACTGAGGTGGATCATATGTAGACCTGATGTTACAATTGGTGACTGATGTGAATCTGATTTGGAAAAGATTGTGAACTGTTATGGACCTGATATGGACCTGATATTGATCTGATATGGACCAGATGTGGACCTGATGTCAGACTTCTATCCTCATAATTGCATATGAATAAAAAAATCTAAATATGATTTAACCACGTTCTCTTATATTAACCTTGTGTATAAGTCGTATTCCTGTAAACCCCTAAACACTACACCTGAGAAAGAAGTGTAAGTTATTATATTGTTGTTTTTACTTTTCACGCTGTATGTTTCTTTGAGTTTAGAAAAATATTTATTTTGTTGTGCATTATTTCCCCTGAGGACTTGTGACGTTGACCTTTCATATTATATTTCTTTCAAATTAAAAAATGTAATACATGTGTATGACGTCGTGTAATGCCTCTACGGCTTGGAATCATTTGATTGGCTCAGCAGTGTGGGGTGGGCGGCACCAGGCCTGTGCGGAAATGCTCGTTGACTGACAGCTGTGGTAACTAATGAACACATCGTAGTCCGCTGACGTCACACTTCTACCGACGTGGAAGCAGGAAGGGAACTTCCTCTCGGTCTTCCGGGTTGTTGGAGTCCCTACAGCGGCTCTTGTTGTTGTTGTTGAAGCGGTGCGATGTCCGAGGATCCTACGCTGTCCCTCCGGGTGTCGGAGATCCGACACCCGGCGGGTCTGTTCGAGCGCTACAACACCGAGGAGATCCGCCGGATCGAGCGCAAAGTCCGCGGGGAGATCGAGCAGAAGAAGGAGGAGCTGAGGCAGATGGTCGGGGAGCGGTACCGGGACCTGATCGACGCCGCCGACACCATCGGAGAGATGAGGGAGTGCTCGGAGAGCGTGGTCCGGTCCATCCAGGACATGCACCGGTACTGCCACAGCCTGAAGCAAGGCACCGCCGAAGTGAGCAGCTGCAGACAGGAGGTGAACACTTAACTGGAATAACTTGGAATAACCAGACCCAATTAAAGAAAGTCACACTTAATTTACTACATACGTTACATCAAACCAATCACCTCATTTATACCATTGCTTTATGTGCAGAGGGACTTAAACCCTGATCAACTCGGAGGGGACATGTCACATCTAATCATTTCCTGTAGGATGCTGTCAGAAAAGATCATGTCGATTGTACTTAAACTTCCACTCCTCGGTGGTGAGTCTACCTAGTCACAGCTATGAAACTTTGTTGAAACCATAAGACTATAAATGGTTTTGTATTTATATAGCGCTTTTCTAGTCTTGATGACCACTCAAAGTGCTTCACAGTTCAGTTTTACATTCACCCATTCACACACACATTCATACAGTGCATCTATTAGCAGCACTTTGTTATTCTATGGGGGGGCAATTCAGGGTTCAGCATCTTGCCCAAGGACACTTCGGCATGCAGATGGGTCAGACTGGGGATCAAACTGCCGACCTTCAGGTACGACCACTGTACCCCTCAGCCACAGCTCACCTGGTTAAACGGCCTCAACACGGTTGTGTGAGTCTACTGAACAGAGAGAAACTGAAATCACTTGGTTTAAATCACAATGAGCTGATGATTCCTCAGGATAAATACAGACCACTAATCACTGCTAATATTCTGTCAAATTAATTCAAGACACACACGTTATCTAAAGTCGTTGTAGCCTGTTATATAAACGTGTGTGTGTGTGTTGTAGAGCCAGAAGCAGTGGCAGTGGCAGGAGAAGTTCTACACCATGGCCTCCCAGATAAAGCTCCTCTTGGAGATCCCAGAGCGCATCTGGAGCGCCATGGAGGCGTCCCAGTACCTCCAGGCCACTCAGCTCTACCTGCTGTGTTGCCACCTGCACAGTCTGCTACAGCTGGAGACTGCCACAGCGGGCCACTACAGCCCTGTCCTGGCCCGCTTCCCCATTCTGGTGCGGCAGGTGGCCACCACCGGACACTTCAGGTACTGGATGTTTTCTTACTCGTGTCTTTGTTAAGACACATGTTCAGGGATTTGTGATTCTGAAGAAGAATCTCGACATGTGAAAGTTAGTGAAAGTGAGGTCATTGGTCAGTAAGCAGCTGGTCTTCCTGCAGGTCCACCATTCTGCTGGACAGCAGGTCTCTGCTGCGGGGCCGGGTGGTGTCAGACCAAGCGATCGCTGAGGCCCTGGTGTCTACCATGCTGCTGGAGGACAGCTCACCACGCCAGGCCCTGGCCGACTTCTTGCTGGCCCGGAAAGCCTCTATCCATCAACTGCTCAACCAACCACAGCATGGTATTCTATTTTCCATTTGCAATATGCAGTAAATGTAAATGTAAATCAGTTCATGACCATGCTTATTTCTATCCAGGTGCGGGGATCAAGGCCCAGGTGTGCAGCTTGGTGGAGCTGCTGGTCACCACTCTGTTCCAGGCCTACGCCGTTTTCTACCTGCCCCAAGAGGGCAACCCCAGGCCAGGGGAGGGAGCCCTGAGCTGTGGCATGCTCTTCTCTATCCTGGAGAATGTTACCTCAACCAGCCCTGCAGGTAAATAGCATGGACTTCCTGGATGCTTGGAAAGGTTTTTGTTATTTCCTTACTAAGAGTTGGAAGAGTAAGAGTAACAACATCAGACTGGAGTTGTCCTTTTCGATCGTTGTCACTGTTTTAGCTCTTCTTCTTCCTATGTTTTTGAGCTTTTGTCTCATGCAAGCAGCTGAGACACTTCAACATGTGGACTTTCCAAATGGTATTGGAACAACTTAACCTGCTGAGATTGGCTTAGCTACATCTGTAACTGTTTTAAAATCTATTTTTATTGTTGTTTTATCCTTTTGTGAAGCACTTTGTAACGTTGTAAAGAAAAGTGCTGTACACGTAAAGCTTGTTAATAGTGTTATTCATCAAAATCAGGAAATGTGTTTTCAAGGCTTCTGATAAAAAGTCCCCTCTGTTGATCTTCTCTCGCTGCTCAGCTAAAGTCAGGAAGGTGTTGCAGGAAGAGACGAGTACCGGCAGCTGGTTCAAGTACCTGCCTCCCTCCATCACTGATTTCCAGCCCGCCCTCCGCACCCTGGCTCAGCCAATCCAGAGAGAGCAGCTCCGGGACACACTGCAGCAGTGGATCAATACGTAAGGAAGCTGCTTGTCTTTTTTATATCAGCTGCTTCCTGTGTCTCAGTTGTTTGACATACATGTCACACACAATCACACAGAGACACTGAAGACATTTGTTTTTCTCATCTGGCCTGTTCTGACATACCTGCATCATTAATGACGTCAATGAATAGGATACAACTTTCAGTTTTCGATCGCTGTCACTCTAAGGCATCAAAGCCGTGTCATAACTAATCATTCATTCAGAAATTACTTTCAATAATAACCACTCTTAAGCTGTTGTACCTCAACACACCCTGCACAGAGGTTTCAGGGGTTTTACAAACATACTGATGACAACACTGTGGAAAGTGTCTGCTACCGTCATTGTTGTAGTTTCAGGAGGCACTGAGAACACGGCACATCTTCCTTCACATACACTTTCATTTTGTGTCAACAGGAGGGAGAGACATCACAGAGGGAGCAGAGGCCCAAAATCTACTGTAGCTGCCCTAGCTTTGTTATCATTTACTGTTGATCTACTTACTATATGTAGAAACAGTGTTAAGCAAAGATAGAGAAAGACAAACTTGCTGCAGATTGTGGAACTCATGCTCTCCCTCAAAGCTTCACATCTGTAACTGACAGTGGGGACATTACTTGGGCATACTTAATAAATGAGCATAGCTTAACAACAGAATAACAACATTCTAAGCTTGTCAAGTGTATAAATACTTCTCCGGAGAATTGGGTCCACACTCTTTCCGCACTTTGAAAAAAAAAGATGCTTTCACAACAGCAACACATTTTGTTTATTGACGGAATAAGGCGTCTTCAAATGTTTTAAACCCTTACCTAATTACCTCAACTGTCTCAGATTAATTTCCTTTTGATAACTGATCCATGCCCCCTCTGTTCTCAGGTGTAAGGAGGACATTTGCCATGGCGTTGGCAGCCTACTTGTCTATGTCAAGAGCCTGAAGGGGCTGGCGGCCATCAGAGACGCTGTGTGGGACCTCCTATCCACTGAATCAATCAGTCAGCACTGGAGCATTGTGTGCCAGCGGCTTCTGGAGCGCCCCCTGGCTGTCTGGGAGGACTTCCTCCAACTGCTCTTCCTTCAGCGCCTGCAGGTTGGTGCTTGTCCAGTCTCATATTTCGGCCCTTTTGTTTTATTCAGTCTTGCCGCACTGACATCCTGCCTGCTGACATGGTAAAATATGTAGATATTAATCACTCCAGTGTTTCCTTACTGTCATTTTTCAAGGCCATCACCAAAGAAGAAACTGAGGCCATCTCAACGAGTTCTGTCCAGCTCCTTACCTCAGCTGTGAGGGACCTGGAGGGCCAGACCACCCAAACCTCTGTGGGCAACAACCCTGGCTCTGTCCGCCGGGCACAGTATGAGGTAGACGTGGCATCCTTCCTGTGGTCCGAGTCTCCAGGAGACCTGCTGAGTGATGCAGGTTGGATTAATGTGACCCAGCGGGGGCAGCAGCATCAGAGGAGTGGCCTGGCCATGAAGACCCAGGCCCTGACACCTTGTGTTCAGAACTTCTGCTCTTCCATGGATGCAAAGCTGAAGGCCAGGCTGGATGACCTCCAGCACTACCTTCCCTCACAGGATACAGGTGGGTTCAGTTCAGACTGCGCTGGCGTGTGCCAGTCTGTTTGAGCCAGTGCAACGTTCACACAGGTGTATTTTCAGCCCTCACCCAGACTTGTATTAACCATAATGCTGCATTTTGACCAAAAAGTTCCTGGGGCTTTTAGTCCCAGGAACCTTTTTCAAGGAGCTAAAAGGTTCCTGCAGATGGTTGTATGTCTGCGTTTCCACTATCACAAGCGTTTCCACTATCACAAATGTTTGGTCACATGAGAAACATATGGAACCAAATGTTTATCCATCTGCCCTTTAGTTTTTTCGCCTGGCAGGTGGAGACAGTTCATCCTCTGGGAACCATGACAGTCTCCAGTAATATCCGGCTGCTGGTTTCCAAACATCTTGGCATGGTCAAAATTGTTGGCGATGGAACATTTTGAGAGTAGTGGTCGGGAAAATTATCAAATGTATTTGTCCTCTGTCGGGTGACACCAGTTTGTTATGGTTACTTCTATCTGTACTTAAACACATGTGGTTTAAAAATAATGTAGCCTAATGATTTGGGAATGTGAAAAGGTTTGTTTTAGATACTACTAAATAGTGCTTAATGTTGATCTCATGCTTTGCAGGGTCTGACTCCATCTCAGTCCCTGTCTCCTCCTCTGGAACTACTGAGGCCTCTTCAGCATCTTCATTTAACCGCTTCATGGACTCACCGGCAGTCGAGGAGGCTTTACGTGAAGGCTCCCTGGCCTGTGTTCGCCACATCCTGTCCTCCATCCACTCTGAACTGGCTGCAGTCTCACCTGACCCCAGCCCCAGCCGCCTCAGCTCAGTCCTTTTCATGGCCAGACTCTGCCAATCCATGGGTGAGCTCTGCCCTAACCTGAAGCATTGCATTCTGGGCAAACAGAGCGGGGCCGAAACCACGGCCAAGGGGACCCCCAGGCAGGCGAAGAAGCTGGGCAGAGCCAGATCCGCCACAGAGGTCAGCCCCGCCCAGGCCAAGTGGGCTGGTCTAAAGGAAGAGCTTCTCAACTGCAGCATGGAAGCCTACCGCATCTGGAGCTCCGCCCTTGCCAAAGTCAGACACCGTCAGAAACCAAGATGTATATCTGTGAAACTGTATTTGCTGCAAGTAACATAGATGGTGATGTGTTGAAGAGCATATAAATCGAAGTGGTAGAGATAAAAGCAGAATGTAGAGTCAGAGAGGTCTTGAGCAGGAGAATTTGAGCATAGTTGATTCTTTTCAAAAAGTTTTAGTTCTGGTATAGTAATTAAATCCATCCTGCATGATCTGATCAGGGGTCACCTCCAAGTTCAGGTCTGTGAACACACTTAAGACGCATTCATATCTTTGAGAACTGACCCACTCAGATATTCAGAGTGGGTCTGGGACACGTGGCCACATTGTTTAAGCTGCAAAAACACAGCAAATGTGTCCTGGGCCCCACACAAAGACTTCTGAGTCACTACAGTCTCATAATTAACCCATTTTTTTTCCCTGTTTCAAATAAGTAAAATCTTGAGAGCAGATCATTGAGTTTCAAAATGCATGACTCCTTCTAGGTTTTGACCTGCCGTACACGCTATTCCTTAGTTTCTGAGCTCCAAAGACGGATACGTTTGGAAACAATGTTGATCCATCACAGTTTTAAAACTCTGCGTTGTAGTACAGACGAGCTAAAACAGATGACGCATCACCCACATGTGCTTCTTGATCAGTTCTTATCAGTCACCACACACACACAGACAAACAGACCCATTGACAACCGACAGGTCTGTTAAAGTCAGACCGGACAAAAGCATAATTTGGTCTTTGTGAATAGAAATGACATCCATGTTTATTTGGATATTGATCGGGGAAGTCAGATCTGTAATGTCAGCCATGAAGTGAGAAGCTCAGAGCTGTCCACTTGTAATTGGATCACGGATACCAGGTCTGAAAAGGACCAATATAACTAAATAATCTGAGTTTAAATCTACTTAGTTCCTTTTGCTGCACTTTACATATTGAGTATAATCTGTTTGTTCAACACACAGAAATAGCTTACATACAGTCTGTAACAAAAGGTTGTCGACTGGGATGATGTATTTTCATGAGAACAATTTCAAATTTGTGAAACATTGGATCCAGTTTTAGAGACAAACAAAGTATTTCACAGAATCTGCTGTTCAGTGTTTTTGCTGAATTCACTTAATAACAGTTGGTATAAAGGAGAAAAGTAAGCAAATCCTCACATGGAGGGATATTTTAATAATTATTTTAACGAAATTACAAAAATTATTATCTGAATATTGTAAGAATACACACATATTTTTTCTGACAAATGACTCAACAGCTAGTTGAGTTTATCTGTATCTTTGTATTCATCTGAGTATCCAAAAAACATATATGAATGTAGTTTTAAATAATACTGGAGTTGTTGCAGTGCCTTTTGTAGTTACACTGTGTTGTGTATTGACAGGTGTTACTGGGTAAGTTTGGCACAGTGCTGCATGCAGAGTCTGCTGGTGCCGTCCTGACAACAGCCACAAACTGGGAGGATCTGGAGATCCAAGAAGAGGCCGAGTCGGGGAGCAGTGTAACGTCGAAAATCCGTCTTCCAGTGCAGGTCTGGCCCTCAGCCCCTCCTCCAACACACACTGGTATTTCTGACTCCACCTAGAGATCTGATGTGAAATGTTGTGTCTTCTGCAGCCATCTTGGTTTGTCCAGTCGCTGCTGTTCCAGCTGTGTGTGGAGGTTAACAGGGTGGGGGGTCATGCCCTGCCCCGGCCCACGCTGCAGGAGCTGCTCCAGGCCTGTCTGACTGAAGTCCTTGGCCACTACCAAAGCCTCTCACAGCAGGCCCGCACCAAGGTAACACACACACACATAACCTTGTAGTTATAGATTTAACTAAGCCAGGTCATTAATGTTTCATCTGTCTGCAATTGAATGCTGAAGGGATGTTTACGGAACCGACATGTCTGTCTGGCGTCCACGAATTCTGAAAAAAAGCAATTCTAAAGAAAGGGAAAACGTGCGGTTGGGTGGTGTCGACATGATATTAAAGCCCCGTTCTCTTCAAAGTTGAATGTTTTTCTGATTCTGCAAAGTGGAAAACGTACTGGGGCAAGAATAATCTTGTGATATTTGCAAATAAATGTGATTTAGGTTTTTAGGAATATCTGCAAGTGAGGAAGACATTGATGATTAGTGAATGAGAAGAGACTGGGAGGGCAGAGAGGAGGTGGATATCATATCAAGGAAATTAGTAGTGAAGTTTGGTGGATAAAGACGTTTACCTTTTTCTGCATGAATTTCTCTGCTTTGTTTTCTTCTGCGCCTCCATCCTCCAGGAGGGTGTATTGCCCATGACTCAGAACAGAGCCTTGCAGCTGTTATTTGACCTTCATTACCTCAACACCACACTGGGCAGCAGACTGGAGGAGGGCAAGAGCTCCCGATCACATCAAGACCCCAGGTATCAATATTCATTACAATTGTTTTAGTAAGTTCTCACATGCAGCTATTTTGGTTTGACACAATTACACACCTTCTAAAAATTGGAGGTTCATGCAGGTCTTTTTAGCTCGACGCAGATTGGTCCGAGATATCGTTTTGCTCCTATCTCTGCAACAGAAATGACAAGTGGGACAAGTGGGACCCAGGAGCCACGCTTAATGGGAAATGTGAAATATACTAATGTTTCTTAGTGCACAATACAACAATGTGCCAATCCAGGGAGTAAGTGCAAGTGATTGGACGTGTCAATAAACTTTGGATTATGCACAATAAAAGTCACAATAATACAGCAACAGACATAAGGGCCTAATGGCGGCTCCTATTGCAGGGCTCCTGTCTAAATGGAGACTGACATAAAAGAGAGTGAAAGAAATTTCTGCCGATGCTAAGATGTAGGGTTTCAAGGTCAGACTTTCATGTGTCACAGTTGCTTTGTTACTTTAATCTTTAACACAGACAAACACAATCTAAGAGTCATAAGTGTGCAGGTAATATTGTATTCCTGGAAAGGTTTTGTCTCTATATGTCGGCACTGGGATAAGTGCTCCCTGCCTCTTACCAAGTGTCAGCTGGGATCGGCCCCAGCCCTCTGTGATCCCTAAAGGAAAATTAGTAAAGCTAAATGATGAAGGAATGGGTTGATTTGAGAAATGGTAGTTAAGAAAAGTATATCTGATTTGTAGTTATGTGTCTTTCAGATTTCAAGAAGCCTGTGATTGGCTGGAGAGCTTCATCGACCCCTTTGACCTGGACGTGTTCACACCTCCGCTGACCGCCAACCTGAACCGCCTGTCACAGAGGACATCGGTACTTTCATTCCTTTACCATCAAAGACATAAAACTGTCTACCTGTAGCTTGATGAACATGGAAACATCAGCACACTAAGGTTCTCTGTAGGTGTGAGATGAGAGATGTCAGGTCATGTTGTGAGCCATCTGCTGTGACTCTGTGTTCCAGGTGCTGCTGGGACTGTTGACCGGCCTAGAGAAGCAGTTTTCCTCACGGAGCAGCGGCGTCAGCTCCCAGGAGCCGTACAACATCCTGCCACTGGCCAGCAGCCAGATCAGGTCAGAGGTCAACGCTAGCTCCTGTTGGCGATTAGTGACTCATTAATGACCGCATGGAATTAGTGACATCAGCAGACATCCGTATAATCAGCAGAAACTAACCACAGCATCACTGCCGCTGTTTCTAGACATGACCTGCAGATAAAGTCCAGAGAATTGGGTCAAGAGTTTATCAACAGTTTTCCTTTCACACATGCACAATGAGCGGGATGTTGTCAGCTGCACCTGGCTGCTCCACCTCTTTCCTGAATAATGTGGAGGATTTGTTGCTGTTGTGAACACATCTGTGCAGAGAACCTCCTGCTGCTTTGTGCATGTGTGAAAGGCATACTCTGGGTAAACCCCGGGACCAATTCTCCGTCTTAACCCGCAGGTCATGTCTAAAAAATAGTTTAATTATCAGACAGTGTTTCCCACATGGTGAGTTTTTACTTGTTGTGGGTGGCACAGTGGTTGACTAGGAAAGTTACCCAGGTTATTGTCTTCAGGTGCAACTTACCACAGTTCCTTAAACCCCTGCGTGTAATATGAAAATATCTGATACAATACCAATAAGAAAACTAGATAGGCACTCAGCAGAGCACATCCCTCCACCAAGGAGGAGCAGTGAGGAGGGCTGTTACTGTTTGTTACTGTATCATTGTGCCTTAGTGGTGCATAATCCAAAAGTCAGTTCAAACACAATGCCACCCAGCAGTCTCCTTTAAACATTTACATTAAATAGATCCAGATTTTGATGGGATCTGCACCAAATCATACACACTCATAAATATCTGTCCCCTAAACAAGTCAGGTTATTTCCCATCAAAAGCCATGAATTATTCTCTAAAAAATATTAAGAATTTGTGCTAACAAAGCTCAAACTTTTTTTAGGGGACTCAGTGACTCTGACTGCTCATATCTCCCCCAGATTTAAGTTTGAAACTATTTTTCAGCTCCATAGATATATATATCTTACCGGTATCTTATCCTCCTCAGTATAAAATCGATTGGGAGAATGCCTTTTTCATCCAGATCAATGAATTATTTTCTGAGAAATCAATGACAAAGTTGAAAAAGGTTCCATCTCGTAACATTTTCCGTTCTCTTCCTTGGGTCGTGCCTCACCCCTTATCCTGCCAACAAACATGGATGTAAACATAATCAATGGTGGAGTAAATCTGCTCTTGATACCGCACGTTGAGGTTTTTTCATGAAAAATTAAGTAAGAAATGTTAAATGGCTTAACACAGGCAGCTACGAGAACTCAGATTCACTTCTGAAGTTGTCTGATTAAATAATCAAACATGTCAAGCACAGCAGGAATTTGATACTTGCTGCTCAGTATATGGGACGTGTTTCTTTCAGATACATTTCATGCAGTTCCAGACAGTATTCAACCATTTACTGGATTTCTATATTTCTGATCAGATATCATTATTATGTCGACCTAATGCCAGCCATGTGTGTTCTGTGCTCTGCAGGTTTGGACTGCTTCCTCTCAGCATGTCCAATGTGCGCAAATCCATGTTTGTCTCCAGGAATTCTGACGCTCCAAAGAAGCTGGTGAGTAACTCAGCTGGGATCTGGTCATTGAAGCTGAGTTTTTGTTTGTTTGCATTTGTCTTGATGTTTCATTCACTGGCATCCACAGTGTTTCCTCATTTCTCTGTTTCATTGTTTTGTTCCACATGGTGTAAATGTTATCTGTCACACCCTCTGCCTTCCCAGCATTTCTGAGTGCCAGCAACCCAGGCAAGTTAATCAGTGTGGGTTTACATTTGTGTGTGTGTGTGTGTGTGTGTGTGTGTGTGTGTGTTTAGGTTGTATCGGTAGTAGTGACTTGGTCTACCTTTGGTGCAGTTGCAGTGTGAGAGTGCTTCATTAATTGATTTAAATGATTGTTGTAGTCTGGTGGCTGGAAACTGCTCTGCTCTGTTCTCACTAATCTGGTAAAATAGCTTGGGATCAGACTGTTGATTAGCAGCACAGCAGCATCGACCATAGGGCTTTCTTACCTGTGTGCGTGGACCAGTTCTCGAAACATAACTAAGTTTGTGTTATTGCGAGCAGGAATACAAACCGGTGTCTGTGCAGAAGAACCTGATACCAGAAATAGTCCTCGCTTCCAGTGTCATTGAAATTCCCACAATTCAAGATCTTACAATTGTGATACATGTGATTTGCACAAATTTATCTGGATGCATTATTTCAGGTCCAGAATGCATCATGGTAAGTCAGCACTGCATTAACTGAATGAGGCTATTTTCCGTATGTAACCTGTGGGTGTCACATAGATCATCAGGTCCTGTGGGAAGCAGTTCTCCCCTCTGTGTCTGTCTGCGTGTGCACACGTTTTTGCGGTTGTTAATTACAAAATTGCAAAATCCATGGTGAAGAAAACCGATAAACTGAAAGTTTGGTCTTGTTTGTTCTTAACTGTTACCAACAAGACAATCTTCTAAAAACCACCAGTGAACCTAAATTGCTCTCTCTCCTCCATCAGGCTCCTCCATCCTCCACAGCGGACAGCAATGACAGCTGCAGGCCGGGCAGTCTCTTCAGACAGCTGGCTGATCAGGACGAAGACACAGCCTCTCCCTCTTTATTCAAACTCAGCTGGCTGTCTGGCATGGCCAAATAACCCCACATCACTCGAGACTCTTTAGTTGCCAGAGGCTTTGTAAACATAAATATGTATAATAAATATAATTTTTGTCTTTAGAAACATGCCCCCTCTGCGATTGAATTAATTCATGCAACTATGAGTAAAAAGAAGTACTTCTGTCGAAATGGTGTGATGACATGAATGACATGAATCAATGGATGACAGTCAGTTGGATCCTATAAATATACAGAGTATACTAGTTCATTAGTTGACCTGCTTAAACCATCAAGATGGTGTTTATCCACAGGATCTCACTGGACTCTACTTAGGCAGATGTGGCTCAGGGGGAGAGAGGGTCGTCTTCTAACCAGAGGGCAGGTGGTCTAATCCCAGTCTTTTCCATTCTGCATGCCAAAGTGTCCTTGGGCAAGACACTGAAACCGAAATTGCACCTGATAAAGAGCAAAAACTACTGTAAAGCACTTGAGTGACCATTTACTGCTTAAAGAGATAATTGTCACTATGCCGATGAAGAAGAGGGTGAAGTGTTTGAGTCCACAAAACACTTCCGGAGTCACGGTAAACCGTGTTGCCGCTCAATCTGATACAATTCAAGTAACCGGTGACCGATACTTCAGAAGATATCAAAACAGGAAAGACATAACATGCTTCCATACTGCTCTATAGGTGTCATCCGAATGTCTGGAAGCCCCGACATTAATTTTCGACTCGAAACGGCATCATTTCATGTCACCACACAACATAATGTAGACATGTTTCTGTTGTTTTATCACGTCTCAAGAAGATTAGCTTGGGCTAAAACACGGTTACCCCTGAAACTCCTAAAGTGTGTTGTGAACTTATAGTAGTCAGTATTGTTTGTTACATTATAACTTAATCAAATTTGGAACTGATTGGTGGTTAATATGACATTTCTATAAGCTGCCTTGGAACATACAGAAACAAACCAACAAAACACAAATGAGTTTAAAGCCACTGGTTGGATCCTTTAGCTTTAATTGAACAAACACAAATACACACCGATCTCTGCTTTAACTTGATCTCATTATTAATTACCATCATAATTACATCATCATTATTCATTAAGTAACCAGATGTACAAACAGTAGAAATATCCATATGGAAGTGGCTGAAGAATGATTGAATAGTTTGCAGCCGACAGTAGAGACAGTTTAATTAAATCAGACTTAAATCTGTCCTGTATGTACAACAACATTTATCATCTATTTGTATTTATATTGCAGCAAAGGAAGCTACAATATCTGTGTCCTGACTGTTACTTTACGCTCTTACTTGTATGGAGCACTATGCATGGGAAACATAACTGTAACAAAAAGAAAAAGCAGGTTCATTGGCTCTAGTCAATCTTCAGACATTTAACAATACATTTGGCTTCAACGTCTAATGTATTGATAATAATAAAGGTTTTATTTTTTATGTACTGTATATTTAAATATTTGATATATTTGATTGGATACAAATTGTGTCATTAGTGTGACTTAACATACTGTCATATTCTATCATGCTGAGAGAACAGGGCAGGTTTTGTGCTGAGCTGTACTGAACATCACTGCTCATATTTACAACCTAACTCTGCAGTTGCTTTCCATTCAAATGTATGAATTTATTCAAACTGTATCCGTGAAAACTAAATTTTTCACATTTTATGACTTTCTAAAGCAAAGCTTCACCTGGCTGGTAGCTATGTGTTACTTTGTGTCACATGTCATGTAAATCTTCAGTGCATGGCTCTACTTCCTGTCTATTTTGCTCATCATGGCCTTGACATCAATAGGAGCGGCGGCAATGGCCGCCTTAGCATTCTCCTCCTCCTCCTGCTTCCAGAGGATGATGGGATGGATGCCGAGGCTCCGGTTCTGAGCGTTTTGCTCCAGCTGGGCCGGACTACGGAGGGAAACAGACTCAGGATGAAACTGAACCCACATTGTCTTACAAATTTCAAAAAGGGTGAATAGATGATCTACATTACAGGGCTGTGTAATAAAACAATATAAATGAGTATTGCTAAATAATTTTCATCAATAGCAATAAAACAAAAGTCCATGATATATCTGAACAGGTATCATTGAATACAAGGATTATGTCAGATATGTAAAGGAAGGGCTGGGGTGGATGTGGCTTGAAAAGTGGCTTGCAATGGAAGCAGGAACAGTTGGCAGAAAAGTAGCTAAAATAGAGCGTGCAGTAAGAGCTTTACCAGTTGAATGCATAGAAGAGGACCAGCTGATGTGGACTGGCATAAGATGTGATCAGACCTCCGGAGGAAGTCCAGAGATTTGGGTACGCACTTTCTCCTGAGTTTGCTTTTTATAACGCTTCAGGAGGTACCTCAGCTCAGACACTTTTACAACAACACAGAAATCCCCAGAGCATTCAGGTGAAGGGTGGAGCAGGAGGCAGAGGCAGGATGTAATGTGATAATACCGCTGCAGAGATCATGTGTTTCTGTTTAAAGCACAGCAACATTGGCTTGGCAATTATCACCAATAACTGTCTCGACATTTTCATTTGCGTCTTCTATGTGCGTGGCACTGCTTTTTCATCCTGAGATGTTTGTTTTCTTTTTCTTTTCCATTTTGCATCTGTCACGTGTTTGAAATGTCATGGACATAGCAGCTTGCTCGCTGTGAATCCTGCAGGTGATCCTCTAGTGTGTTTACACATATTGGTTCCTCCGGATGTTCTGTGGACTTTTTACTGAGGGACAGGCTGGAGAAAGTCCACAGAAGGTCCAGAGGTTCTTAGCGTGACATATGCGTTCACATACAGAGTTCCTCCAGAGAATGTCTGTGGGATCTTCAGAGCTCAGTGCATGTGTGAAAGCACATCTATAGTGAAACACTTCAGCACCATAAGTCAGGAGCAGAAGGGCAGACGGTGACTATGTTCCCTGTTTCCATACTGACTGTTTTACAAAGGCAATAAAAAAACGTGAGATGGAAATTCTTGCTAGTAAATATGGATAGGATGCTAAGAGGACCATAATGGACACGTGTGGTCAACATGTGTTTGTGTGCAAAAGGAAAAACACAAAACATTTAAATGAAATAATTTTCGCAACTAACCTGAAGTTATGAGCCTCAGGGTTCAGTGCTTTCTTCTGCATGTCTTTGTACACGGGTGACTTGAGGTAACGGAAGAAAGTATCCTGTACCAACGAAAATACATGAGACTGCTGGTGATGATAATAATGATACTATTAGAGCTAATAATAATAATAATAATTTTACTTAAGTAATACCTATCAAAACACAGTTGAAACATGTTTTACAAGACAAACTGACAAGAGGGCGAATAAAAGAAAAATAATTACATTGAATTAAAAGCAGTTTGAAGAGAACACAACTTTCAAGCAGGAATATGAAAGCATTACAGATGAGAAAAGATCAATAAAGCCAAAACTGTCTGATATGATTAAAATTATCAGTCAGATCAGTGCAAGGACATTTCTATTTTTTATACTTAAGTTTTAAAAAGGACTACCCAATAGGACTATCATGTGCTTTAACCCTTCATCCTTCCTGTCCCATCTTACAACAGCTCATTTTAGATCTTTGAAATAATCAATAATCACTAATTAATCACCCTTACAGATGAATTATAGTGCTTATTAGCTACATGGCCATAGACACACCTTTTTCATGAGTAGGAAGACGTGTGTCTGCGCTGCTTCCAGCACGTAGCGGTGAGGATGGTCCAGGCCTTTCACTGTCAGACCCATTGTCCTTCCATCAATGTTGATCCAACGGGGAGCACCAGGGGCCAGGAAGGTTCTGAACACACAGACACTCCACATCAACTCCACTGTAAATCCTGCATTAGGGTTTTGATCACACTTT
>CM076732.1:17684923-17899923 GCA_038501795.1 Pseudopleuronectes americanus | reverse complement strand
GTTGAGATTCCAGTACGAGTCATTGTCTGTTAGCCAGGGGTTGCTGGGTAGACATGGAGCCAGAAATGGGTCGTGGGTTTTGTACGTTGTGATGTACTTGACAAGTCTGTGGAGATGCAATTATCATGAGACCAATGGAATCCACAGAGCCTCAGGGTCACTACTCAGCCATAATCAGAAATATTCAGTTCTCATCATGAAGAGACATTTTATTTTGTTTAAATCATTTGGTTATATTTAGGAGGCAAAAATCTCATACATGAAATAGTTTGTATAAGAACAATATTCTGAAGGGGAATTCTGGTCTTTTCAAACCTGGGCCCAATGTTTATCTCTGATAATCAGGGCTGTCTGTGCTGGATACATTCTTTATGAACCACTACTAACTTTAAGTGGACATTTTGAGGACTGTCATATAGTTGCCCCATAATAATACATGGTAGCCACTGCCAGCATGTTATGGCTAGTGGCAGAGGAGATCTACTGGACAGATTCAAAAAGTTACTGGAAGCTCCATTAATTTATCAACATACATTATTTTTGTTACAAATTTTATCTTGGGTAACAAGGCTTTTACATGTAAGGTAAAAGGCAAACTTACGCTCCGAGGGAAACACTGGACTTGACCTTTGACCTCATGATGGCTTGTTGATAGAAGATGTTCTAGAATAAGAGAACATAAAATGTAATTCACAGTTCTAATTTCAAACTGTAATTGTGTAAAAGGTTTTTAAACAAAACTATCCACTTCTGTTATGTTTTTAAAGTCAATTTGAAGCTTCAAGCCAACAACAGTGAACTGAGAGGACATCTCATCCATTAATAAAATAAAATAAGATGAATGGTTACTAATTACAAATAATTACTTACCATGCGTCTGTACTGGTCAAAGCTGATTTTCTGAACACGACAAAAAAAAAGTTTGTTTTCATGGAAACAGTTTATTAGGTGCAGTTGACTCTCATCACTTTATGAAGTAAATCTAGTTTGATAGCATGCAGAGGAATATTCTGAAGCTTAGTATTATCTAGCTAACAGACAGCTAACAGAAGGGTGGAAACTAATAAAACAGACTCTCAGGGTAAAGGTGACTTAAGCTTGCAACTTTTGTTATTTCTGATAGATTGGTCTGCCTGTAGCGATTTATTCTTTTAAGCTGATAATACTTGTATCGATTTATTTTATGAAGGAAAGGAAAGAGTGGTAAAAAATTTAAAATTGCAGTAATTTCCCCATGTTCCCAACTGCAGGAATTTGACAAAACTGTTCATTTGACATGAATAAATACAATCACATCATCACCATTTCCTGGAGAGATTGACTAAGGACAATACAATAAATAAGTCTGGGTAAAACACTTATTGTATAAGATTTGTCTCTCTTCATCAGTGTATGGAAATCTGTTAGAAAGGAGAAAAAGACAGGAGAAGGAAAAATGCAGTGAATAACCAGTTTTTCGTGATCGTCATCTTGTTATGTGTTAAGAAAAGGGACTTTTATTTTGATGATGAAAGCCAAATTAAACCCTTTCTTATAAAATTCAAAAACACCAAACAACGATTTTCCTGGAGCTGCAGTATAGTGCTGGAGATTTACAGCTTTGATTTTGTTGCGTTCACTTAAGCATCACATATTGTCTGACGGACAAATCTCAAAGATATTCTCTTTACAGGCAACGTGTCAATGACAAAATTATTATGAATCATGGCACTCAACTGCTTGGTTAATTCTTTCATCCTCAATCACAATGAGGAAAAATTAGGCCTCATGGGACATCATATATTTTTTCATTGGATTATTCTCTAATCTCTTTCACAGTATATATACTTCTTGATTAATACATTTTTGTAATAACATGTTTTTTTTATGTGTAGTGTAAAGTAACTAAATGTAGAACTGCAAAAAGCCAAAAAATGCATGTAGTTGAAGTTGTAAGAAAACTAAACATTACCCACGACTGAAGAGGGTACAATGTCTTGTTGGTCTATTGAGGATGAAGTATCGGGTTCTAATTTAGCTGATAACAATCAGGGGGACCTCCCAAGATCCACTGGAAGAACAGTACTAGTACTATGTCTTGTAAAATGTAATTAGCTCAAAATAGAATGTAATAAACATAATATCTACTAGAAAACTGTGCATACTCCATAAGTAAATGATACATAATAAAGTTCTAGAATACACAGTAAACTACTAAATATAATAATAATGAATGTCTATTTTAAGCACTAAATTAAAATATGAACCTAACATGTGCAAATTCACAGTTATTGAAGGCGTAAGCAGAGAGTTTTGGTGTAGACAGAAACTATATGGCTCAGGGTTGGGCGAGTTCACCTTTTGACCGAGGTGAGGAGTTGTACAGTGTTAATGTTCTGGGCAGGAAAGATTCCCTGTATCTGACCTTACGGCAATCAGAGCTGAACCAGTCTGTCGGAGAAAGTGCTCTGCTGTCTGTCCACTAGGCGGTGGAGAGGGTGCTTGTGAATGGCCATGATGGATAACAGTTTGTTCAGTGCCCTCCTCTTCACCCTCACTTCAAAAGACGCCAATTTGCAGCCAATGATTGATGATGTTCTATGTATCACCATGTTTACAGTAGAGTAAAAGTAAAGAGTGCTGTGACTTTGTCCTCTGCAAAGAAATAACCATAAAACCCTTTTCTGGAGACAAGATTCAACTTAAGCTCCTTACTACTTATGAGAAACAGCAAGCAATAGCAGATACCAGAGCAGCTTGAAATAGTCAGGTTCTTGCAGCGTTTCCCATTTCACTTTGAACAATAACCTCAGTTATCTTTAGCTGAAACAGGGGGACCTGTGAATTAAATGGATTCAATGAAAACCTCTTTTTGCTCAACATATATTGTCATCCACGACAGCAAAGTAGCTCTACCAGGTTATTATCTGAACAGGAAAGTATGGGAAAGGGGGATGGGATGGAAGAGGAAGAGAGGAAAAGGAGTGATAGAGAGAGTGAGCCACAGGGAGAGTCAGGAGGGTTCCAGTCTCTAAGTGGGGATCTCCATAGAGATCAGCTCTGCACTACTACTCTGCTTCCTAAGCTCCAGTAAGTTTCTTACAAGACTGGCTGACCTGCTGAGCCAGTGTGTGTGTGTGTGTGTGTGTGTGTGTGTGTGTGTGTGTGTGTGTGTGTGTGTGTGTGTGTGTGTGTGTGTGTGTGTGTGTGTGTGTGTGTGTGCGCGACCACATACGTACTGACCTGTTACCTCCTCTGCGTTGGGATCAAAAAGATGCTCTGGGCCACAGTCAATAGCACTGTGAGTATGACGCTGTACAAACAGAGGAGGATCATGACAAATGTACAGCAAGTAAAGTAATCACATTATAATGAGATCTACAGTATATATAAACACACACACACACACACACACACACACACACACACACACACACACAGACAAACACACACACTGACCGGAGGCCTGTTCAATATCCAGTAAGCCCTCTCCTGGCAGTCAAACACCACACGATCTGGCTTCTTCCTCTCCTTACCAGCCCTGAAACACACACACACACACACACACACAAACAATCGTATTTCAAATATGGGTCGGTTTTCAAAACTGTCTAACTTAAATATATTATATATTTTTGACCACATACTGTATATACCTGCATTACTGTACACATGAAAGTTTGATGTATCTTTTAAGTTTGGCTATTGAACCCTCAGTAGTTTAAGTTGGTATATCAAACATCTTGTCAGATTCATTATCTTGTTTATTACAACTTTGCTTAGCCAGTTGAGACACTTCGACTGTTCTATACGGCTGCTTGAAGCCACGCTGATTGCCCGAAGTGACTTTGGAACCTCTGATGTCATCCCCTAACGATATTTCACCACATTTCCTATTGACCTACACTACAAACTTCCAAACACTAACTACATTTTGAGATCATACTGAGGTTAAGACTCTAATTATATCACATACTTGTATTGTTCAGTGGCCTGCATCACAATGAAGTCCCACTTGTGGTTCAGCCATTTATGGAGGTGGTTGTAATGTGCCTGTTTAAAACACAAACACAAAAGAACATGAAGCTTTGGGGGGGAACAGATGAATTTGTGTCAGGGCCCTGCGTTAGAGTTGACAGTAACTAGCTGCATTATCATTGTACACAGAATGGGAACATTGAGAATGAAAGAATGATAATGACATTTAAAAAAAACTGAGATTCGGATGTAAAAATGCTGACTGATCTTATATGAAGGGATAAATTAATAACATAGGGAAACAGGATTGAAACTGGGAATATTTTTTTCCATTTCATGGGGCCTTTGATTGTGAAGTGGCTTATCTGTCAGGAAGAGTAACACTCAGTCTATGAAAACAGAATATAAGAAATACAATTTTGGACACAGACATTTTGAGTTTCAATGGCTAAGATGCTTAAAATATCTTTATACAGCCATGTCTTATATTCCTTTCTACTGTATATTATTTCACCATCTCTACAAATTTGACTTTCACAACTTACTATGTCACTAACCATAAGAATGGGGATTAAAATAGAGACTAAAATGGGTTGTGCCAGTAAAAACACTCATATTCTGAATAGTCTGAACGACATACAAAGACAAACAGCAACAGTTAAAGCATGACTATGTTTTTAGATACATCTGTTTTCATCCAAAGCCCATTTTGGGGTGAGTGCTTGTTGCCGCATTACATCTAATGTCTGCATCCAGACGCAGTGTTTATGACTAAAAGCATATCTGGTCCCAAGCTCTGTCAGTGTCAGAGAAAATGAAAGCAGAGGACTTTTGTTTTAGTCATACATGCACACATAGACACAAACGTTTTCTGTGCTTGAACATGTACCTGTTCATAGGGCTCGAGCATTCCTTTCTTGCGGATGTTCCTCTTTGCCAGGTAAATGGCTGCAGAAAAAGGGTTTGTTTCACATATACTACAATGTTATAACATACAGTTGTTTGTAATTAAAACATGGCCTGAAAAAGAAAAAACACCTCATTTGTTTGTTGAATCATGAATCTATCTATCTATCTATCTATCTTTCTATCTATCTATCTATCTATCTATCTATCTATCTATCTATCTATCTATCTATCTATCTATCTATCTATCTATCTATCTATCTATCAATTTTTGTTATCATCATCCCTGCGATTCAACAGTGGTGACCCACCATAGTCAGAGTCTTCTGCAACCCATTTCTGTGTAGGCCAGAAGTATGGTGTCTGTATAGGATGAGATTGACAACAGTGTTATTGATGTTCCATCAGTGTATAAACATAAACAATAAATAACATAATCGACAAAAACAACAGATAACAGAACCTATAACCTACGCTGTCTCTAAAAACAATAATAAGTATCTTAGGGTTAGGGTTAGGGTTTGAAGAAGTGGTGTCTGACCACTATCGCTGAACTCTTGAGCAGGTCATTTCGGTGTGAACACCCTTCAAACCAATAACAGGAAGTAGTAAAGCTGTCATTTCATTGGTTTGAAAAAGTTTTCTCATCCTGTTTTGACAACTATCACTATCACACCGATTGCGACCAAAATGTGGCTAGCCCGGGACAAACTCAAACCCAGGTCGAAGTGAGATACCTCTTGGATATTTGGGCTGAAGAGAACCTATCAAAACCACTAGAGAAGGTGCATACGAACACAGAGGTATTTAAAATATTTTGAGAGTGTATTTTAGTTCTGCAGATATTAAGGACAAATTCGTGTGGTTTGATGACCTCAATAGGATTCTTAAATTAAGACCCCCTGTGAAACCCTGAGGAACATGCACCAAATCATTGTTTTCTGCCGTTGATAGCCACAGCTACAGAGGCTGATTTAATTTTATTATTCAGTACCCGCTGTCTAATCATATGTTCGTATTCGCTGTTCTCTAATGTCTGATAATAGGCACTCCAGCAGAACCAGCATAAACGGTGCTCCATGATGTACCATATACTGATAGAAATTGGGAGGGGATTGTTTTATTTTTACCCGCCCGATTGAATGAGCAATAATAGAGTGACATTTCCACCTCATGGCTTTTGTTTAAACTTTTTGGGCCACATTCAGTGAGTATATCGTTAATTAAGTTAAACTCTGTCCAAACTATGTTTCTCTGTTATAATAAAGTGTGACAACATAGGCAGCAAAGAAAAAGTGAGTGCTCATTTTTACCTGGAAGCGGTAGAGGCTAGTATCATTGCACATGACCAGCTTCTTGTGGTTCTGCAGGGGATAGATGTAGCCATAGGCCACTAACATGGTGCAAAAGACATGAGCCTCTGGAACGACACAGACAGGAGGCAGGAGGGTGAATAGGAGGAAGTCTTACGTCAATGACTGACATGTTTGGAGATGTCATGTTGTAGTCTTAGATTTTTGCAGTACACAGACTCTACCTTCAGTTGGAGTCTTCATCTTGTTGGCAATCCATGCGATGATGTCCTTACCTGTGGAAGGACGGTTAGATCTGAAATGCTGCACACTGTATACACAAAGTTAAACAAGCAGACTACCATGCTAGATCTGATGATGATAGACCAATGATCAATGGTTATTGGCCTGAGGTTTTAAAGGTACTAGGTATACTTATCAACAATTTGAACATGGTCTTAGTTATGGCCAATCAATGACTAGCACGGAGGTCTAATAACAAGGCATCGCTCAGGCTCAGATCAGATCGGTCATTCCTCTAATCACTCCCCTGGAGGTCTCTCCATCGTTGCCCATGTGATTGTTGAAGTCCCCCAATAGACTCCCTAGACAGAATCTTTCCCAGGATTCAGCCTGCTGAGGTGCCAGCCTTTAGATGCCACCTGACCTGTACAGCACTGTATTCCAATGCTGCAAGCGGTGGGCCCACAGGGCGGTGGCTCCATATTGTTGTCTCAGGCAGAGCCCAAAATAGGCTCCATTGGTCAAGGCTTGGCCAAAAAATGTTTGGCATTGAGCACCCATCACAGATCTAAGTCCGAGAGGGTTTACCTTTTGCAGGCAAGGAGCTCCAGCGCCCATATTACATCTGGGTTCTGGTTCTTGGCGTTTAGCTTCTCCCATAAACCCCTCCGCCCCCACACCTCAAGGATGTGTTAAATGAACACATATTATATTATATTGCATTACATTGCATATTGCAATTTGACACTCTACTGTTTGCTTTTTGCATTTCATTCTTTACTGTACTTTTTATAGCTTTTATCTTTTTAATTTTATATATAGTTTTTTATTGATTTTCTTATGTGTGTTGTATTTATTGTGTTTTTATGTTCATTGAATGCACCAATAACCAGAGCAAATTCCAGGTAGTTGCAAACCTACTTGGCAATAAATACCTTCTGATTCTGATTCTGATTCTGATTCTGATCTGATCTCTGTTATGGTGGTAAATCTCAAAAAACGTGTTCTGAAAAGTTCTTCTGTTATCTTATCTTATCTTAAAGTAGATTTGTGGGAGGTCAGGCAACAGCAGCAAAAGTATTAATAGCACAAATGATTAACTAGTAAGTAATTTTGGATGAATCACAAAAAACAATTTTGTGCTCTAACTGTTCATTCTGTAATCTGTTATTAAGTGTTGGTGCTTCTACATTACTCAGACTATCTCAGATCACATGTTGGGTTTGACCCACATACATCTGTTCTGACCTTTCCCTTGCTCTTCTTACCCCAGATTAAAAAGCCAGCTTGGCTCCTAAAGCACTGTCCAGCTCTCATCCAATTGTGGTTTACTTTATTTAGCCTGTGTTAGCAGCTTAGAAAGTCAAGGCAGCCTCCAAGGCTTCTCACAGTCTGTGCTTTAAATAATTCACTGACAGTGTGTTGTTGTCACTGATGTAAAGAAAAATTACATTGATTTTATGTTAGATCAGTCGATGCAGTGTTTTTATATAGGAGTTGACAATAATATTAGTACAAAATCTAGAAATAAAGCTCTGTGAACAGGAGCTTCATTAGTAATCAGTTGAATCCTATTTGAGCCACTGGAGGGATTCCAATTCTTTTTTTCTATTTCTTGTTGTATTGATCCACATCAGTTTTACAGCATTTAATCACCTGACACAAGCAAACTTTGCAGCAAATAAAGCTTAAGAAAAGATTATGATGTTATATAAATAAAAGTATTCTGATGACAGCAGACTCTTTTAAAAACAAACATTACGTCTGAGATATATGCATAAAACAGTAATAAACTCTTTTGTGCACTGCAGCACAAATTTAAAGCTGTGTACTTTATGTTTTTGGCAACTTGGAGCAGCACAATAAGCTGAAATCAAAGCATGACACATAAAGCTGCAGTCAACCGCACATTTACACATCAAGCAGAGAGAGAGAGCAAATGTATACTTCATTTTTCATTGTGGTTTTGTCCATATAATAAATGTACGTCTAACATTCACTATTTGTGGAAGATCATTTTCAGTGGGTCAAATTGATAAATGTTAATATAAAAATATAAATATTTGCATCTTTAAAGCTATCTGACATAATTTTGTAGCAGCAGCATTTTTTCAGTCTTACCAGCGATGACATGTGGGATGGTAGTGACATTGAGTTTCTGCTCCGAGCCTTTCACTCCATTTTTCAGGTCCTGCATCTCCACCACTATGGCCTCCAGCTGGAAAGAGGACTTATTTCCATTAGCCACAATGGAATATTCAAGAATATCTTCACAAATATTAATCTCAGATATCCATGTTTGAACATTAACATTAACTAAATGGATCATTAAAGCTGCTTAAATCAAATACACTGCTCCCAGTTAAGGGTTAGAGCATCACCAAACAAGGAGGGGATATGTTTCAGCCCTGTTTGTTTTTTGTTGGTTGGTTTGTATGTTTGTTTGTAAGCAAGATCATACAACCAAACGGATTTCCACAAAACAACAAAAAAGGAAGGATCATCAAGGTAATGTATATATATATGAATATATATATCCCTTGGCCACAGCCACATCCCTGGGCCACAGCCGTCCCGGTCATTGGATAATTTGCTTCTCAATAAGCACCCTTTTATGACAGGCCCTCTATTTTTTTGAGGGAACAGCTTTAAGTTCATTTTCATTTAAGTACCTACTGATGTGGTCACACATATTTCCAAACACATTGACAGTTACAGAAACATTGCACCACAACATTGTCACACAGTAAACTTTGGCCATGTGTGGTCCCTGGGAGTCTGCAGCCACTGGAGAGTCTCTGTTTTGCCTGGTTGGTATCCAGCCCTGGGACCATCAGGTTGTGCCATCATTATATTTAGAAACTGTATCTCTTCAATTATGTTTCTAGATACAAAGCTTTTGTGTTAGCAAAATACTATACAAGATGTTTGACGTATTTGTCATGTTAGATGGAGGAGAAAAGACACTTAAAAATATAGTTTAATGCAATGTAACAACACTTTGCTATATTGGCTCAGACCATTGACAGATTGCTGAATACTTGAATATGAATGACTGTATCTCTTTAGGAAAGGAACAACACTGTATGTGGTGCAGTCACATCTCTGAGGTTCTTATACTTAACTTAAGTATGTCCATGCTGTGGTGCTACTTCAAACTTCTACTTCTTAACATCTCAGAGAGAACTATGGTACCTTTCAACTGTAAATGTAAATAATTGTAATAATATATCAGTGATTTTGATAAGATCCCTTTCTTCGTCATAGGAATGCACTTCTCACTCAGGGTGGCTTCAGAGTGTAAACAAGAAACTAGATACAGTTTTAGTATAATTCTTGGGGGAATTTAATCGACAGAGACAGTTAAAACGGACAGGTAATATAAGAAAGTGAGCAGGGGAATGACAAGCAGTAAGTGGTCCAGCCAGAGGGGGGTGCTACTCAGGGCATTTTCTCCCATGTGATATCCTCCCTACCCACTCAGCTATGGGGTTGCCCCTGACTATATCCAATTAAAAACCTTCTGTCTTATAGTTTTGTTTTTGTGTTAGCCTGGGTGGGTTAGAGATTTGATTCCTGACATGTCCAGGAGCCTTAAATAGGATACAGATGCCGAGGAGTGGTTACGTAGGTGGTGACAATTATTCTCCAGAGCTCCTCCTGCTGTGCCAGGCTGTCCTACAGATGTCTTGGTCACTTTGTCACTTCGAATCCACTTTATCTAAATTAGATTTTTGCACAGTTTTTTTGTGATGTGTGTACTGTACTGTCTTTTGGTCCTTTTACCAGGTGAGGTCAGGTTTTTCTAATAAACTGTTCAGCAAATTTCAGCAGCAGGGCAGTAAAGCTAATTGGCTTTATGCTGGAGTTAAAGATGATCTTTAACAATCCTCTGCTCCTCAAATCATGTGTAAATCTCATACAAATGTACTTAAGGAGATCCTACATGCAACATGAAAAAAATGAAGATTATTGTTTCTCAAAAATTTTTGTAGAACAACCTTAACTGCCAGAAAGGTTAATTGGATTGTAACATCAATATTCTGCAGAAATCTAAAGTATTAATAATACATACATACAAATATTAAATTAAGGATACAGAATAGGAAGGAATTTTTTTTTATAGAGTTCTGACCAATAATTATAATAATGATACTACCACCCACCTTTTTGAGGCAGTGCATACGGGGAGGGAAATGTTGCACCCGGTCAGGACGGGCTGTTCGGATTGTCATATTTGCAGACTGATAAAATCCAAATCAAATGTTCAAAAATAATAAATATATCCCAGTTTGAAATATTCCAGTTCTAATAAAGAAAGGTGCTCACAGAAAAGTGTGTGCATGCATGCTCTCTGTTCATACACTGTGAGAGGATTGTAAGACAGGATGTGAAGGATGGATTTATCCACCAATCAGCTGCAGGGAACTTCTGCTCTTAACCCCCACTAATTACAGAGAAAAGCCGGTCTGGGTGGTTCTTAAATTAACTTGCGAGACGTGAGTCGGTGTCAGAGTTGGACCATTAAGTTCAGGTGGCTGAGTATGGAGGCAAGAATGTGTCGCAATCACCGAAGACTTTGAAGGTTGTTTGATAAATGGATATTTTAGAATAAAATTAATTATCTTACTATTGTTATGATTTTAAATGGGTCAATATTAAAAGACAAGTGGGTAAGAAGGTAAAGCAGTTGTACTCCTTTTTTATGGGCTATGTGTCAGGCGTCTTGGCTGAGTGCATTAACTTGCTAGAATCTACAAAACCTTATAAACTTAATGTCATTTTTATATTTCAGTATTAATTTAAAATATATTATGTGACACTCAGTGGGCTTTAGAAATGGGGATTTTTTGATTGTTTTACATTTGGACAGGGCCAGGCTTTTTCCCCATGTATAAATGCCAAGCAAAGACAGTAGTTTCATATTCTGACTTTAAATGGAACTCATGAGGTCATTATAACAATATGGAATTAATTGGACTTAATGGCCAGGGGCAAAGATTAGGTCATTGGGAAAATCAACATTTTCCTCAAACTTAATATAAATTACAAATAAAAAACCTCTACGACAAATTAAAATATAATGATTTATTATACAAAGAAAAATTTACATCCATTGCATTTAACCTTTCTTAAAATATCCGCAAACGCATCACAACTCAGAGCTTTCAGAAATGTATCAGATCCGAGGTCATGAATACCGATAAACTAACTATTCTCGTGAACATGATTCCATTTGAATGCAGTGATATTTCTTGCTAGCAGATAAGAGAGTAACTTGGCCATATTTCCCAAAATGTCAAACTCCAGTTATTGAATGAATTTAAACTATTAAAAAAAATCTAAATTTGGTAACAAAGATAACTTATATTACTCATTATCTAACCTGTGAAGTAAAATGTTGTTTTTTTAATTATGACTGTAAAACATACTGTACTTCTATCTGATAATTATGATATACTATATTGAAACACTCTTAAGCGGTTTGAGTGGAGTTTCAGACCTTCTGTAATAGTAACCAGTAAATATGACCATGAAATGATGGGTCAAAGCGCGGGCGCGCTCATCAAGTCCATCGTGAGCGCGCCTCGATCACAACTGTACCACTGACTTGTGCTGGATTCATGTGTGTTGGATAAACTGCACTTGTGTTTTGGAGTAGATAAACTGCCCCTGTACCAATAAATGCAACAACAAAAAGAGGTTCCATTGTAACTTTGTAATCTCAACCTTTATATGTTAAACACATATTGTTCGATTGACATGTTTAAAATATTGAACAAACTAAATCATATATCAAAACTCCGGGAAGATGTAATTGGGGTGGTAACAGGTCCTATGACAATTTGGCTTTTAAAATTGTATTAATGTTTTTGTGAAGGTAGAATTTTGTTGATTGTAAAAATCGAATTTTTAACCATGTTTGTAAAAGTTGAAATTGAGCTGAGCTGGGCGGGTGAAGGTTTAGGTGAACGTTGTGTTGATGTGGATTCCTACGGCGCCTGAACGCAGCAGCGGGCAGGGCCGAGCAGCCTCTAGTCCTCCTCTCTGTCTGTATCGATGAAGTTGTTTCAAAGATGGCGGATTTCCTGCCGTCCCGCTCCCTTTTATCTGTATGTTTCCCCAACTGTCTCCTCACGAGCGGCGAGGTAGAGCAGCTGCGGAAGTCTAAGGAGATAGATAAGTGTATTTATCGAGATAAGACCTATGTAAAACGGCTGGTGAAGATCCTACTACTCGGAGCAGGCGAGAGCGGCAAGTCCACTTTCCTCAAGCAGATGCGCATTATCCATGGGAAGGACTTCGATCAGAAGGCCAAGGAGGAGTTCAGAGCCACGATTTATAGTAATGTTATTAAAGGTAAGACGCCACCGAGCCCCCGCTGGGGTTCATGTTCTCGCCCGTGTGTCGGCTGCCTGTTCCAGGGTGTAACGAGTGGGAAGGCGGTAGCATGCTAGCTGCATCTGAACCCACTGCAGCACTTCACTGGGTGTTCGACAAAGCTAATGTGGGTTAGCTGCCTCAGCTACCAAGAAACGCCCATGTTATTAGTGTTTGTGTGCACGGTGCGAGTGGAGGGAGCGGCGGCGCTGTCAATGTTGTTGTTTATCCAAAGCTTCAGGTGTCCGACATGTTATTTCTTAATGTTGGCTCACACATGCTGCTCACCGGGGTTTGATCAGACACTTCCTCATGGCTGCGGTTATCACTGAAACATGCTACTTCCACGAAAAGCGGGGCACCGGAGTGTGCGTGTTGACTGTAAACTTCCCCAGCATCATATGAAGCCACGGGCAGCCCCTCTCTCCAGCTGCACGCCTGTCAACTGTGTGGCCTCTGAGAGCCGACACGTTGATCGATCAGACAGCAACCCGGTCCGAACTAGACTGCTAAAGACATGCGCCATTTTACAAAGCATCCTCTAAACATATGTTACTCTCTTTGCCAGTCGTTCATTTTGCTTGAATATGAAACGCTTTTTGAATGGTGTGGTTTCTGTGAGTGTATGGAAGGAGGGAGCAGAGGAACATGCTGCTCAGTGATGTCAGCTGCCACCTCTGATCTGTCCAAAATGATGCATGTGTTGCATTATTTACATTATTACATTTGGTATCAACACGTGTCAATGATTACATTCACATGGCCTCCAGTACTACCACTACTGTCCTTATTCTGAGATCAAACTTTATTTCAACTTTGGTGTTTGCACAAGGTACTTATATAATATTCCTTTCCTATTCCCATTTATATGTCACAGAGCATAATCTTATTATGACTCAAACCACTGTGTACACTACACCATTCAGACCTGTCTTTCCGCCCATTTTAACCTCTAACAGTTTGATGAACAATGCTACATTAAACAATATAAGGTGCTTTCTTTCTAATATAGCAAAAGCTTCAATTCGATTTAATAAGTTGAACAAGACATATACATGTTTTCAGGATACGACTATAGTCGGTTTTCTCCACATATCGTAATATGATTATTGCCTATTCCAAGTATGACCCTATTCTGGTTAAGGAAATAAGAAAATGCTCTTTTACAGGGCAGTGCACTATTCACACTATTGCTTTAATCAGATTAACATTGAAATATTGGTTTTCCATATAGACAGTGATTGTGAAGGCTTTGATATAGGGACAGTGACACTGAGATATTGAGATCAATGACAGATACCAAATAATATACAAGTAAATCTAGAAAATGAATTAGATTTTCTTTAGCAGTAAGTGATAAGGCTCATCTGTCCACTTCATCTTGTAAAACTGATTATAAATTGTGTTACTTACAGCTTCCTGTTGCAACATGACAGTAAAGGATAGATTTGTTCATAGGAAAGCTTTTACTGTAAAATCAGTGCATTCAAGGGCATTTTCTATGAACAACAAGCTAATGTCTGTCAATATGTCTAATCATGCTCTTTTGTTTCTTTGTTCTTGCCCAGGATGCTTCAACCCTTAATTTTAAATAGTCTTTGGTATATTATTCTACATCAGTTGTTTCCAGCTACAGTCCAATACACCACAGCTATTGATGCGTTTAACTAAGCTTTTTCATTGGATTAACTTTTAATATGTCTCACAAACGTGGTGGAATGAGCAAAATTATTGATCAAAGTGAGTTGGAGGGGAGAGTTTGTTAGGGGACAGTATGTTAGATAGATAAAAAACGTGTGTTGGTCTAAATCTGTAGAGTGCTTACTGAGATGAATTGAGCTGCAGGCAGCCTGATTCCTAATGTGCTCTTGAAGGTGTGTGCAAAGTTTCCCATTTATTACTAAGAGTCTGGTGGTCGTTCAGGATTCAAATTGACCTGATTGCATGCATCACTCTGCTCTCATTTCACTTGTTTGCTTGTTTCTCAAAACATCTAAGTCCTTTAACACCAAATCCTCATCATTCTTGTCTGGAAACTCTCCTCCAATCATGTTATAGGACTTATTTCTGTGATGTGACTTTGCTGTGGTGTATGGAGCAGACACTTCATCTGTAAATTAATCTGCAGCATCAGAAGTCTCGATAACTAATATTGGACATATTAGTTGTTTTTTTGACAAGCCTGGAGCCCAAAACAAAAAACCCTCAACCCCGGGTGGCTGTGCTCTTTCCAGAGTTTTTGTCTTGAGTCGATTGTACAGCTGTGGCCAAACGTTTTGAGAATGACAAAAGTATTGACCTTTCTTTTTCAAGACCTCTGCCTGGCATGCTGTCAATTAACTTCGGGACCACATCCTGACTGATTGCAGCCCATTCCTGCATTATCAATGCTTGGAGTTTGTCAGAATTTGTGGGTTTTTGTTTGTCCACCCGCCTTTTGAGGATTGACCACAAGTTCTGAATGGGATTAAGGTCTGGGGAGTAGGGCTGCAACTAACGACTATTATAATAGTCAATTAGTCATTGATTATTGAAACGATTATTCGACTAATCGGATTATGAATGACACAAATTCTCAATTGCTCTTATTTAGCCAACAGCTTTTAAATTTAGCTTGAGGTTGTTAGAGGCATGTGACGACTGAAAATAAAAACAATCAAGATTAATACTTCATGCAAAAAAAAGTATTTTAATAAACTTTGCTGCATATTAATGTACTGTTGATACAAAAGCAAAGACAAATCTAGTTTTTGTCCATTTAAAACCAAGAACAGGCAAAATGCTGATACTAATATATATTAAATTTCAGGTATCCATTTTTCCTGTAAACAAAAAGGACAGGGAAAGTAGCAGCAATAAAAACACCAACAAACGAAACCGTCTTCTTTGGACTAAATAATTGTAATTAAAAAAGACGTTTGTCAGGCAGTAGGATAACATTACGCTTTTAAACTCGTTAACAAAAAAGTTTAAACTATATTTTTTGTAATGGATTCTAGAATCCTGCGCACAGGTATGTACGTGTATGTAGCAAGCTAGCTAACAGGCTATCTTGCCGAGGCGAGTCCGCATCGTTTACGTTACGATGTCAAACCTCCTCCGCACATGCGCGTGTCCGCCGAGCGGACCAGCGTAAAGCGGGTCCGGCCCTCTCGTCCGGCCCGGCTATACGCGGCTCCGATGAGCGGACCAGTGTACAGCGGGTCCGCCGTCCACGTAGTTATTTTCGGGCCATGTTGAGGGTGAAGTTCTCCCGAACTATTGACCTCCTGGTGCGCGACGCTGTTGCAGCGGACGCCGCCATTGGTCAATGTTTTGTCACTACTGCACATGCGCGACTTTCTGAGATAGGAAGGAAGCGAGATGGCTCACTCCTCAGCTGTTTCCATCAGCACCTCCGGTAAAACAACGTTTAGTTCAGCTGCACGGCACGAAAAACACGCGCTATGACGTAACCAACGACTCATCGACGAGTATATCCGTCGGCGACTATTTTTGTCATCGAATTTTGTCGACGACGTCGACTAATCGTTGCACCCCTACTGGGGAGCTTCCTGGCAAAATGGTTAGTGAGCCCACTCCCTTGGCTGAGGTCTCAGGATGCTTTACTGTTGGCTTGACACCGGTCTGATGTTAGCACTCACCTTTACTTCTCCGGAAAAGCTATTTTCCGGATGCCCCAAACAATCGGAAAAGGGATTCATCAGAGAAAATAACTTTACCTCAGTTCTCAGAATGCCAATCCCTGTACCTTTGGCAGAATATCAGTCTGTCCCTGATGTTTTGCCTGGAGAGAAGTGGCTTCTTTGCTACCCTACTTGACACCAGTCCATCCTCCAAAAGTCTTCGCCTCACTGTGCGAGTGTGCGTGCAGATGCATTTCCACCTGCCTGTTGCCATTCCTGAGCAAGCTCTGCACTAGTTATGCCCCGCTCCTGCAGCTGGATCAACTTTAGGAGATGGTCCTGGCGCTTGCTGGACTTTCTTGGGCGCACGGAAACTTTCTTCTAACAATTGAACATCTCTCTTTGAAGTTCTTGATGATTCGATAAATGGTAGATTTAGGTGCAATCTTACTAGTAGCAATATCCTTGCCTCTGAAGCCTTTTTTGCGCAAAGCAATGATGACTGCACGTGTTTCCTTGCAGGTAACCATGGTTAATAGATGAAGAACAATGATTTCAAGCACCACCCTCATTTTAAAGCTTCCAGTCTGCTATTCTGTCTGAGTCAGCATGACAGAGTGATCTCCAGTCTTGTCCCTGTCCTCACTCTCACCTGTGTTAACAAGAGAATCACTGACATGTTGTCAGCTGGTCCTTCTCTGCAGGGCTGAAATGCAGTGGAAATTTAATATTTGTGTCATTCTCAAAACTTTTGGCCACTGCTTTGTGATTTTTGCGAACTGGTAAAAGCTTTTCCATGAGCATTATCTGTCAGCCATATGGCTGGACATTTAACATTTATAGCATACAACTTTATTACTGTTTTGTCATATCACTGTCACTTAATATAATTATAGGCTTACTCTTTAACCAGATGAAAGGGTTTAGTCTTCAGACATTTGGATCTTAAGTTATCAGAGAAACGAGCTGAACATGTGAACTGTGGATAAGTTTGAACAGGGAAGTGTGATGAGTCCAGCTGGAAAGGCTTGCTCAGCGTCAGTCAGGGGGAAGTAACCAATGCTTGACGTGGTTAAAGCAAAAAGGAAACCACTCGTTTCGGTGTCATTTTAGGATAAAAGTCAAGGTGTGTGTGGGGGGTTTACATGGTCTGACCAGGGTTGCAAAATTCCGTTAATATTCAAATTTGGAAACTTTCCTCTGGTATTAACTGGAATAAACTGGAATAAACTGGACATTTTGCGATTATTTATACTAATTGTATTTAGCCTACTGTATACAAATAAACTTAGTATTAGAATGAACATGGCTTCAGTGTAACAAGGTAATGACAGGCTGGGTAATGACAAAGAAGTTCAAAAACAATAGAAAGTCATAGGTCTACGTTTCTGGCCGACAATGTTCCTAACTAGCTGCATCCAGGGTCCAGCTGAGCTAGGCTTGCCTAGTCTTGTTTTCAACTACATTTAAGTTCCCTGTTATAGAATAACTTAAGCAAAAAAAAATGCAAAATTTTCCAAATTCCAGAGCTTAACTTCCCATGGAAAGTGCAGAAATTTACCGGAAATATTCTGCCCCTTTGCAACCCTAGGTGTGACGCTGCAGATGAGTGCTGATCTGACGCACTGTTTACACACACACACAGATTATACATAATTTTGTGTTATAAAAAGTAAAACGATGTCAATGACAATTCTGGATTTGTAGTGCTGAGATCATCCACCATGATTAGTGTGTCACTGATCTACCAATGATAAATTCAGTTGACAGGGCATGATTTTGGTCTGATAGTGTAAGTCAGAGCACAAACGGAATCATGAGGTCCATGGAGCTGCCTGCAGAGCTCTGAGTTGAGATTCAGGAGAGAAGGAACTCCATGAAAAGGTGACGGAAAACCTGATGTTCACTCAGTTGGAGCGCCAGAGAGCCTGTGTGGAGACAGAGAAACCTTCCAAAGCACAACCAACTTCCAAGCGTCATGTCTATGTCTTCCATACATGACCAGAGGATCCTTTGGTTTGGGCAAACCAGAGAGTGATCTTTCTCACAGTGTGAAAGTCCTTTGTCTGCCACTCTGGAGAGGCTCCTGTCTGGCCTCTCCCAGTGAAGGTTGCTGAAAATCTGACACTTGTTATGTTCACTCTGCTTTGTTAATAAGGGATTTATCATTTCCACCATTTGCTAATTTGTCTGTTTGGTACCTTATTGATACTATCAATTCACTGTTAGTGATAGAAATTAATATATTTAAATTAGATCTTGATAAGACAATCCAATTTTCTGTTTGTAATCCCTGGTCTCTTGTACCGATTAATAATGGGTGGTGTGGCTTCAGCTCAGGATGTAGAGCGGGTCTGTAGATTTCTGTGTGCTCTTATTGTTTCAAATAACAAGGACCTGCTTTGTTCACAACATTGCTTTTGCATTTTAAACAACTTTACAGTTAAAATACCCTGTGAAATAGATTTCAGGGCACTGTTTATATATAAGGAAATATCAGCATTCCTCATATTTACACGTGTCTAGTAAAAACAGGAGGCTATGGGTGGAAATTTTGAATAAGTGAATGTACATTACACCCCTATGACAGAGTTGACAGGAGCTAGCAGCTCAACATACACAGTCCTGAAGACAGCCAGCCCTCTATAGCAGCGGCTCGCTGCTGCAAAATTGTTGCTGCCACTGCTTTAGGATTCTGACAGACACACATTAGGCCTGTTCTCTTTTTCTGTGCCCGAGAATCCTTACTGAATGGCCCCTCTACCACTGGCCTTCACTCACATTGCACTTTAGCAATTAACACTGATCCTAAGTTTTTGGGATCTGTACTATACTAAAGGCATTACTTTTAAGTTTGTTTGATTATCGCTATAATTTGAGGCAAAAATTATCCATAAACACATTTAAAAAGTCGCACAGTTCACCTGTCACACACAAGATGCGCAGGGAGAACCTCATGGTTAAAGGTGCCGTTAAGATCTCGATTCATAATCCGAATCCATCGATTAATATCTAAATAAACGTGATTGTCAGAGAGAGAAAAGTTCTTCTTACAGATTATCACACATGTTTATAATGTGATTATAACTCAGTGTGCCCTTTAACTTCATTGTTGCTGGAGAAGGATTCATGTTTGAACACACCCTAAGGTTTCCTGAGATCTGATCACTCGAGCCACATCCGGACGGGGTCACGGACGCATTTGGCCAAATTATTTTTGCCCTGTGAATGCATCTCAGTCCTGGGCCACCTATGAAGGACCCCCTACTCAGCTGTCTGACCCACTACAGTTTCATTATGAACCCAAGCTATTTCTGTGCTTCCCAATGCCCATATGCTGATTTGTTTGTGTCAACAATATCAACACTGACAGATAAAGACTCTCTCTCTCTCTCTCTCTTGGTCACAAGAGACACATTCAGAACAACTTTACAGACCAACCTAATGCTGTCTTATGAGTCAAACTAGACAGATGCTAATAACAGGTATGATCACAGACTTAAACACAAAGAAGAAGAAACTTAGACTACCCCTTCCTCACTCTTAGCTTGCCAGTTATGTTCTCGCTTGCAATTCAATGGACCAATGACATGAGTAAACAGTCAGGCACACAATGTAGGGAACTGCACTTTCTATTTATAGCTGAGAATTGATTCTTACTCACTGACGTCTGTATTGACGTGTTTTATTCACATACCCAGATACACATTTACACATGTAACTTAACTGGTGAAATAGGGAGACAAATACACCAGCCTAAACTGATACAGGCCTCATGTCTGTATGAAAATTATCCTTAAAAAACTTTTCACCATTGTTGACTTGATAATTGGCCTGCTTCTTCTTATATATTTGTATACAAATATTCAACCAGGGGCCTCCCCCCAGTGTGGCGCTTTGCACCCTCCCATTAGAGAATAGCACCATAATACTCTGAATTTGTTGGGAGAGCTCTGAGTATAATGTTCTTTAATGTACTCTACATGTCAGTTTAAAGTACAGGTTTGTTTTGGTGTCTTATTTTCTGTCCCCAACTGAAAAAAAGCCAAGGTCAG
This sequence comes from Pseudopleuronectes americanus, assembly GCA_038501795.1. Lineage (NCBI taxonomy): Eukaryota > Metazoa > Chordata > Actinopteri > Pleuronectiformes > Pleuronectidae > Pseudopleuronectes > Pseudopleuronectes americanus. The sequence goes on along the minus strand of CM076732.1, from coordinate 17,879,463 downwards.
ATTAACGGTGTCTGTGTTGTTTCCCAAGCAGAGACGTAAAAGTGCTTGAAAGCTGCATCTCACCACAGGAAGTAAAGATATGTAGACCGACACAACAGACTCACCCTTGATTTGTCCACACACACGGACACACTGCAGAAAGCTGGATTAAACAGAACACACTGTAAGAGCAGGCTGGTGTGAAAGGGTGAAACAGAGTTCACAGAGCATTAGGGTAAACTCAGCACCTCATCTCTGCTCAGTAGACGGCTGCCGTCTGTAGCTTGTGCTCAACCGAAATTACGGTAAAATGTGTTGTTGTTTCATAAAATCTGATTTGTGCCAGCAATGATTGTTCTATTGAATTCTTCCATGGTTTAAAGTGAAACCAGTTACATCTGTAGTGCCGAACCCTGAGGTTGATTATAGACATTGTGCCAGTGTTCCATATGCATTATTTCTATTCCAATGACATTGTTTGGTTGATCAAATTCCACCTGTCTACAGACACAGGGACCACGGACAGCTCCACAGCCCGAGGTAGAGCTCCATAAGGAGTCTCTTCATGCATGTTTGTACCGTGAAAAGTTGTGTTTTACAGTTTTCAGAGGATCTTTCAGTTATTTATCGCTCCTCTCGGTGTCTTCATTATTCACTCCACACACCACATAAACCCCATCGAACCAAACCGAGCAGAGCACGCCCCGCCATCTTCTCCAGCAATTATTTTATATAAACAACTGATCATGGTGATAAATTTGACTGGATAAACGTGATCACTATAAATGTTCACATAATTTAGTTGGGAGGAGATCATTTATTATCTAGGGTAGCAGGGCTCTATCTGATTGTCCAAACATATTGACGTGCAGAGCGTGAATGCATGGCACATGGAACACTGTTTATCGCAGTTCAAGATCAACTTTTGCAAAACGTATATTGTGCATGTATCACGTTGACGATACATTTACGATAAATATCGTCCAGCCCTAGTGGGAATATTACTTCACAGGGTATTTCCACTAGGGCTGATCCGTCTTGGTCAACCCTTTGGTATCATAATGTGTTTTTTTATGGATACATGTATCCATGTGCATTTCTTATAAAGTGGCAACTTTTTTACAAGGCACCAACTGCTCATTCAGTAGACATGAAAATGTAAACTGTTGGATATTTCTGCATGAACAGCACAAGTTGGAGGCTCAAACAAAGTCTGCACTTGACGCTTGGACCCTCAGTTGTTTACATTAAAATTAAACACTAGCCTAATAAGATAAGCTCTGTCTGCGTAGTGTGCTGTCTGTTTGCACGTTCACAAGGGAGTATCACTGAGGCCTAAAGGGATAGTCGCATAAAGTTGCATAAGAAAGTTTTTGCAGCCTGGGAAACACTGCTCTGCCATTTGTACAATGTCTCCTGTGGCTCTGGGCTTTTTCAAAGTCTGAAAGAGGAACCTATGATGTTATCAGTAGATTCTTGATATTTATAACTGAAAGACTGGAGGGATGGAGTTTTACAGTCATGGACATCTACCAGATGGGGAAGATCCAATGAGTCACACTTTAGTTATAACATGGAATGTGAAGGATCCTACATCTTTATGTTTAATATATTACAATAGTGGCTCACCACAATTTGTAGTAGAAGTGAAAATGATACGTTCCAGTGGAGCCTGATTGTAACACCTCTTTCTCAGGAAAAAGGATGTTTTCAGAAAGGCCAGTACTTTTCTTATCACTCTGGATTCTACGTTTTCTTTGTTGACATGTAGGATCACCAAAATTCTTAGTTATCTTTAAGGCTAATGGTATTTTCTTTTATTAATTGATCCATCCATTATTTTCATGCTTAAGCACAACATTTTGGATTCAGGGAATCATTCCAACCTTTAAGTATACCATTCACAACAATAGCTTGATTAATTCAAGTATTTGTATTTGTAGGAATAGCAATAAATTAAAAACGTATCTCATAAACCCTAAAGCAAATCAAATATACACAAAGTAGACTTCAAGGACTGTATGTGTCCTGGTAAACTCTGATCAATGTGTTTCACGTCACCATCTAAAGTGAGTGAAGGTCGGGGGGGAATGAGGAGTGAGGACATGCTGTAATGCAGCACGGTACAAGGTACCCGGTACCACTGCTGCAAAACAAATGTAGTGGGGACTCGACAATTTGTGAATGCACGCATTAGGGAAAGTATTAACCGAATTAACTGACATAAGCAAAATGATGTCTGTTAGAGGTTATAAATGTCGGTTTCTATAAATATTTGGTTAATTGCACAGCCCTAATAGAGAGCTTAATAAGGTTGACTTTCATTGTTGACAGTGTTGTGATCCTTACATTTTTTTGAAGCATTAATTTGTTTATCAATTTACAAACAAATAGGAAACAAATTAATTTCATATATTGTTTGTCTAAATTCCCCATGTGACAGGAACTGTTATGTGACAATCAAGTTCTTCACATGACTACTAAACAAACAGTCTGACTCTTCCTGTAAGAAGCCGCTTTAGCCTCTGGTTGGTTAGCAAACATGTATACTATCTGGCCTTTCTGCACGCTTCTATTTCAATTCAGGTTTATTTGTATAGCACAGAATCCCAACATACATTATCTTAAGGCTCTTTACATTGTAAGGTGGAGACCTGTAAATATTACAGGGAAACCCGAAAGTTCCCACAGCAAACACTTAAAGACAGAAAAACTTGGTTTCCCACTAGAATCAGCCTCAGTGTGGGAAACCATCTGCCTCGACTGGTCAAGGTTGTAAAATTAAGGTTGCTAGAATTGTGTAAATATCTGGTATATTCACCCTCATGTAAGTTCATCAGTAGATACCAAAGAATCATGGGAATTTTCGTAAACACAGGGTTCCTATGATGCCAGTTCATGTTTTAATTGTAAAAAAAAATCTACCACATGAATGACATATCCACACCATATGATCACTGTTTAAGAAATGTACGCAGAAATGTATTATCTTGAACAAGAACAAAATCCCAATGATGTTTTATCTCTCCCTTCAGGTATCCGAGTGTTGGTGGATGCTAGGGAGAAGCTACACATCCCATGGGGCAACCCGTCTAACCGAAGGCACGGTGACACCATGATGGCCTTTGACACCCGGTCAGCGATGTCTCACGGTCACGGCATGGTGGAGGCCAAAATTTTTCAGCACTACATGCCATCCATCTCCGCCCTGTGGGCCGACCAGGGCATCCAGAATGCATATGACCGCCGCAGAGAGTTCCAGCTGGTGAGTAAATGGTGTCAATCAGTGTCCATATTGTGAGGAACGATGTTTGGGGTTGTGGAGCTATAGCAGTAATTAAATGTGTTCATTTTTAAAGCTTTGTTGACAAATGAATGCAATGCCAGATAATAAAGACATTCGTTTTAAAGAATTCTGTTATTCTAAAGCTTTGGACAGTTTGGGTGGGGGAAAGTCAACTCACATAAGTATTGGAATTCTTTCAGAGTTTTCAGTAATTACCACAGTAATTCCTGAATTGTTTTAACTTTTTATACTGCGCTACTGTAATAACAGCTAACAGCAAGCAATTCGCCTGGGAACTAGCTGGCTAGCCTGTAAGCTCTGGCCAGTATGCCACTCTTACTGTTCTCTCAATTATACTTCTTCTAGCTGTAGCATTAAGTATTTCTGATTCTGATTAAGTCCTACCTGAGGTCATCAATTTCCCAGGAACGTGTTGGTCACCATGCGAATGTTGGGCAGAATAATGAGATGTGGCCTTGTGTTAAAGTAGTAACCTGAAGTTGACATAAATTGTAATTTTGAATTGCCTAACTTGTGAATCACAATATATGATAAATCAGTACTCAATAATCGGGAGGTGAGTGTATTGTCCTAGCTCTTGTGGAAAGAGTGTGTTTTGATCATGTGTAACATTTAAACAGCAGATAAAGCAGCTTCATTATGGCAACTGAATAAAAGACGTTTGTTAGCTAGTGTATATTGGATTTTTACATCATCAATCAATCGACGAGTACTGACTAAATACAGGGAGGAGAAAAATGTATGAGAGAAGTCTTGGAAGGTTGGTGCAAATGGCGGAAACAAAACCATGTCAAACATCCAAAGACATGAAGGCCAAACTGGAACAGTCTGGGCACACTATAGAAAACAGGGCTTTATGGACGAAGGCCAAGGAAGACACCATTGCTGAGGAAAAGACATAAAAAGGAATGACTGATCTTTGCCAAAGAGTACCTGGGCAAACTGCAGTCCTTCTGGGAAAATGTTCTGTGGATAGATGAAACAAAAATATTGCTTTTTGGCAATGCACACTAACAGTTACAGACGGCGCAATGAAGTCTACAAGGAAAAGAACACCTTACCAACAGTTAAGCATGTTGGAGGAGCCATACTGCTGTGGGGCTGCTTTGCTGCATCTGTTACTAGAGGCCTTGACCATATCACAGGAATCATGAAATCAGAGAATTATTATCTAGCAAGACAAATAGCCAAAGCACACATCCAAAAGCACGCAGGAATGGTTGAAAAAAGAAAAAATTGACTGTTTTAAAATGGCCAGCAATGAGTCCTAGTCTATTTCTGTACATGTATTTTCTGTTCATGTTTTTGTTCTCTGTTTCTTCTTTGAAATTACAATATGCAAGTTGAAAAAACAATTTACTTTGTTAAATTACTTTGATGATATAAATTTGGTACATTTCCATTTATTTCTGAAGATATTGTACAGGTTATGCAAAAAATTAAGGGGTGCCAATAATGGTGAGCAGGACTGTATATCAGCTGCCCAAACTGAGACCAAAGACATCTGACCCATCTAAATGCTGCTTCAGTCTCTGCCCTGTGTTGCTTAAGTTTACATCCATTAGACTTATTTTGAACCCTCTCTTTGTGTGACTGTGGGAAATTCAATGATTACTTGTGAGTAGGCTGAGGGAGCTTTTAGATTACAGTAGGGTATTGACAGTCAAAGATAAAGGCTCTTCCTCACAGTTGACCGTGCAGACCTGCAGCTGCTGAGCACACACAGACAGACACAGACAAGCCAATGAAGGGCTGCTTCTCTCTGTGCTCTCTGGCCCTCTGCTTCCCCACGCCCTTCCTTCCTCCATGTCTCCCTAACTGCTCTACACAAGTTGAAGCTGTGGTCTAACATGGTCTTGCTTCCACGGAAATGATTTTAAACTGTCCTGCAGGGACATTGGCTTCCCAAGCATTTGTGTGGAGTAGATTGAAAGACCAAAGTTTCATAATAATCATAACATCTGTAGTGTTTGTGCGGCATTGCCTTATTGTAGACCCTGCTCACTCACACACACACACACAATCACAGACAAACACTTGGATTATACAAACAAACACAGTCTCCCTTTGAGATATGAGCAGGCAGCTTCTTTTTTTAGATCAGATCTCTTTGCATGCAGACTTCAGTGTAACTTAACTTCCCTGGAGTCCAGCTGCATACACTATATATCAGCGCTACAAATTTAGAGCAGCCCCAGTGAGTTTGTCACTAGGCTGTGGTGGTGGGGTGGTATCACATAACAAGTGACATTAATGAATATGGACATATTCAACTCAGAATTCTTATGATGAAGTCACTATCTATCTTCTCTTTTTCTCAGGGGGAGTCCGTCAAGTATTTCCTGGACAATTTGGAAAAGCTCTCACAGTCGGTAAGTTCGGCCCACACTGCAAAGGCCACACGAATCACAGACCATCAGCAGGCAGAATGATAGGATGATGGGCCAGATGGGTGTGATAGCAGTTTGTTGAAATGTGTGTTGCTTGTGTGCTAAAAAGAGATGTGAAACTTCTGCCTTCCTGTCCCCAGTCGTGTCTTCACACTCACTGTTCCTCCATGTATCTGAGTGTCAGCACAGCAGCGAATACTCTCACCTAAAAAATACTCTTACTCAGAACAGCCATTACACACATTTCAATTCATCTAGCAGACTGCTAGACTCAGACAGCTTCATCATCAGAGAAAGGAAAATGTACGTTAAAGACTGCTACTAGCCTAGCTGAGCTTTTTGGTAACATATGGAGATGTGGTCATGTGACCCTTATAAATTGACAAACAGAAACCAAGCAAACGTTTCCCCTTCACTCTGTATGATTCCTCCCCCCAGTTCCTTGACTAATAAATGACTCTAAGAAGTAATTTTCAGTAAATCGTTCACAGTCATGTGGAGTATCTGAGAATATACAGCTACATGTGGTTCACTGTTTCTCGCACGTGTTATGACATCAGTGGACAATGCCTGAAAATTCGTTTTTTATTTGACCTGATGAGAAGGCCATTAGAGTCCAGCTACACAACTACAGAAAAAAACCCTTTGTTTAAGTTGGTGTTAACACTTTCAGACCAAACAACCAGCCCAAAACTATTTGAAAAGAAAAGTCTGCCGCCGTCCAAGAAGACGCCCGGGAGATTAGCTTGTGTTGTGAAAGGAAGCCAGGTTTTTTAGTGATCTGATCAAGTGACATAAGTTAATAATAATTTCGTTTTGACTTTATTGTCATTTATGATATAATACCTGTGCAATACTTCACAAAAGACGAAGTTATCTGCTTCCTGCCTATTTATTGATATGGTTGATAATCACATTAAAAAATATATACTTTTTGATATGATGCAGGGATGAAATGATACCATGGTAAAATTCCCATTGGTTATTTGTGCCATGTAACCTTTAATCACCTTGTTGATTTGCATCAACCAAAGTCAGCAAGTCTCCAAGATGCAGGCCCAGCAAGTGCATTATTTGTTGTGTGTTATAAAATCATGGCTGAAGCTACTGGTAGGTAGGGGCTGCAACCGCAGGAGAACTGTTGGTAATCTCTGGCCATAGCCAACATCCACCACATTTTGTCCTTACTCTTGACATTTGAGCACTTATCAAAGAAGTTGTCAACCCTACAATAAGTAAAATATATAAATAATGTAAATATAAAATTAGCTGAAATTACAAGTTTGCGATAACTGATTATATTATGTAAATTAATAAAATAAAAATAATATAAATATCTCTGTATGAAAAAGAGGTGCACGTGGGAAACACTGACAAAGTTGGAAGATGCGAGATTAAAGAGTTTTAGTTGTTAAAGGGAGAGTCTCCTGATGATTTGATGGGCAAACTCTGGAGAGAGTCATGACATAATTGTGTAGAGATACTCTGAAAAAGGCTCAAATTAAGTAATTAGACAAGGCTCTAGATGAATGTGACTCAGACATCACTTCAGTTTATCAGTGCTGGATTTCTACCTTATAGTCTTTCTGTAGGTGTTGTTCTTTTCTTCTGCGTGAACAAACAAGTGCACTGGAAGTCCTGTGCGCAGGGGGTGTTAGAAAAAAAAGGTGGATCTTATTTCCTGTGTGTGTGCGTGCGTGCGTGCGTGCGTGCGTGCGTGCGTGCGTGCGTGCGTGCGTGCGTGTGTCGGTCTCGGTTTGGCATGTCAACAATGACGCTCCACCTCTGGAATGTTAGGAATGTGGATCTATCTTGGAGCGTACTGACACACGAACACACACAGTCAAAACATGACTGTGAATTATATTACATCATATTTGGTTTCATGTAGTCAAAGAGTCCCTAGTTTTTGCATTGTCTTGGGATAATTGTCAAAGCTCTGTCATTATAGGGGAGGAAAACCACACACGCACACACAGTCTCTGGCATCCCCTCAGTTGTTTATCTGTGCTTGTTTTGAAGGAATGCACTGTGTTAAACAGGGAAGTCTCCAAATCATGCACTTGCATGAAAAGTGTGTGCACTGCAACAATAGCATTTATTTCTATAACTCTTAATTCGCACTGATTGTGTGTAATAGGTTAGAGATTTTTTGTCTTTTAAATATTAAATATTTTAACCTCAATATGTATAAACGTATTGTGACTATGCAGAATATTGGTTGATTGAATTTTGATGGGACCTGTTAAAAGCTGCAGAAACCCACCTAATATGTGTAACAATGTGTTGTCAGGACTACCTCCCTAGCCAGCAGGACATCCTCCTGGCCAGAAAACCCACCAAGGGCATCCACGAGTACGACTTTGAGATCAAGAATGTGCCCTTCAAGATGGTGGACGTGGGGGGTCAACGCTCTGAGAGGCGTCGCTGGTTTGAATGCTTTGATTCGGTCACGTCCATCCTCTTCCTCGTCTCCTCCTCAGAATATGATCAGGTGAGTCTGTTGGAAGCCCCACAGAGTGCTGAGGGCCTACGCATACATGTGACTGGAATCACTCAATGTTGTTGAATTGACACTGACTTTAGTTTCACATGACAAAGATTAAACAAGATGGTAAATTGTCTGTACAATTAGCACTAGTTTCTTTGTAGTCTTGTTGTCCACTCAAAGTGCTTTATAGTACAGTTTTGCCATTGACCCATCAGGCAGTATCCTGCCCATGGACAGTTTGGTATCGTAGTTGGATCAAGGTTTCTTATATCAAAAACCTCAGTGTCCCTCAACCTACCCACATGAAGGTTTCCCAGAGGATGAAACATATGAACTGGCAGTGGGCTATGAATATTTGAATATTCGTTGTTTAGAAATTACATTGAGGTTTTGCATGCCATCATAATGACTTAAAAAAAAACGACTAAAACACAGATACACCTGTGACCTAGCCTGGGTGCCAGACGAACTTAGCCCCGCCCACAACATTTGTTGTTCGGGAAGTTCGGTCTGGAGTCGCTCCGTTGGGGAGAAACTATGCTCGAACAGAAGCTGTTCGATCCAATCAAATCTTCAGGGCGGGCTTTATACGATGATGGACAGGTGATCAAGAGTAACGTAATCAACCACGTCATCAAAGTAGGCTTGGATAGAATGCCTGTCGCTGGAGAGCTGAGATGTGTAGATGCTGCATTTGAGTCTGTTTTAGGAGACATCGACAGCGCATTCATTTTGAAAGAGGAACAGAGAACGCGGAGGCGACGCCAAAGCGCCGCGTCGCGCTAATCCCTATCGCGCCGGCGCTTGGCTGTTAAACACCGGACGCTGAAGCGACGCTGACCCGCCGGGCAGCGCTAATAATATCACCGGTTGATCCAGTAGTATTCAAGCATACCGGTATACTTACTTGTTGCTCCAACATTAAGCAACAGCGTCCCAACATTTGTCTCTCTTGGTGTTGTCTTTATACAACATGTTCCGAGGATCATACAACTCACTGCACTTCTCCACTTCAATTATTAATTTAATGTCATCCATGTTGAAGAACTTCTCCGCTGTTTGCTCCGTTAAATGTCGGGTGTGGAGGGTAAATTACGTATTCTCCACTCAAGCCTATGTGGCTCTCTTTTTATCTTTATCACTGCTTGTGTGGCTGTAGTGGATGGGCAGAGGGAGACATTTAATAATGTCATTGGTAAAACTCCAGGAAAACAGAAGGGGACTTCAAAGTATTTAAATTAATTTCAGTGTGTTTCCTGTCGCGATACGCTCGCGTCAAGCGGAAAAAATAGACTCGACGCCGAAACGATCGCTGCGAGGCAGCTTTGGGGCAGAGCGGCGCTTCAGCCTCCGGTGTGACCCGCACAAAGGTTTAACATGGGAGTGGATGGGAGCCAGCTGTTATTTAAGGCTTGGCGCTGCGCTTCAGCGTCAGGTGTGAACCCGGCATTAGTAAATAACTCACAATGATTCGCTTAACATACGTCACATACTACGTTGCTCTGATTGGTTGTAGGTCTATCCAATTGAGCGAAGAGGAATTATATTTCCTGGTTCGGTTGAAACACGCCCCATAATCACAGCCCAATGGAGCGGTCTCAGACTCACATTCTGACTAGAATTGTGAGTATGACAACGTCAGGCTACCTGTGACCCAATTGTCCCAGGAATTAAAGTTCATCAGTTTCATGAAGTCATCACAGAAACTAATTGTGCCCCTTTTCTCGTTTAGAATGTCAATAACCTAAAAGCTGAACTCGCGAAAATTAGGTTCCTCCCTTCGTTTCCACTTTCTTTCACCAATTTTGATGTTCTGTTGATTGGCATAGAAGGTTCATCAGCCGTGTGCTGGTTAAAGGTGAAGGACCCTTTGATATGATGTGCTGTTACATCGGCTCAACCTATCATGAGTGCATGTTGTTGAAATTTAACTCTATGAACTCAGACGGAAAACAGTGGAAACCAAAGCATAACCTGTAACAAAGGCCACACGCTACATCACATTCCATAAGTCCCTGCAGTGCGAAAGGGCTGTAAAGTCCCTTTTGTGTGTTGCTGTTTGTGTTTCCACTGCACTTATAAGAGGAAAAATAGGGTAATAAGTCCAAAAAAATATGAATATTTATGGTGTTTGATAAACTTTCTTGGGGGTAGGTTCGACACACAAACACCTTACATTCTGTCCTTTTTCCTCTGGTGGTAAATGCAGATAAAGTTTCTGAATGACTTTGCCATCGTGGATTTTTTGTCCAATACTTACTTGTCTCCTTTGTGCAGACAAAGAAATATGTTGCTCATATCAGTCACATTTTGTCAGATCACCTTTGACCCCAGCATACATGACACGTCTGCTTTCTGACATCTCCAGGTGCTGATGGAGGACCGACAGACCAACCGGCTGAGCGAGTCCCTCAACATTTTTGAGACCATCGTCAACAACAGAGTTTTCAGCAATGTCTCCATCATCCTGTTCCTGAACAAGACAGACCTGCTGGAGGAGAAGGTGAAGCAGGTGTCCATCAAAGACTACTTCCACGAGTTCTCGGGTGACCCCAGAAGCCTGGCGGACGTCCAGCGCTTCCTGGTGGACTGCTTTCGCAAAAAACGCCGCGAGCAGCTGCAGAAGCCGCTCTACCACCACTTCACCACGGCCATCAACACTGAGAATATCCGCCTGGTGTTCCGTGACGTCAAGGACACCATCCTTCACGACAACCTCAAGCAGCTGATGCTGCAGTGAGGGGACTGACCAGGAGGAGGGAGGGAGGGAGGGAGGTGTGGAGGCAAATGAAGAGTGGAGTTCGAGGTGCCTTTTCCTTACCCTCCCCCCACCGCCGGCCTGTTAACGTACCAGGCAGTGTCACTTTTGAACTTTGACTGTGTATTAAAGCCACCACTACTACCACCATTCCCCCATCCACCCCCCCACGCTTGCTCTCTGCCTTACTGAGCTTGTTCACTGTGACTTATAACGGCTGCTTCTGACTCAGAGCGCCGACCACCCTTTGACTCTTAAAACCACTGTAAATGACCTCTGCCCCTTGGACCTCGCTGACACCTCGTCATATCCTCCCTGTATGTTTTGCTCTGATTAACATCCTTACACTGTCCCTTTATTCACTGCTGCTCTGACCACTGTTGATGGGGATTGGGAGGGTCTTGTTTGAAAGTGGCGTCGCTGAGTAGCGGTCGGTTAAAGCCACCTGAGGGCGACGTCCGACCGGTGTCAGCAGCTCTGTCGCCAGATGTGACCTTCCTTTTGCAGAACAGTCCTTTTGTTTCGTTGTTGGGTTTACATCTGCTTTCCACCGGACTTCAATGATGACATCACCAGGGCGGGTGGGGTTTTCTTCTGAGAGCAATGGAACAGAACATGCATGCCCAACACACACACACACACACACACACACACACACACACACACACACACACACACACACACCACACACACACACACACACACACACACACACACACACACACACACACAACACACACACACACACACACACACACACACACACACACTACACACACACACACACACACACACACACACACACACACACACACACACACACACACACACACACACACACACACACACACACACACACACACACACAGGAAGTCCACTAGTTTTCTAATCATTTATTTTCTTTTCCTAGTCTATGAATATACTGTATGAACCTATGCATTTTCCTTTAACTTATATTTTATTAGGGTTTACACATTGTGGATGGGTGACTGCTGGTGGACTCTGTGCTCTCAGTTTGGGGGTTGAGAGAGCACAAACAAACACAAATAGACCACTTGTAAAATAAACCACCGTGCCATCAGGCTAGATAGGGTTCATCATGACGCATCATATTTAAGTTTTTCTCAGGGCACATTGTGAACCACTTCAAGCCTCAGCTCTCCTGGCTCTGGCTCTGCCCCTCCAAAAAACTGTGGCCATCTTCAACCTTGAACCCATTTTACCATCAGGCTCTGGACTATAAGACGCTGGTGACCCACTCTCCTCCTGGTATTAACTTGTGATCTGTACGTGGATGTCCACAGACATTTACATTTACAGCTGTCGTTAATTAGTCGTTTCGCTACCCGCTTTCCTTTGATTTCTCTTTGATAATATGTTAAGAATTTTCAACCAAAGATGCCAACATTTTATGGTTTTCAAATGTGGGCACTTTTGTGTCCTAATTTAGTGAACTGAATATTCTTTGTATGAAAAAAACAAGATGTTATGACATCAGCTTTCATTAATTGATTTATTTTCCAGTTGCTAATTAGAGCATCACCCAGCATTATCTGGGTTAGAGAATCTAGGAAGGTAGACTGGCAGCATTTATAAATCTATTCACCATACACGTAACAGGAACAGATCTCGTGCTAATACCAGGGCTACACTGCGTCTGTTGTGCTTTCATTTTAAAATATTTTTTTTCCTTTTTGGGGTAAACGATTTAGGCTTAAAAACATAAAGCATAGTGTAGTTTGAATGTTGGAGCTGTTGAGTTGCTTTTACCATTTAGTGAATGGTTTCTCCATGGGTGGTGATGCACGATCTGATTGAGGTTGATAATGGTCATATTTGTTCTGCAGCTCTGTGGAATCTCAAATCCAAGCTTGCATTTCTTATGTCTCCACTTTATATTACCACCTTGAGCGTATAAGGAAGTGAGGAGGCGGCTCGACCTCTGTTTTACTTGCTCAGAAGGTACCTGTTGATCCTGTCTGTCTTTCCCCTCCACACATCCTGACCTAAAGAGAAAAGAGATAAAACCAGCCTGTATGTTTCTGGCCATTCTCACTGTAGTATAAAGGTTATGGAAATTTCACCTTGTCTTCTTAGCTAATTTTCTAATGTCTAATTCGCTGTAAGGCATCTTTCATACCAACCTCACTCTCACCTGAAGAGTTGTTTTTTTTCTTAGTTTTTTATGTTTATTTAAAACCAAAACCGCCCCATTAATCTGCCTCCTCTAGTTGTGTCGAGAGCATGAACACCTCCAGGTAGCTGGTTCCACTGGTTCATGCTAACACTTCAGCAGAAATTAATGGATTATAATAAGGTGTAACAGAAGCCTCTAATGTCGTGAAGTTGGCCTGTGGTTTAGCTGTTGCGTCTCCCCCTTCAACAGAAATGGTTTTATTGATTAAGGTCCCAGTCCTGTGTTTGTGTGGGAACAGTCTCATTTCCATATGAACCAGTCTTGATAGTTGTAGTTAGAAATGGCAGCTAATCACTGAAAAGACTGAAAGACGCCCTGTTTTTCCTGTAACATGCTCCTGTGATCCCACAGACACGGACATTCCCGCCTCCTCTGGCAGGTGGTTGCTCATGGTGTCTTACCCCGTGTCTACACTGGATGTGTCTCGGTCCCTTTAGTCTTCTGTCCCAGTTTGATTTTGCACAGGGTTGTAACAGCTCGAGTTTGACTTGTTTAACTTGTGGAACATAGTGAGCCTTTAAGAGGACGTGACGCAAAACCAGTTTGTTGAGCTGCACCAGCATGAGAAAAGGTTTTATTCATGTGTTTTTAGTGGCTGGGTTATGACCCAACTACTGTCGATTACATGCCCTTGATTGTTTTTCAAATTCTAACCATAATCAAGAGTTTAACTCTGATATATGATTCAACATGGCAATCGGGGAGTGTACATAATTGTTGGCTCTGTAATTATGTAACTAACTCAAGGAAAGTGGATTTAGTGTTTAAAAGACCCAAGCAACCAGTGTAGCTGTGTATTTTACCTTTTGTTTTTTGATGTGTCATTTGGTTTTTATGCCTCTGCGCTGGCAATAGAGGCACCATGTTGTGGGGTTGTCCACTCGTCCCATTATTTGCGAATGCAATATATGTCAAGAAAGCCTCGCGGGAATGTTTTCAAATTGTGACAAACATGCACCTGGACTCGAGGATGACCTGATAATATTATGGTGGTCAAACGTCGGTCACATTGAAAAATTTTGGGGGGGAAAACTGTGTAGATGGTAAAAATTCCCTTTATATAACAGAAACCATCTTTTATTTTACATTTACTTTGTGTTAGTTTGATCCATGTCCCATCTGCTAACATGTTGGAAGCAGGGTTTATCACCTCGCTTAAAGGAGCTGTCATGTCTTCCATCAATAGTCATTGGATTACACAGTGGAAATGTGTTTTTAGATTTTGATACTGTGTAAACATGAATGGAACCCAATAGGAATTGTCGTCTAATTTGTAATTTAGTCTTAAAATATAACATCAACAGTTGCTGTTCAGCAACTGTTGATGTTAGAATCAGCTGAACAAGTCTTCTCTTCTTTGGGTCACACAATTCAGATTTACTTCCGTTTAAATCACATTCATCGTTTGTTTTCTCTTTTCGCCTCACACTCTCACAATTTAGCTTTGAGTTAACAATTGCCTTAATCAGTGACATGGAGGTTGAGAATGACCCGTGAGAGACAGATTGGATCCTCTGTGTCCCAGGTAGCTGGATGAGTGTCCCGAGGACAAACAAGATGCCTGCTGCCACTCAGCATGTGTGCTAGCATGCAGCAAGTCACATGGATGATTTCTGGTGTGCGTGCATATTCCCAATTTAAACAGAGGAAGTTGACCAACAGAGTTGGCTACCAAAAGCTCAGTGAATTCTCCAAGCTTTGCAGTGCCAGTCAGCATGATTCTCCCTCCGTCAGCCTGTCTGCGACCGGTGAAACAGCTCCTCTGTGTGTGTCACAAACACACTGTCTCCTGTCTGCTGCTTCTCGGACAGCATGAAGCTTAAACCCAGCAGAGGCCTCATTGTCTGGATTCAGACCGCTGTGTCATGTCGTAAGGACAGAAGAAAGCCTGTAGTGACACACACACTCACACAGGCATTGGTCCTGATAACTATAGACTGACAACTGAAACACATACACACACTCATGAAGTCACAGCAGAACAGGTCTGTACCCGACACAGCCTCAGCTCAAGTAACTGGGTTTTGATACACAGACAGTGAACTGTCCCACAGGTGCAGATGGGTGGAACACGATGTCCACTCTCTGCTCCTCTGGGACGTCTTGTTTTCCAATAATGTGATGTCGTGACTCCACAGTCGATCAGTTGACCTGTGGCCTGCACCAAAGAGGAGTCGCATCCTTCCAAAGCACTTACGTTTTTGAATTGCCTCCCACCATCTGATGCGTTGAGAAAAGGATCTGGATTTTACAGAGGAGGAAAGAAAAAACTATTCTGGGATTAGAAGAATTTGGTGATAAATAAACCATCCTCCTAGATGAAAGCCCATTTAATGTTTTGACAAATTCTGACATAAAATTCTGAATCTCAGAACTCTTTCTCTTTTTTCTCTTGCAAACAGATCAGCTGTGCTGTAAACGGATGCTTTAAACAAACAAGGGTGTACAATGTGTAGTGTTGTGAATGGCCACTGCGGAAGGCAGCCTGTTCACCACACGTCTTTAAACCTCCAAGATCTCTGTGCCTTTTGCGTGTCTTTGTCATCTAGTCACCTTGAATGCAGCCTTGGTTCTTTGACTTGTGAAATTATAGAAACGGTCATCTGAAGGAAGAATGGATTTAAACAGCTGGAAAGAAAAGTATGTAGCTGCTGCCTCCACCTGCTCCTCCAGTCAGTGGACCAGTCACTGTGTAAAGTCAGATTATAATCTGACAGCCTTTTTTTAAACTGAAACCTCAACATGACGGACCAGTTTGTCCCCTTTGTGCTCAGGGGCAGTACTGTGTGTTATCTGTTGGATTGTGGTCCAGGCTTTGTGACGGGGGGGGGGCAGCATAGTTCCATGTTCACCATGTACCTTCCAGCTTCCCACATAGAGCATGTTCAGACCTGGTATTAACTTAACGGATGTCCTAACCCTAACCCTGAGATTTGTCAATAGGTCCTGAGGTGAAGCGGCTTTGGGTTTGCTGGCCCTCAGTGCTGTGCTGTCACACCGAGGGTTCTGATGGGCATCGTTATTTCTAATCCGGGAACATTAAAGATCTGCCTTTAACCCGGAGGCCTTGTTAGGGTCCTGCTCCAAAAAGCTCCACGCTGAGCAGTGTCTCACTTTTCTAAAACTCTGCCTTTGACTTTGCCTTTTAACCTTTTCTGTGGTACTGGTTTTCTACACTGCAGCCTGTGTCGGCCCTCGGACTGGAACACGATCAATCAAATATTTCCACTGAGTGAGGTTGTGAATAACCTCTGTCACCAACATTGTCCAAACTATGCAACAGCACTGGTCTTCTGATGTGTTACAATTAATCATGAGCTCACTGACTGACGATTCCCTTAATGCTAGTGTTTTATAGAAATATGATCTGCTAAATATACTGATGTTTTGTGCCTCCTCTTCCAACTCTGCCTCTACTGTCCAATCATGTTGACAAAGGTTTTATACAGTGTTTTTTTTTAATAATGCCATACAAGCAGTCTGATGTCCACATACTAAATAACTCACAAGAACCATTTCCTTCCCAGTTTTGGTATTTTCAGATATGTACAGTCTAACTTATACTGTCTTACCCTTCTACTCTCCTAAATAAACCCAGCTGTTTTTTTAAACACTGTCTCTGCTGTTCTTCTGCTTTGCACTGGTATCATATCAACATCTGGGGTTTTGTGCTTCTTTGCTCCTTTTTCCTGTTACACATAGAGCAGTTACTCAGTCGAGCATGAATTGCAGTGAATGAATGATTTCTATCCTGTTCTTTTCCTTGATGTGTATAGTGACAAATCCCAACACAAATTATGTCAAAGCACTTTACAAAGTTATACGTGTTATATTTGAAAGAAACTCAACCGCTTCTATAGTGAACAGAGGGTGTTTATAGGAAATTAAACTTCCTATAAACAGGAAGAAACCTCCAATTAAACCAGGGGGTGGAGATCAGATGGACAAGTATAGACAGTGTGTATGTTTGGCTGATGTGGTAGCTCAGGAAATGGGAGTGTATGTTCCTGTGACAGTAGACTGCACACACTCACCATCACATCACAGTGTTATGTTAATACCAGTGCAACTGGAACAGAAAGACTTACCGGTCAAAAGGAGTCCTGATGCACTGAAGGTATGTATGAGCTTTTTGAAGTAAAACTGCAAAGTGGATGAAACGCATTGAGGGGAGGGGTCACAAGAAGTTGAAAAAGAATTAGAAATAGTGTTATGTAGCAATAATTGGAAAAATATTAAAATTGTTTATATTTAAAATAAAACTGATTGGTAATTTGCGTCATAGGGCTTAACAATCTGTACAATGTGTCTCTTGTCTGTCCTTAACCCTCGACTAGAATGAGGAAAAAAAGTAATCAGCCTTTCCATGCTCTTTGTCCTCACATGAGCCCTGATGTGACAGGCTCGGCTGCAGCAGGTCAGTTTACAGCACCACCAAAATCACTGTGACATGTTGGTGACCACTTCAATCAATCAGCTTCAACCTCAATAACATGGGTCACTCAAGTCTTAGCCACCCGACAGCGCTCCTGCTCAATGTAGCACGACATCCACCTCCGTTTTATTATATTAGAAACTATTCCTGCCAATTTAAAGATGTGAATTATGTACCTGCTGCAGTATCTGTGGAGGAAGAGTTTTATTCATGTAACAACATCTGCAGCAGATGTTGCAGTAGACAGAGAATTCACACGGTAAACATTTCAGACAACCATTAGTGAAATCAGTTTATATCCCCTGCTTTTTCACTGTCATGCACTCCTTTAAAAGACTGTCAGCGCTGATAAAGGAGGATAACTGCTGTTGAGCTGATAAGCTGACCTGGATCTTTTCATGTTTGCACTTAATATCACCAGCAACATGTTTGGACCCTGACATTGTATGTGTTTTCATCAAATATTTAAATCAAAGTAATTATTTTCTTATTCATAGTTTTATTTACTAGCATTATTCATGGCAATACACACGTCAACAGTGGTGAGACATGACTGATGTTCAGCCAATAGGGGGTGATGGTGCATAGCTTGTAATAGCACTGAGTGAATGTCATGTAACGCAGCTCTGTAGAGTCTGTCAGTGGAATTCAGCCTGAAAAATACTGAATCCTCAAATTTCCGTGTGAAATAATCTAAAGCAAATCGATGAAATCATCAATTTTCTGTTAGAATTTCACATAAACCTGACAAACCTTCGAGAGCTAACATCAACCTGAGTCAGTGGGGCAGTTTCACACATACCTGCCCTACTTGTAAAAGCAGTAACCTTTCCAACTCCATACCTCCAGATGGTACAGTTTTTCTATCAAATATTGTCTCAAAGAATTAAAATATGGGTGTGTATGTCTACAGACAATTTGTTATATAGTCTGTTTCATTAAGTTAAGCTAGCCTGTATCTCATGTGACTGAAATCACATGACTTCATTGGGTGATGTCCCAGAAAGGGGCAGGGAAAATGTCAATTAGAAGCCCACCCATGACAAGGTCAGTGACATAAGATTAATGTTGCGGATTTAAATCTGTCATAAATAAGACAATGTTACTAATTGTTATTAAACTATGTTTGTGATTGTTTAAAATGGGTTTTAGTTTTGTTTATTTTTTCAAAATAGTTTTAGCTGTCCCACTCTTCAGATATGAGGGACAATATCTTTGGGTAATCTGGGACATTTAAATTCTCTAAATGGGGGGAATTCTTTGAGGAAGAAAAAAAAATTGATTAACCTTTAATAGAATGTTTTGAATTATTTTTGAAATGTCTTTATGAAAATAATATTACTTTTATATGTTAATATTAATTAATGACATCTCTATGAATAATATACATTTTCTTACACCAATTTATCTTGAGCAAATTTCCCTTACGTTGACATGTTTAGGAAAAAAAGTAGTCAGAGTTTGGAGAACAATTTATTTATAAAATCCATCATGAATGCAGCACAGCATTTAACTGACAGGAGCCTGCCCAGCACTTGATTATCTAAAAGCAAATAAAATACAAAAATACAAAAAGAACATCAAATCATACTTATAAAGAGTTTAAATAAAGGTGACACCTTGATTAAGCAAAGGTTTGTGGGCTCATCTTCAAGTGTTGAGGTGGATGTGGAGGGACTCGCTCCTGTCAAATCTGTCCATCACACCTTTTCATTCAAAAACTGAAAAAGGACCATGTCTACATCTCCACTTTGACATGCGCATATATTGTGTTTCTCTAGAAAATGGCGTTGGGAAAAATATCACTGTAAACCCCCAAAGTTATTCTCCCCTATCATCATTGCTTTTCAGTTTGTCTGCCGTTACACTACAGCAGGTTATTCTACAATACATCAACAGGATCGTGATAACAGTGTAAATATACAGGCAATGCTTTTATCCAAAGCAGCACAGGATGAAGGATGTAAAGTGAATAAAATCACCAATGTCATAGAATCACAGAACACAGAGAGCAAACTGGAGCTCCTGAATTCATCCTCAACCACCAGTCCATACTGCTGCAGTAGCTACTGCTATTGTTGCCATACTATTAGAAATGAAATATAAATATATGAACATGTACAAGACAACAGGACTGTATGTACAGATTGCATGACCACATTGTCTTGTCCAGTGTCAGCAGTAGTGAGCAGCAGATTGTCTACTGTTCTTGTTGGGAGGAGTGGGTGACATTTTAAAGCTGAGAGTTGTGTGTTTCAGTGACTGTATAACGTGGTTGGACAAACACAATGTGTGTGTTCAGCAGGAATCAAGTCAAAATGCAGTACTGACACATGAGGAATCAACAAGCATCATAGAACAGAGGCTCCTGATACATAATACCCCATTTACACCTGGCTTGCCCACATTCAACACAAGTGTAAATGCTGTTGCGTTGTCAATCCAAGCACAACAATGACATTGACTACTAAGGCTAGCAGCAGCTAGGCAACTAGCAGCCAATAGACACAGGGAGTCATTCTCTCAGTCCTCATGTTATTCGAGTCACCTGTGCATGGTGTGAAGACGTGACCAATCACAGATGGTTAGAATCTTCTATCTATTGTTTTTTGTTTTTGTGGACCTGTGCATGAGGGGAGGACGTGATGTGACCTGACACATCCCATCTTAAACTGGAGACACATTAATACCAGGTGTAAATGTACTCATATCTTGATACAACCGAGATAAGAATTATCTCACCAGGTGTAAATGACCTGTAATGCTCATGGTGCCTCAGTTACCTTGACAACAATACTTCTGTCCTGAGTAGTACTGCAACCTAAATTTAACCCAAACTAATAATACAAAGAGGAGTATGAAAAGCTTTTAATAATTTTGGTTTTGCTGGAGCACACGTGTGTGATTGTTAAAAAGGTGAGGTGTTCTACCCTGTGCTCCACATGGCTCTCTTTGGTCAGATCAAGAGACTGAGGAGAGACTGCCCCCTTCCTGTGAAGGAGTGAACTTCAAGCTTGTCAGACCATAACAATGTACACCTTAGATTCAGATCCAACAGCGTTTCGGTAGTTTGAAGCCTCTCCAAGTGTATCTGTATTAGCCTTGTGACATTCTTGTCCTTAGTTATGAGGTGATGTGAGGTTGGGTTCATATAACTGAGCTGTTGTCCCGATCCACAGACTTTCTCACAAGACTGTCCTCGGAGGCCAGGTCCATTTCCAAAAACTCAACCTGGTTATTGTCATGTGACATTCTCTCCTCCTCCTCCTCTGTGCTCTTGCTTTTGTTTCTGCTCTTTGATCGGCACAAGCCGGATTTGGCCGGGCCAACTAGAGCCAAGCAGATGGCACTGAGCCCCATGCCCACGGCACAGGAGTAGAAGGCAGCGCCGTAGTTCTGTGTGACATCCACCAACCAACCTGGAGAACAGATGAGACAGCTGTCAGAATCTACAGTCTTACATATGAGTGAAAACACACAGAAGTCAAATAAGAAGCAGTTTTTACCTCCTAGCGGCGGTCCAGCCAGCCCAGCGAAGCTCTGGATGAAAACATACACTCCTATAGATGACGGCATCTTCTCGATGCCCACTACGTCCTCCTCTGCCAGCATGGGGATGTGTGTGGAGCCCACGGTGCCCATGAAGTAGCCATAGAGGGCGCAGCAGACCACCAAGCCCCAGAACTCCCACACAATAGCGAAGGCCACAAGAATCAGGCACATCAAAACGACACACCACAACAACACCAGGGTCTTCCTGCAGCTGACTTTGTTCAACACCACCCCAATGGACAGGCGACCGAATATCTCAGCCACTGCCATCACAGAGAGCATGTAAGAGGCCATGCGGGGCTCCACGCCGCGGCTCTTGCTCAGTTCAATGACGTAGAGCTGTGGGGCGAAGAAGCCCAGTGTGGCAAACAGGCCAAAGAGGGAGTACCAGATGAATGCACCATCTTTAAGCATAGAGAAGTCCAGGAGATTTGAACTGGAGGGCTTGAGAGGACCCGCCTCTACCTCTGCCTGCTCCACCTCGTACTTCTCATTGACTGGTGTGGGATGAGACGGCTCCTGACCCTCTTTGTCCTGCACCTCTTTCTCCAACGGGGCCTTGTTTTCTGCCCCTGCTGTCCTCAGGTCTACGTTTGAGGCGGAGAGAGAGGTGACGCCTGAGTCCTCCGAAACTCCGGAACTGATGGAGGTTCTGGTTTGCTCGTTCTCCAGCTCGTAAACTGTCTGCCGTTCCTTCAGAGAGTTCGAGTCTTTGTCCGATTCATTGTCTTCCTTTTCAAGTTTCGGCTCAATAATGATTGGACAAAGGAGAAGTCCCCAGCCAATCACAGAAGCCTGAAAGATGCCGAGGATAACCAAACAGTAGCGCCAGCCAATGTGTACTTTCAGTGTAGTTAAGGCTGTGGAGAGATGGAGAAGACAGTACAGGTAACTTGTATTGTTGTTCTCTTATTTATTCTCACTCAAGGTCCACTTTTCAACCCTGTCTCTACATTGATTGATTCTGATGTTCTCCTTTCTATTGCACTTCTGTCCGTTCCGAGAGAGGGATCCCTCACATGTGGCTCTCTCTGAGGTTTCTACGTTCTTTTAACCCTTTTTTTTGTACAGAGGATGTCACACCTTGTTAAAGGCCTATGAGACAAATTGTTATTTGTAAATATGGGCTTTACAAATACAATTTGAGTGATTGATTTGATTGATTGAGCTATATCAATTTTTTTACCTTAAAGATAGATTTAGATATTTTTAGGCAAACGTCCATTTTAATGAAAAATCTTAAAATCACACCTTCATTTTTCAACAAATCAACATTTATATAAAAAGCAATTCAATTTACTTCCATAATATATTGACTTGTCCAGATAGTCGTTTTTAAGGTTACGGTGGCCACACACACACAAACACACACGTGAGCAGCTAAATGAGCTACATCCACACGATAAACATTATATAATGTATATTATGATTTCATACTATAAATGTTGTAAACACCTGAGGTGAGGATTGGAAGAACTTTTGGAAATGATGAAACAGACGCCCACATTCACTTCCTGATTGGCTCAGATTTATCTGTGTTGTACTTAAAAATTCCAAATCATGTGACCAAAATAATTGAGATGTGGTTGAAAGCCTCTGAAACAGCTCGGTCAATATTGTAGTTATTTAACACATGATTCTATTCATTATGGATAGCTTGATGAGTCATGACAAAAGGCCCTGTTTGAATGTACACTCACCTGGAGCAAATGCAAATATGGCGAGGGATTCTCCTGAGGAAGCAGCAGAGATGACCAGAGCTCGCCGTCTGGAGAAGTACTGGGCTAAGATGGTGACCGTTGGGAGGAAGGTGAGGCAGTATCCGAGGCCTGTGGAGAAATAGGAGAAAAGAAAAAGGGGACATGACAGCCACCTGCCGCATGGTAGGAACACTGCATGGGTCAAAGATCAAGGTGTCAGGTCACTCCTTTTTCAAAGGTGGCCGGTTGCTTGAGATGAGTGAGCTTTGCCACAGCTTCTGCTTAAAGACAAAGGGCATGTAAAGACAAAAAAAGAGAGACAGGGGGAGAGTTTAGAAATGGTCAGGTGAGCTGTGGTCCTTTTTCAGAGTCAGACATGGTATTCACGGTGGGAGGGCTAGCAGTGCTTTCTGTCCAAGGAAAAAACAAGTTAATGTGCTCTGATGCAAAACTCATTCCACCAATTTGCTCATTATCCAATCAATTACTTTCATTCCGTCAATTTATTCCTTCCTCCCGAGACACTTCCTGTGCCATCAGTCCCGATCTGAAAGTTAATTTAGAAGAGAATGACTGCTGCTCCAGTTATTCAGCTCAGTCCTTCCTAGAAAGTTATGAGAACAGAGTCGACCTCACGGTCTGCTGTTTACAGGAGGCTGTCCACCTCACTCTCATTGGACAGTTCTGCGAGAAACAGACTGGGGCAGACTTTGTTGTGGACACTGCTAGGAGTCCCTTTAGTTTATGACAAAGCTGATAAACAAGGCATACACATCTGCAGGAGTGAAACAGTCAATCCGTCACTGACATGTTGCAATGACACACAAAGGCTACGTCCACTATGAAGTTTCTATTTTAAAACAAAAAAGATCCAAGCTAAAATAGTTTTGCTTCGCTCCGTTCGCTCTGCAGTTGGTTGCTTAGTTGGTGAAAATACTACAAACAAAAAAAGTAAGAGCCGGGATTTCTTTTCTTGAAGTGAGGATGAGGTGGAACTGTCTCTGACAGAAGGTGTTAGCAACATTTTTCATTCACCACTGGCGGTTGAGTCGTGTGACTGACAAGAGTATAATAATAATGTGACTGTGAAAATATCAGCACGAGAACATGGTCACTGTGTCACCAAAGGTCTCAGTTTAAGACTCTGAATTTGGTTGAATGCCAGACAGAGATACAGACAGACAGACAGACAGACACAGACAGACAGACAGACAGACAGACAGACAGACAGACAGATGGAGTGACTTTCGTAAGTACCTGAAACAATGCCAATAGTGATGTACATCTCGTTGATGGAATTGGTGAAGGCGGAGGAGATGGTTCCCAGGCTGATGAGGAAGCCTCCTATCATCACCACTGGACGATAGCCGAAGCGGTTGCTCAGCAGCGTGGACAGGGGGGCTGAGGATTTGAGGGAGGGGGGGGAATTTCATTAAAATGATTTCAACTGGTTCAAGTTAAACCCTATGACACCGGTTCAGGATTAGTTTTATTTGACAAACCAAGTCACTTGACATACAATTGATCCAGCTTCTGCTTCAATGAAATGAAGAACTCAGTGAGTCACAGATCATCTGAGTCTTCAAGATGGAATTCTTGACCACAGTAATAATGCATAAAGATATACAGACTGAATCATCACATCCTCAGTCATCATAATGCACCATGGTTGAGGATGGTACTGTGTCTGTCTTCGACATTGAGTTGAACTGTGTACATGTTTGTTTGCGTGAAGTCATGTTGATGGGTGTTACACTCTGTAACTTCAATAAAACCCACCAGCAGATCTGTGTGAACATGATAGTGAATTTAACTGAAGCCAGATTATTGTGTTTATAGAAGCTGAGGGATGAATCAGTACCTATGACTGAGCTGACTGACATTATCACTGTGTGGTAACACTCTGCTCATTGGACTTTCAAGGAGCTCACACATCGCAAATGGGACAGTCATGATGTGCTGTATGATAATTCATGTTGCATTACGTTATTTAACTTGACCAAATTGATTAAAAATCCATTTGAACTAGGGTTGGCCGACATGCTAACATTATCCAATCAGCCACCGTTAGCCTTAAAACCCCTGATTGAAGGTTCCTCTTCTGATTGGATGTAAATGTATCTCTCTCTGTGCTAAGAGGCACAACATTTGTGTTCATGAGGACCAAATTATGTGTTTTTTCTCACTCTGTCACAGTGTTGTGTGTCTGCGGGTGTCTGCGTGTCAGCGCACGACAGAGAGAGAGAGCTATGAAAAAATGTTGCTAATTTAAGATAGGTATTGATCATTATATAGTGATCAGTGTTGATTTTTTGCGGCTGCGAATGCAAAAGAATCGATGTTTAAACTAGTAGGTCAGAGACATTATTCTAGTCGGTTTGTTACTGTGTGACAGCGCAGGACAGAGAGAGAAAGAGAGAGAAAAGTGAGCAAGCAGAATTAGGATGGACTGAACGAATGAATGAATACATGTAATATAACATTTTCTATAAATAGTGTGACTTTGTAGGTTGATTTCTACAGTTGAAGGAATTCTGGAGGAGACAAAATACAATGACATATTGCCCCTACGGACCTCCTCCAACTGCTGATTAACAACACACTCGTGATAATGCCCAGCCCTAATGTGAACAAAGACAAATATGTTTTGTAAATGGGCAAGAACTTTCTGATGTCATACTTTAAGAGAACACCAACAGTCTGCGAAGCTGACTGTTCAAAGTAAATCTAACAATTCTTAGTTATTAGAAGGGAAATACAACAGCAACAAGAAACAAGAAAAGTAGAATACATGTCTAAAGCCTGTGAGTGACTGACCAGTAAAGGTAAAGATGAAGACCGAAATGGAGATGACCCATGACACTCGGCTGTTGCTCTCCCCAAACTCCTCCATCAGGTCCTGGAGGAAGACACCCATGCTCTTGAGGGTCCCATAGGTGCAGACCTCCACAAAGAAGAAGGCCCCTGCCACAGCCCAGCCCCAACCGCCATCAGGCACTTCTGGGTAAACCTTAGGACCCAAACAACGCTTGGAGTTGGGAGCCGTCATGGCAACAGCAAGCCCCCTGATGAAACAGACAGAGAAGACAACAGTGATGAAGGAGTCTGGAAGTGATGAGTCACCATAAAGACAGTTTCATACTTCCACAAGAAAACAATGACTCACATATTAGGCAAAGATTTTAAAATCAGACATTTGATGTCATGTCCAAATCATGTCTGTTCCACTTGGTTAAACTATTTGGTTGATTATCATCCGTCGGTCTATAATCATTTAATTTAATAGAGCTGACTGACAAACAGTGTGGGTGAACGAGCAGTGAAAAGAGCAAACAGACGTTTAATGATTCACCATTAAGGTTTGGTGAAAGTGGTTACAACAAACACAGGCACTCGCACTGTCAGACTTCACAGGCTGAGCAGTGCAGGTGCTAAGGTTCCTTACATCAAACGACTCATCTTCCAATCGTGTTCAATTTCTTTCTTTGTCTATTATCATTGACCAGAGGGTTGATGATGACAACAAAAATCCATGTCTGTGTCCCACTAGGATCTAATGATGGGATAATGCTGTGCAGCACCACAACCATAACAACAGCAGAATGTGAAGAGATGCTAACGTTTCGGTGGCTGCTTATATGTAGCTGCTGAGAAGCCAGAAGAAAAGTAAAAAAAATATTTTACCCTGCAGAAACATGACTAATGTTGTTTTCAGAAAGCTGTCAGTATATTAAATTGTCTGTCTTGCAGTACAAGTAAGTAAGTGACTTAGTTAGTGTACAATACAATTTTCTTTTTTGGGAGAAAAAAGAACTTTGAATTATCATTTGGACAATCATGTAACTTTATAAGCCTTGAATAAAAAAGCTATTTTAAAGGGATAGTTCATCCAAAAATGATCTGCTCACGACTATGTCGTGAAAAACACAAACACACACACTTGTGATCACGCAAAGACACCTCTAATCTGACTAACCCTAGAACACTAAGGTCGGTTGATTTGTACCCACGCGAGTGTGGTCATGGGATTTTCATTGTGTTGCTGCTGTCTGAGTGTTGTGGGTCCTTGGTTAGCTCTGCTCACTGACGTCATAGAAGGTAGGCTAGTTTCCCTGCTCCGATCCCTGCTTTTTCTATAGGCACGTGCTCGGGTGTAATGTTGACTTGATGCATCAAGGAGACCCGGATGTGAAACAACCAGGAATTAGACATAAAGGGGCTGCAACAGGGGATGACTACACTTCACTATTTTTGGATTGAAGAGAGACATTTCTAATGCATGACAAATGATATGCTATAGAAAGAGAGACTCCTTATTAACTTAATGAATTAGGGATGAAGAGTAAATCGTTTAACCACATGTTTAATTTCAGATTTGGGAGAGTAGTAGAAGTTAAAGTGGGCACAGAATATTCCAACCAGTATTCAGTATACAATTGAACCTCCTGGGTAGTGTGTTTGGTACAATATTCTTTAATATGATGATTAAGGATATTATGAGCAAAGTAGAGGAAAAAAACTTAATGATAAAATAAATATAAAAAGATAAAACATTTGGCAATGGTGAGCGGAGCAGAGAAGAGACAAGTATTACCTGTCTGAGAATTGGTAACACAGGATTAATGATATTATATACTTGTAAAATAGGCAAGCATCCAACTGGACTCTGCGAACACTGCAATCAACTGGAAACTGTCACTTGTGTATTGATAGAATGTAACAAATATAAGGAACAAAGAAGGCAATTGATATCAGGATAAAAGGCAAAAAAGCAAAATAGCATATTAACAATTTTGTTAGGAAAGACATCAAAGAATATTAATCATCTTCTAAGCAACTCTTTAAGAGAAAAAGGACTTAATTGAACAAGTTGAACACGTTTTTTTAAGTGTTTGCTGCTGATCCTGTGCCCCACACCCCAGTCCAGAAGGTGGCGGTAATGGGCCTATAAGGTGGTTTACCAATCCCCAATAAACCCCAGAAGAAGACGAAAGATGAGGAGTAGGAGGGGGAGGAGGAGGAGGACTGGATGTGCTATAGGCTCCCCCCTCATTCAGTTTCCTCGTCACTATTATGAGGAAGTTCCCTCACCTCCGCGTTTTAGCAAGTCACACAAGCCCTTTATAAACCTCAGTCTCTAGAGTGCAGGGCTGCCGAAAGAAAATACTTATATCTAATCTTAATAATCATACCACACAATAACGGTGCAGTTTATCACCTTAATGGATATTTATTTTACTTTTTTATTTTTTATTTATTTAAAAAAAGTCTTAGGCTTGTTATTTTACTTTTTTTTTATATATACTAAACCGAGGTACATACCGTACTGTGATTTGTGTGTACCGTTGTGTACCCACAGAGTATAGAGTAATTGTCACCCGTCCCGTCTCTTTATGTCTCACACAGCCTCCCAGTATATCTCCCTCTAGTGGTGTCACCCATTCCAACAGTATATTCAAAAGAAATGCTAAAATTGCTGTCACTCTCAATGTTACATGTAGGTGTTGTATCCTATGGAAAGTTAAGCCTAAAGTATGCATTCCTAAATCTCATTGTTTCCTTACGTCTTGCTGCTGGTGTAATACGCTGGAGTTTGTGCCTCTCTGGCTGGGGCATCTGAATAAGATATGAAAGTCCCTGGACTACAGTGAACTACAGTGAACTGATAGTTGGTCCTTTATCTATAACTTGACCTTGGTGCTGCTTGGAGAGAGGAGGGAGTATCTGTGGAATTAGAGTGGGACTATTCTCCTGTACAGATATAATGTGTGAGGATTCTCATTTGTTGATTTTCAACGTTTGTTCAATATAAGTATATCAATGGTTTTGGAAAATGGTCTAAAATTCTGGGATCTGCTAGACATAATAAGGAGTGTTGTCAATTTTAAAGGACCGTCCACTGAGAACATAACCTGTTAGGTCTAATGGCGTCATTGAGTTCGACTGTAATTATTTTTTTATCTGGTTCTCATTCCAACTTAATAAAAGTCCAATGCTAAATCATAGAGGTGGCCCTTTAAGATAAATAAACCTATAACTATTTTAAATATTTATTATTATTTCTTCAATGTATAGGTATTTCCAAACATATTCTCTGTATATCATTCAATGGTATATTATGTTATATCTGCCCAGTAATACTCTCACATTTGACCACTAGAGGTCCCCACAGGCAGCGTAACAGTAAGTCAGTGTAGTTGTCTTTGTTTGTTTTAACATGTCCTTATCAGTCTCAGCAGGGAATGCAGTAATTCTTGTTATAATGTGTTTGCTCTCATCTGATGCACTTCTGTTGGTCCCTGGAGAGGGATCCGTCACATGAGGCCCTCTTTAAGGTTTCTACGGGTTTTCTCCTGCTAGAAGTATTTGTTGGTAGTGTGTCCTCACCCTCACTGAGGTTTATGGGCAGAGGATGTCGCACCTCAACTACAAACAATTGTTGAGTGACAGACCCCAGCTGTTGGGATTAATGACCCTATGACTTCGCATTATTTAAAACAGTTGAAAATGTGATAATCCAAATCAATTTACTTGTCAAGTCACAACAGAGGTTAACATTATTATTATTATTATATCAGTGTTATTTCAAGGCACTTGACATAGTAAGGTCGAGGCCTGGAAAAGAGAAAGCCAAAACAGTTCCCACAACGAGCAAAGTCTTCATATTATCGCGGAGAGAGAAGTCTCCCTGTAACAGGATGTAACCAGCGGAACCCGACTCACTGTGGGCGGCCGCCTGCCTCTACCGGCTGGGTGGGGGGAGAAAAGAAGGGTGAGGACAGAGGAGGGCGCATCGTCAACACTAAGACAGACTGAATGTACAGACTCAGCACTGATGGTGCATGTGGATGGTGGCGGACCCGCAGTGAGGTCGTGAGGGATGCGCTCCGTGTGCCGCAGTCCGGACGCTCGATCCTTTGCTCTCATCCACGAGGAGTGTGTCCGACTGACTGCGGTGAATAATAATCACTAGAACACTCCTATCGGTGAAGGACAGTGGTCAGACACAGAGCAGGAAACACCCGGAGCAGCTGATCCCTACGCTGAGGCCGAAGCTGCTCCGTGTGACTCACCGGAGGAGATGATGATAAGACAACAACGGTCCTCTGGTGGGAATGAGCCGGTTTCCCCGTGTCGTCCACCTCTAGACGCGTCTGAACAGAGAGGCAGCGAGGATTCAAGTAGAAAACAAAACGAATCTATTTGTATTCTTAGCTTCTAAAGCTGAAGAACAGATGTTCTATGAGCGGATGTGACTGAGCTCTGTGTCAGTGGCAGTCCGCAGCATCTCTGTCGCACTGTCTCCTGCTCCGGCAGCTCTCTACCGGCTCCAGCCAGTACTCTGACGAGCACGCGCAAAACCACCCGCCCTCACGAACGCGCCCTGTCCCTCTTCCGCTCTCCCCACGCTCTCGTCACTCTCTCTCATCCGCTCTTTCTCGCTCTCCCTCTCTCTATTATGAATATTATTCAATCGGTGTTCCAACAAAGTGAAGTCTTTTTTAATTCAGTTCCCTGGTCAATTTCGTGATAGTCTGTAAAAAAAATCACATTATATATAAAAAAAAATTGTTTGGGTTATATTTATACGCGTTTGAGCTCTGACGGGAATACCGCACCCGAGCATCCCGGCGCGCGCTACAACGCACAGTACACCGGGCACGCGGTCGGGATGAACAGGTTTATTCCAGTCAGGAGGCAGCCTGGCTTTCCAGCCTGCAGGGTGTGTCTGTGTGCTATCACACCTAATGCAACGCTGCACTTCCCTGGGCCTGAGTACAATTTGAACAACCTGACTCATGAAAGCTTTCAGAAAATAAAGAAAATGTCAACAGTCTATCTCAATATTCACTGTGGCAGCTTTATCATAGTATTAAAGTGTAAGAAAAATGGACACCTCCAGAAACACTTCCTGTTTTAAAACATGTCATTGATGAAGTGGTTCTCAGCTGAAATACTGTATGACCTTTTTAAAGTAAAATACACAGAATTATTCAATTTCAATATGCCTTTAATCCTGCATGTTGATGGATTGCATGATCAGTTCATTCAGTATTCAGTGTGTATAATTTACTTTAAAAGGGCTCACCTGTCTGTAAGCTGTGAATGACCCTCACTGAGAGTTCAGAGCTGCCCTGATACTTTGCAGGGTGGTGCAGGGTGGTGCAGGGGTGTGTCTCAGCCTCAGTCCCAGCCCAGACACCTGTGGAGGGATTAAGTAACATCGTCACCTTTTTTTTGTTGCCTAAATCATCTTCTCATGGTGCTGGCAGGATTTCCAGGATTCAGGGCTCGTCCCCTATTGGAAAGTGCTCAGGTTTAATATAATCTTTTTGGTCAGCATTTTAGTCAGCCAAATGGCTAAGTCCATGAAGCAAGCATTTAGCAAAGAGTGGAAAGGCTCCAGAATCTGTGGCTGTTACAAGTGATATGCTTTCTGTCAACTCTTTTCTGTCTTTTCAAACAATATGTCATCTACAGTTTTTGTCAAATTCTCTCCACATTACATGATCTAATTAAGAGAGATTTGAATGCTGTATTGTAATCTAACAGCTAGAAATGATGTGTATAACTAAAACACTACAAAGGATTCTCTTCACTTTCCTGTCTTTATATAATGAAAGTCTCACTTGAACATAATATTAGCAATCATAACATCATTTGACCGGTATTATAGTATGTCTGTTGTGTAGTGTCTAGAGGCAGCTTGTGCACCTCTTGGGCTGCCTGCACACCTCTTTGGGAATCACTGATGTAGCTTAATACAAGTGACCACAAGGCAATGAATGTTTTTCAGAATGATCACACATTTGTAACTGTACATCTCAAAAGGTTGAAATGTTTTCTCCTTTTTGTAGAAGATGCACTTGACAATTCTGACACCGATCAGGCCTCATCCACTGACAATGACAATGAGACCCTCATTGAAGAGATGAAGCAGCATGTACCAGGCCAAGACTCTGTTTTAGATGTAGCAGACAATACCTTAACCACTGATGTTGTTGATGATGTCAAGCAGACCCATCCACACCATGAAGAGGACTTATCTGATAATTATGATGTCATAAGCAATCCAGACTATACCCCATCCTGCCAAAAGTCCTATGATGTTGTGATCAAAGACCATCCGACGGTTGCGTTTATCAGAACCGCAATGCATATGTTCTAGAATGCATTCTCTGAAATTGCAAGGAAATGCAGAAATACCTTGTTGCAGGGCACACACAAATGGAGTGTGACAGCATGCATAGTGCTATTGAACACAAAACAGTTAGGGATATCTTCACCTCTGCAAGAATCAGGCCGTCCCCTTACCATGTGGAGGTGCTCAAGCATTATGAGTTCCTGAAACTGAATGGATCTGACTTCATTAGCATCAGACCAGGCAAGAAAGCTGGAGATCCGACTGTGCATCACTTGCGGGCTCTTTAGTTGAGCAGTGAAGGAAAGGTCCATTTCAAGCTGTCCTTCTCGGAGGAGTCTGTGTGGGAAGCACTGCCACAAAGGGTAAAGGTGCCAAACTTTTACCCTTGATTAACTAAATCAGATTATATATACTAATGTTCTGGTCAAGGTTTTTCATATAATGAATGTGAACGTGCTTCAGTACTGTTCAACAGAGTACTTTTTGTAACAAGAGTTCTACAGGAAGTGATTCTATTAATGCTGTTGTCGTGACTTAGATCAACACCTGCTACACCCAAGGAAGTCTGTGTCAGACGGATATGGTGAAATTAAAATAATCAAAATGATTTGGTGATGGTTTTGACCCAAATTGCGTCCTGCTGTGCGCTACAACACACAGTACACCGGGCACGCAGTATGGATGAACAGGTTTATTCCAGTCAGGAGGCAGTGTGGAAATCCAGCCTGCAGGGTGTGCGTGTGTGTGTTTTCACCAACGTTCTTGTCAAAGTTTTTAATAAAATTAAACTGAATTTGCTATGTTGTTTATATATACGTTTTAATGATTAACTGAACTTGTGTTATTTTTTCATACATTGCATATCACACACTGCCCCGACCTCACTGACTGCTACAGAGAGCTGGTCGCCTGTTCATTCCATTGTATTAATATCGAATATATCGTGTCCAAATCATACCTACTGCAACGCTGCACTTCCTTGGGCCATAAGCAATACATGTGCCAACATTTGGGATCAATAGCATGAACAGTTCTCCAGATAGGTGTTTTACAGACAGACAAATAGAGAGACAGACACTTCAGGAATTATATAAAATCATTAAAAACTCATATCCGTTCAAAATTACAGATTTATTTCCTTCCAGGCCTTGAATGTGACCTGTGATGGGACTCAGTCTCTGAATGTGTTCAGTATGTGTCCAGTCACCCCTGAGACTCTGGCATGCAGCCACACCTCTGCTCATCAAGAAAAAAACTCTGCTTGTTTTTTTGTTTTGTTCCAATACACGATGACATGTGTGGGAGTAAGTCAGACCTGTTTGAACCAGCTAGAACTCCGAGGACAAAGAAGTCAAATAATTAAATAGAACAGGGTGATGTGGCAGAATAGCTGTGTTCTTTAATCTTAATGTACCGCAACATAATGGAAATAGATCACGTGATTCGCCGTCTGACTGATGATGTGACACTAACCATAGTCCTGGTCAGCAGCTCAGACTTATAGCTACCTACATCATCACATTTGGTGGGGCAGGCTCTGGACGGGTTCAGAGACCAGCTTATCCTTTATCAAACTGAACCACATGTTATGAGACAACATTGCTGCTCTGCTCACATGCAGCTGTTCAAGCAAGCTATTGAAATAAATGGAAAAACAATATAAGGTAACATCACACTAACAGAGCCATAATAAAGCTCCCGTGTTTCCCAGAAATTGTGGAACATGTTTACAGTGAATGAGAGAAACATGTGAGAACTTGTTTCTAACATGGTTTCAATCAGCAGTTCAATTTGCTGCTGCAGTCCTTAGAGCACTCTCTTCAATTGCCTGAGTTAGATTTTAACAACCTGACTCATGAAAGCTTTCAGAGAATAATGAAGCTCCATATTCACTGTGGCAGCTTTATCATAGTATAAAGTGTCAAACCTCCAACAAAACTTCCTGTTTTAAACCATGTCATGGATTAAGTGGTTATCAGCTGAACTACTGTATGACCTTTTCAAAGTAAAATACAAAGAATTATTCAATTTCATTATGACTTTAATCCTGCATTTTGATGAATTACATTATCAGTTCAGTCAGTAGTCAGTATGTATAATTTACTTTAAAAGGGCTCACCTGTCTGTATGCTGTGAATGATCCTCACTGAGTGTTCAGAACTGCCCTGATACTTTTCAGTGTGATTGCAAGGGTGTGTCTAAGGGATGGCCAGCCTCAGGTCCAACCCAGTAACCTGTGGAGTGATTAAGTAACATGTAAGAAGAGTGTAGGATGAGGTCAATGTCTGGGTCAATTCTATAAACTCCCTTTAAATGTTACTGCAAGGTAGGGTTTCCTGTTTTCCTCTGCTAGTGCGCCTCCTGTTCTTACACAATTTGTTCCAGTCAGTTTTTAAATGTTTCATGCCACAAGTTCAAACTTACTAAATAATACATCTGTAAAACCTTTATGCTACATGATAGTGGGTTCACTGTGTGCTTTTACAGTTCAAAAAGGCCACTTGTTGACTGTACACTCACTGATAATATAATTATGTAAGACAGTCCCAAGTCCAAAATAAGCAGCATTGATTACACAGCAGTCATAATTCCAGTGACAGTTAGTCAATATGTCAGCGACTGACTGACTGACTGTCAACTTTGTCAGTTTGTGAAAAGGGATTTGGAATTTTTTCAAATTTCTCAAACTTCACTCACCCTGATGCTTCCTCAGAAATCCCAAAATAAATACTTTTGTCTGACAAATGGGATACCTTGATGGAGATGATGCCAGAGTGACGTGCCCAAAAATTTATCGAAATTCTTGTATTGAGTAAAAACTATTTGGTTTCATACACTTGCTCATCACCTGAGAGGGGCTCAGCTCTATTCTTCTACCCTTTACATTCATTTAACTGTCAGAGATTGTTTTCTATTGTTAGTCTGCCACTTCCTCTCTTCTTGTTCTACCCCTGCGGGTTTATTTCTTTGTCACCTCTCAGCACTGCATTGTCCTTATGGGTGTAAGTTTGCTGCTGCTTATAATGGTCTTTGTAAAGACCTCAATTGCGTAATGTTCAGCAACCACCACACGGATAAAGGAAATACATAATGTACAGACTAGCCACAGGACAATAACCTGTAAGTGAGATATTTGTTTACCGTATGATCTATTCCATATTAACTGTGAGATGTAATGTTTGTCATGATGAATGATGACGCAGCAGTTAAAAGAAATGAGAGCATGCTTGTCATAAACATGTCAGGCTGGTGGATTTAAAAGTGGTGGAAGAATGAAAGGACAATACGTCTCTATCTAATAGCAACATACTGCAAACAGCTAAACACCTGAGGGTTGGTCTCATATTCTTTCTTACTGGAGGATTATCAAGAATACAAACTCATGTGCCATCCTGGTGACCAAGGCATTATCAAGAAGATACAGTACTTCAAGTCAGTGTTGCATTCATCGAGGGACTACCAGGTACCCAAAGTGTCTCCAAGTAAGCAAGCTGTCATGCCGTTCTGTGGAGTAAAATCATTTTGCTGCAGTCAGCTATTTGAACCCAGATGTAGAGAGGAGAGTTGGAGTGCGGTGGAGGCAGCTGCCTGGTCCCCCTTTGAGGTGGTGAATTTACAGCTCTGCAGCTTAATACGATACATATGATATATATGTACTGTCAGCAAAGACTGTTGTTCCACATTTCCACTTCCATTGTTAGCATAGTGGCTGCATATTAGATTGGAGGCTTAACTTCCCTTGTTTCCTATACTAGTGCTGTGCTCATTCAAAACCTGACTGTTTGGGATGTTAACTTGGTCTGGAGTGAGGCTGGTTGCAGTTTTCTTTTTGAAACTGTAAAAGTGCCTATGAGCAATCAGATTATATATACTAATGTTCTAGACAAGGTTTTTCATATATTGAATGTGAACGTGCTTCATTACTGTGATTATATTAATTCTGTTGTCGTGACGTATATCAACACCTGCTACACCCAAGAAATGGTGAAATGAAAATAATCAAAATTATTTGGTGATGGTTTTGACCCCAATTTTGACCCAGTTAGCAATAACTGTTGTAGTTTATCAAAGGACATGCCTAACTTACTGCATAGACTGACTTTGTGATTACCGGTCTACTTTTTATTTAAATTAAATTTATATTGAACATATTGTATTTCTAAATCAAACCAAAATCGGAAGTTGAAGCACACTGAGGCATAGGGCACCATGTTTGCTCTTTCATTACTTTGTCACTTCTGCCACTTACGGTTTAATAAAATACTTTTCTGTCTTCTACATCCTGAGTCCCATGAGTGACAATTTACTTGATTGAAATACATTTATTCCAGGTCAATAACCTGCACCTGCTTTAGTGAATATGGAAGCCCCTTTATCTCAGTTCAAATAAATGACATAACAAATCAAGACACAATTTTTGCATAGTTTCCTTTTTTACTTCACTGTTTATTTCATTGTTATTATCAATATTAATAGTATTATATTATTGTTTCTTTGACTTGTTTTGGTCTTGTGCAATTAGCAAAATACTTTGCTCTTGTACAAATGATAATAGGTACAAACATACAGTACATACTCGGAAATGTATCCAGGAGGCAAACAGAAACATTGCATACATGTCAATACAGTAAAATAAAGTACGAAATGAAAAGAAAAACAATTTGTAAACTAAAAAATATTATTGGCATTATAATACAAATGTTGGTACAATAATGTAACTTAAAAAAAGTATTTGTCAAGTAATAAAGCTATGAAAATTGTGGTTATATTTATGCTCCAGCATGCACCTCATATTTTCATCAAGAGCCTGATTTTTTTTTGAAGTAGCAAACAGCATCTAAAACTGAGAAATATCCTCCAAGATCACAGTTCCTATTCTGAAATTCAGCCATAGCTCTGAGGTTTGTTGGTGTAAAATCCGAAGCATCTTCAACTCAATCATTGCAGAACAGGAGAACATAATTGTGGTCCTGAAATTACTACTTGACTTCTCCTTCTTGGTTTGTGTTTTGCTTCCCAGGGCAATTCGAATGTTTATGTTAATCAATGTTATTTTCTCTCAAAAGGAAAAAATAACGTGGCACCAGAAAGCCTTTGTGCTGGTGCCTGTCTGTCTGTCCATCTGTCCTTCTACCCACTTACGAGCGCCTCCCCGGGCCACCTCCAGTCCCGTCGCGGCACCAATTAATCTACCAAAACACATGAATACACCTGTTAGTTTTGTCTACAGAGTTAGGCAAAGCTCACGTCCCAGTTTCTGTCACACAGCTAAAGGGAAATTCCGGTACAAATCCTCAAAAGTAGCTTAATGTCTGGGCTCTGTCTGTGTCTGTCCAACAGGACTTTCTCTGGTCATTACTGCCCCACTCAACGCCTCCTAATCTTCAGCTGGTGAAAAGCCATCCTTACATTATCCTGTAATATACGCTGATAAACTTAGGAATTCATGTGGTCCCAAAAGGACGTCGAGCTGCCCCAGGCCCAGAGGCAAATCAGGAAACTGCCTCCACTGTGCTGCACTGACGGGATGTGTCCTGTGGCTTTGTCTCTAGTTCTACACTATACATACATGTTATCCCAAAGCAGTTCAACCTTCGTAATCATAAAAGATTTTCCCAGCTAAGTTGTGGGGTTTCAAAGTGCTTGGTTTTTTAAACTGCAACAAAGATCAAGCAAGTCTAAATGCCTTTCCTGTGAGGCATGTTCCACATCGTCAGAAGCCTTGGATGGTTTGTATTAGTCAGAGCTGCTCAGTCACTCACTAAACCTCCAGTCTGTTTTAAAAGACTGGACTCTTAATAACTCAAGTTGGTTGATGTGGGTCATTAGGGTTCACACACACAGACACACACACGGACACACAAATTAAAGAATGTCTGTAATGCATTAGGAGACCGAATACATTCCTATCCTTGATATAATGTTTTTTTTTCAATTTACCAGATTCCGCAGGTTGGTGGTGGTGGGTGTTAATGTAGGGTGACCCACAGACAGAACGGCATAAATTCAGAGGAAGAAGCAGGATAAAAAAATACCGGAATTTTCCTTTAACCTACATTGAATTGAAAGTTAAGGCACATATATAGAATATTCTGATAATTTCCATAGATAACACAGTGGAGTGTTAAAAGTAGCGACATGATCAGACTTTTGTTTTCACGCACTGTAATCACTACACAGCTTTCTAATGAAGCCGTTTTCAGACAG
The DNA here is from genome assembly GCA_038501795.1 of Pseudopleuronectes americanus. Classification (NCBI taxonomy): domain Eukaryota; kingdom Metazoa; phylum Chordata; class Actinopteri; order Pleuronectiformes; family Pleuronectidae; genus Pseudopleuronectes; species Pseudopleuronectes americanus. The sequence continues at coordinate 17,841,302 of CM076732.1, read as the reverse complement.
GATGGAGTAGCATTAGTGACTTCATCATTCCATTAAAGTGTAAAGTCTGTATCATTCAAAAATACAACAGCTGTTTATTACAAATATGTTCCTTACAGCTTGATTCATTCATTGCTGTTATATGCCATCTTGTGTATGAGTGGAAACAGCTGGAGAACACAACTATATAAATTATTACTGCACTTAACCACTGACAGCACACACATCTTACCTCTGAGTGAGTACACAGTATCTCTGCTGTGTGCTGCTGCAGTCTTTAAATTAATCTGACGGCATTCAGTTCAGATGTGAACCATGTTGAAAGTGACCTGTCCACATTTGAGTGACTAGACTACTTACTTTGTGCTGTAAAGGGGGGGAATGTCTGAGAAGGGTTTGGCAATTTTGAAGAGAGAGAAAAATGCTGAATAATTAAATACAATGTGACACTAATGTCAGAGATAGGTACCCTTTTAGTATTTTCCACATTATCTAACATTTTGGAACAGCTAGTTTCACCAAAAATGTTCATTGTAGCTGCCGAAGAGTATTTTGTTCATGGTATTTACCACATTATTTAAGATTTAGTGCCATCAAGTGGTGAAGGTACAGATTGCAACCACCTGAACCAAATTACAACCTTAAAATCTTCATGAAGCGAGAATTTACTGTTCTCTGTTTATGGCAGCTGTATTTTAAGCTTGGTCTGCCTGATGAAATGGCAATTGAGAGAACGATTAATTAATAATGTCGGTTTTGTTCAGACGTCTCTGTCTTCAGCTACAAGTTCAATAGTTATACTTCTTAGCACCTTATTAATTTGGGACAATTTTTTCTGAAGTGTGCCAGAGCAGCAGTAAGCTGCAGTGTCATTCTTTTAAGTTGCATGAATATTTTGCCATGCCTACACACAAGCTTGTAGAGCTAGCTAGAACTGACAATTAGCACTTCTGGATGCTCACAGGAGGAAACTCGTTCTCGTCATCCAGACACACAGGTCCAGCAGCAAACTCATGTTCTGGAATGACTTCGCCTTTCTTTGCGCCACCATCTTCAGAGTAGCCTGGGTAGAAACAGATGAGGGAGTGACCAAAATCATTAGAAACACAAGAAAGTCCAAATGCTTATGTACAGCTCCTGAAGGAACCTACATGATTAATCTCCAGGAGAGATTTTATAGTTGCCAAAATGGAGTTATAGTATATTTATGGGACAAGACACCAGACAGACTGCTTTCTTCTATAGGTTCTGATGCCTATAGAAGAGGCCAGACACTTTATGACTCTTTTACTATTGTCAACAAATCTCACAAAAGACCAAAACAGCATAACAATGAATGTGTCCTCCAAGGTAGTCATGTTTATATCACTGCTGAGCTGGACCCATCTGGTATTACCAAAGTCAGGAGGGCCAATTATATCATAAATGCCCCCTTTTCCATCAAGGCAGTTCAGGGACCGGTTCTGAGCCAGGTGTAGAGGTATGGAAAGGTAATGACCAGGTGCATAGATCTAAGTGAACTTTAGCCCATTGAAAAGCAAACTGGTTCTTAAACGATTGCAAGTTGTCCCAGCTTGGAACCAGCACCAGCATTCTGTTCACTTTGGTGGAAAAAGGGTACATACACAAACATGCACATGCCAACAAATCATAGAACAGCTAAGCTTGGATCAGAACTTCATTGTGACTCCATGCTAAGCCACCATAGACAATAGTTGTCAGTTGTTATAAATCTACTTTATAACCTTAATTAATTACCAGGAAATAAACTTTGTGAAAACCCTCAACCTAAATGAGGTCAGGTGAGAGACAAGTAAATGGTAAATGATTTTGTATTAATATAGCACTTTTCAAAGTCTTCATATTACACACAGACTCATAAACAGAGTCATGTCTGTGATCACTAACCAGTGAGGGTAGCAGTGACAGGTCCACAGGCTGGTAAGGCGGCTGTCGCAGCATAGGAAGGACAGGCCTGTGCTGGCCCTGTGACCTCTGACCCCTCTGACTCTATTCCTTCAACCTGGTCATCATCGCTGCCAAAGAGCCTAAAAGCCAAAAAACCAGAGTGAAGAAAGGACATAGGAGGAAAAGCACTTAACATTTGACTTTAATTGATTCTTTTAAAGAACAGTGAAACATTGAATATTTGTAAAGGAGCAACATTTTGAGTCTCACAACTTTCCCTAATCCTCTAATGGATCAAAGTCTTCCACCTGTAAGTGTTTGAGTGTGATGCACATCACATGAGGTGGTGTATATTTCAGCGGCAGCTTTTGAATTCAGGAGCAGAGGCAGAACCATATCCTTGGTTGACATATTGAATCCCAGATTGTAATCACAAATTTACCACATTCACCTCAATGTTTAAGTTGTATTACTACATTTGGAAAGCTTTGATCTATAAGAGCCTGAAATTCAAACAAATGCGGACACCACACATCAAATGGTTTTGTATTTATATATAAAAACAAAACCATTATAAATACAAAACCAACATAAAGTGTCCTGTTTATAATGCCAACACACAGAATGTTAATCATTACATGATCAACTGTACTGATGATGAGAACATTAATTAACATAGGAATCTTTACCATTTCTAACACCTGTCCTGTATGATCTGACCATGGCACTAGCGCAGGAGATGTCACCCTAACCCTCACTTGCCCAGAAGTAGATCTTATATCCTCTGCATCCTAATTCAGTGGATCAGCTACAAAGGGCTAATTCTTGTTGAGAATCAATTTTTAGTGCTTTTCATTCATTTCTTGAAGTAAGCTGTGCTCATAGTCTAAATGAGCAAAGTTATAAAAATACAGACCCAGGATGATAAAAACTGGATTTGTGTTGTGTGGTGTAGAATCTTTAGACTTCAAGTGTTCTTCTATTTATGTACTGATTCCCTGTATTATTACAAATGTCAGTGATGAAATGTAAGTACATTTATTCAAATAGTGTACTTGTATTTCAATTTAGTATTTAAATCTTATGCATTCTTATACTTCTAACTTCACTACATTTCATAGTTTTGACTTGACTCTGGCTGAAGTTGATGAACCTATTTCTCCATTCAAATCAGATAATGTTTAACATACAGGAGAAAAATTGACATGAACACCACCTCAGGATGTTTCTGAAAGATCGGAGTTCACAAGATGTAAAGTCAGAGAACATCAAACATCTTTTTTTCCTTTGTTCATTGGAAGTTAAGTTAATATTTTTTTAAATAACAAAAGCTCCATTCATATTTTCACATTTTAGTTTTTTACTCACTAGCATTAGGAATTAATTAAATAAGATGAGTATGAGTCAAATTTGTTTTATTAGTAGATACCCCTTCAGATGTATCATCAGGGTGATCTGCGTCACCATCTGTTCTTCCTTAATATGTAGTCCCAATATTACAGTTAGGTAATAATTAGGTAACCAAGAATAATGTTACCATAGGGTTTATATCTATCCAATCTGACTGTCATGCATTAGTGTATTATTTTGAAATTGTATTACTTGGTTCTATTTCCATGCATTCAAATTTGGCTCACTTTTTCATAACACCCCAGATTTCGGGGTCAGGACTAGAAAGAGATGCATGTCATTTTATATATATAGGAGCCAATCATAGGCCGAAGCATTAAACTCCTTCTAATTCACTTTATTTTATTTTATTTAATTTTAACGATTCTTGAATTTACCTTGAATGAAGACCACATGGGTAGAAACATTGATCGATGAATGAAGAGTAAATCAGAGAGCAGGGCTCCATCTCAACAAACCTAGTGCTTATTATTGACCCAACCCTCACCTGTGTTTGTGGGCTAACATGCACTCGCCTCCGTCCACTGGATCCACGTTATAGATGAACAACTGGCCGTTGGCCGTGGCCACCAACAGCCGTGGAAGCTTCTGGATCCTGAAAGTTCATATAAACAATAATAATAATAATAATAAGTAAGAAATAGTTATAATTCTTTCTTCAAATAGTAAGAAAGAATGATTGAAATCTACTGCAAAAGTACAACCCTTGATTTCTAAAGAACAGAGGCGCTCACATAGCCAATGTACAGACGTTCCTCTGGTCAGACAAGAGGAGGTGAACAGTAGCGAAGGCCCGGTCCTGGCTCATCATGCCAGATACCTGAGCAGGGAGGTAGCTGCTGGCTGCTGAAAACATCTTCCCCATGTAGGCTGTCCAAGTGGCAGCTTCGTCCTCTCCACTGTAGACAAGAGAACACGCTTCCGTAAGTACAAATTACCGGATTAACTTAACTACGAGTGAAATTTTATTAAAACTGACAAAAGCAGGGGCAAGACATACATCAAAGTTAATTAATTATGTTAAGTAATAAAATCGGAGATCTTTGTGTGCGTGTGTACCTGTGACCCAGTTGTTCCATTTTAAAGATATGCACCGTCTCTGTGTTGCTGGAAGCACAGAGGAACTGGCCGTCAGGGCTAAAGGATAAAGACCTTATACTGACATACCTGTAGACAAACAAGACAAATATAAACACACACACACAAACTGGCACAAACACTTGAGGAATAATCAATGATTTCAAGTGAGTAATTAACTTAGCCCCTAACTGAGATATTAGCTGTCTCATCTGACTTAATCAGGCTACTCAGCTCTTAAGGATCTGCACCAACAAAAACATGTGCCATATATTAACTGTGATCAGTCATCAGGGTGTAATAAAGTCTCATGCATTCACGCTAATGTCGTGTCTGAAATGCAGCGCTCTAAGAAGGTCTAAATCTCTCTGTTGGAAGAAGTTGTTAAGATCTCATTAACTTCAGTCGGACTAATTCGCTATGAAGGAAAGTAATATTTTTTCAACCCCAAAATAAAAAAACACAGCTGGCTGAGCCACTGTCATCCACGACAGTTAATAGCGTTAATTCAAACGCCATGGAAATTCCCCCATATGAGGAGGACCACAGGAAAAACTTGAAGACAGCAGCAGTCCTTTCGCCTGCATCAACAAGTGCTGGACTTGACACTGAGCCGACAGGGAAAGACAAGGCCAAACAATAAGAATGAGGTGTGCACATTAGACAGTGGTGGAAATCTGACCTCTTCATGCCCCGGCGGAACTCAAACAGACGCAGGCCCTCAGGGACGGAGAACACTCGGATGACAGTGCCCTGCAGAGACAGTTGGACAGTCAGGTGTTATTGTTACATTGGTTTACAACAGTAATACTTTACAAATGTAAAGTACATACAAAGTATTATGGCAACAATTATATTGACATGCAGAGACCAAAGACTTCTGTTTGGAACTTGGTGATTCAGAGCAGCTGCTCTTCCGTCGCCTCTCCATTTATAATCTTACATCTAACAAGAGTAAAAATGTAATGCACTGCTTTCCACCTTTGCTCTGCTATGCAACAATACAAAAGCTTTGATAGCGTGGTACAAATGAAAGGCTGTGATATAAGTGAGCTCTCAGAGACTGTCAAAGACTAAAAAGGTATTTTGTGTTTTCTACTTGTTAAATTAGTCTCAAATGGCTTTTTAGAGTCTTTTCATATTTTGTTGTTTACTGTGAATGTAATGCTTTTGTCTGTATTTTGTGGCAAATGAGTTTCCCCATTATGTTTAAATAAAGTTGTCTAATCTGATCTAATCTAATCTAGTTTTTAAGTACTAATTATTAAAATTAAGTATTGATTCCATCAGGAGGCCGAATGCACCCAGAATGGAAATTAACAAAATGACAAGCATTAAGGTGTTTTTATGATTATCTGCCCGAATGGAGGAACTTTCCTTGTAAAAGTGAGTATGAAGGAGAAGTCACAAAGAGATTCATGGGGACAGTGAATATCCACAACAGACTGAATGGATAGTCAGCCTTAGTTCATTCAACCCCTTGAAATGGATGGAAGTACTGGTAAAAGAGAAAGAGATGGCTCGGTGGTGTAAAAGACAAAGTCAGGAGTTCATAACCAGGATTAATTCCCTCTCTCCTCTCTCTCAGACGTCATAAGGTTGGTGAGTTCTTACTCTCTCTGAGGCACTGGCAAGTTTGGTGGCTGAGGCGTTGAAGGTGAGAGCTGCCACAGGGCTGTCGTGAGCTGGGATCATTGTCACTGTGTTCTGAAATGAAAAAGAGGAGAAGAAAGAGTGTTTTCCCACATTAATAATGGTTCTCGCTTGCACAAGTGGATGCAGAGCTAGTTGAATCAAAGTCTGAAAAAAAACTATACTCAACTGGGCCTAAAACAAACCAGTTTGACCTTTTCTTTGTGACATTGTGCATTTTAATTCTGGAAGAAGCCATTTGGACTTGAACTTTTAATGCCAATGTCAATGTGAGCTTGATCTAATATCTGACATATGTGCTCTTTGTACTAACAAAGACTTGCCCATAATTATAAAGTAGTCAACTTGCAGCAGGGATTTACTAGTTACCATTCTACCAGCAGCAGGTCAGTCTCAGTCTTAATGAATCAGTTAAACACATTATCCAGTGTTACCAATGTTCAAATGTGAACTCTCCGAAAACCAAGGCATCCCAGTGAACTCTCTCTTGGTTGGTTTACACAGTCTATGGTTTACACTCTAAAATGTTGTCATACTTTAAGTCTACTATGTGGTTCTGTTCTGAACAAACAACATACTTGTTTGTCCTAGGGTCAAAGGACAAAAAGGTAACTTGAGTGGATTAAACTCTCAACATCATAAAGCCACTATCAGAGCCATACCTGCTTTCTTTAAACATTGATTATTGTTGAAATGATTTTCTGTCGTTAAGAATTATAAATAATTATTTGATCTTACCATTTACTAATATAATCTACAATAATAGTAGTAATATTAATGTTTCTCCTTGAGATGGAGGAGCAGTACAGTCTTTTGACTGTGAGATACATTTTGTTGTTTTACTTTATAAACTTTAGCTACAAGTTTGTTAATCCTGAATGTTTGTTCGCGGAGAGGAATAATAAATATTTGGTGGGGAATCAAACAGGGATCGGACTGATTTAGATGAGTCAGACACTACAGCTCATCCCTGACAAAGGATAGCAGCTGTATTTGGATGCTATTCGCATCATAACACAATGTAAAACACTGAGTCCTAAGAATTGAGAGGATGAAGGTGTGCGTTGCCTATCTGAGTTCATTTGAACAGTCAACATGTGGCTGAGGTCAGCTGATGCATTTCCTGCCAAACCTCAGGTTGTCTGAACATGCTAACAAAGTAAAAGAGTCGATATGGTTTGACCTGTCAATGGAGGAACACTATGAGCTGGTTGCTTTTCCAAGTTTTAAAAGATCAATATTTCCTTGTATCACATGTCCTAGTTTACTGTATCACAACTACTAAGCCATACAATTGTCTGACCTTGAGTCCATATGAGTCACCAGACAATCTCAGCGAGAGATACCCTTCCTGGTGTGTGTTCAATAGTGCCCGCCCATATCCCTCAAGTTCATCCCAGATCAATCTTACACTGTCCTGTATCTTTTAGGACATCCTGAGATCCTTTAGATTTGCGTAACACAGTCCTAGCTATCAGAAAAAAATCTGAATAAAAAAAAGCACATTGTGGCACCTTGTCCCCAAATGACATGATGTTTGTTTTCAATGAAATTCTGACTAATGTTAAGGGCTATGTTTCATAAGCGTGGGCATGCTTCTATCAGTACATATGTACAATGCACTGCATTTGCACTTTGCTATACCAAAAAGGGATTCAAACTATGGTGGATTCTTGAAAGTATGTACAACAGAACTTGACTGTTAACCGACAGAAAAAGTTATAGATAAACTTCAGTGACACCATTCTAAACTACTTGTGGTTCTAGGTGTTCTGTGATACGTGTTACTTACCAAATTGTTGGCATCATAGACTATAATCTCCCCAATGGTGGCACTGCCAGGGTATGCCAGGTAGGAGTTGGAATGATTAATAGAGAGAGCACAGAGACCTGTGGGAGGATTAAAGTTTAAGTTTATCAAAGATAAAGAATAACTACACAAGTGGACAACTCTGCAAAAAGAAATGGTGAGTCTTTTTCAAGGTTGAAAGTGACAAAGTGCGAGAAAAATCTATTGTAGAAATAAAATCATTAAAATGTATTACAACCGTTGGAATGTGAGGCTGTAGAGGCTGAGCCGTGTTAATCCAGCTTGCAGCTTTATAGAGAGCATTATTCACCCAACTCAACATTGAACCCTGAACCATACACCTCCCATGTTACAGTTGTGTCCCCAAACAGTATTAAAGTGATATTTTTATCTTTTAACCGTGACAACCCCCTCCACCCTCACCTGGACACTAGTTGTCCCTGTGCTTCATTCCTCCGAGCTGTAGGTGGAGGTGACGTCAGCTGCATCACTGCACATCTGCTTGCCTCATCTATGCCTCGCTGTCCCTCGCTCAAACTGGTTCTTTGAAGCCTTTGTTTACCAACTGCCTGATCAGGTTTCTTGTTCTGACTTATTTTTATGATGCAAATAACTTCCGTACAATGTCATTAGTTCACAGAATGATGTTGAACAACAGTTCAACTGTTGTACTAAACTGGATTTATCCTGTCAGACATCATTTCAGGCTCTGAACCACAGTAAAGGTGTGTGCGTGTGCGTGTGCGTGTACGTGTGCGTGTGCGTGTGCATGAACAATGTGCTGGCTGTGTCTCACCTGAGGGGTTGGACGGAGTGTTAAGCAGAGTCTTGAGCAGCTTCATGTCTTTGATGTTGTGGATATAAATGGACTCTTCAAGGCACACCACAAGTCTCTGCAAGACACAGCAGCCCTCAGCTCATTGTACTGTCCTGAAGTCAGTATTCCCCCCTCATACTGTATGTATCAACAACATTGAAACTGTTCACTGTCACTTCTTCACAGCTGCACATGACTCCTGCTACTTCACATTCACTTGGGTAAGAGAATGCAGGATAAGTAAACACGCAATAATATACATTTTTTGAAAGAGCATAAAAAAACTAAAGCATTTTCTCATTTAAATATTTCTACTTTCTCTTCAACCTCAACTTCAGTTATATAACATTGTTGATCCAAAGTGCTTTACAAAAAAAAGGTGATAAAAGATAAGCTACAGTGATGACAATGACAATAATACTAAACAACTGTCAATTTAGGCTTATGAAAACAAATATGTTTTCAGTTTAATTCAGTTTTGTGGTGGTGGCATGGAGCACCACACATCTACTTCTATTGGCCAACTGCCAATGTTTCAAAGGTACTTTTTTGTCAAGAGACTGTTGTGTCCTGACAGAGGTAACAGGTTATTTGTTGTACACTTAAACTGTTTATAAAAATGGACATAGAGTCAACAACAGCTCTTGTTAAAAAAACTAATCTTTGCTACTTTTAACCTTTTTATGGTACGTTCTGGTCATTGGAAATTGCAAGTCAGCACTTTGGGTTTGTCACCCAAGAGGGTCCACAAAGACATGGCAACAGTGTTATGAAAGAGTGAGCTGCTGAATTCAAACATGGCACAGAGAGCCTGAGAGATGATCCCCACAGCTCATGTGGATCACGTGCTGTGGATCTATAAAACAGGAACTTCAGCATAGATGGGATCCATATGCTCTCAGATGACCAGATAGTGTGTAAATTAGTCTGAAATCTAGCCTGTCTCAGAGTCTGTTCCTTCATGCGATCCCACTGTGACTTCAGGATGTTGAGATCAGAGTCTGTGGGGGCTGGACCATCAGATGCTGTAGGTTTGGGCTCATTGTCCTGCTGTAAAATGAATCTGGGACTGAGCACATGCTTAATGATGGCCATGTGGGATGGAAAATAATCTTTACACTTGAGGTGCATCTGTGAAATATCAAAGACATTAAAAGTACATTTTTATTCTACGAGGTGGAGACATAGAATTATGCAATATTGTAGCTTTTGATTAAGTCCTTTTTTTTAGGTTCCTTCATACAGTGTTTACAAATAAATGTCTGTAGCGCACTTTTCCAATTGCTTGATATCAGCATGGCAAACTCTTCACAGTGACTATCAGGTGACAAGATGTGATTTTTACCATCTTCACCATGGTAGCCCCACAAAATGCAGTTTATCGAGATCATGGTTGAGATGCCTTGAGATGAAGGCTACATTCACTCAGGCTGCTGCAGTACTGAGCTATCTTGCCTTAATTCCAGTGGAGCCACAAGATCATTACAAGCTGGATTCTGTTTACAGTCGAGCAAAGTGTTTGTTTGCTCATCAAATCAGGTCATCTACTTTGTTAAACATTTGAAAAATATTTGGAACATCATGTCCTCTGCTCCCTGAGTGGAACCATCTGCCTATAATGTCACTGGGCACCGTTGTTTACATGTTCCCATTGGTTGGTGAAGCCCCTAAAATGAATCTAAAGGTCATGGGATGGATTGAACAGTGTTTATCTGCTCTTGAGTAACAGCCAAAGACGACTATGTACTGTGGCATATCCCCCCACTGTGTGGGAGCCATTCCTGGTCATTACTTTAGCAGAGTTAGGTAAATATGAGCTGCTCTGTACTGCTCCTGCAGGGACGTTTTCCCAACAGTATCATGTAACACTTGTTACATTAACATTTTTGTTAATACCCTTGCTTATAAGCTTGCTGGATGAAAATGTACAACAGCGATTTTTCTTTAATTCCATGTATTTTAATGGGTCAGCAACTGGTGAAGATACTGTGAGACCGGGTTGCTCACCTGTCTGTTGAGCTTGACAGAAAGGATGTTGTTGGGGTAACTGTAGTTGCAGATCTCTGTCCCCTTCTTGAAGTGATAGATGTTCATTCGCTGCGGCATGGCGATGCTCACCACGACTACCAGACTGCTGGAGAAGAGACGTTCCACGATGTAGACATCTGGAGTCTCTACTGGTGAAGAACAGGGGCAAACAGTCAGTGATGGAAACAGTTACAGTTAACCGTGTACAAAGATGGCGAAACATCTCCCAATAAATACAAAACCAAAACCATTTACCAATGCACCACACCGATGTATGTTCAAGTGTCTGATACATTTGGTTTTAACTAGTTATTTGATACTATGAAAATGGGCTAAGACTTCATGATTGACAGTTGAAACTGACTCATGATTGTTTGGGTGGGTTTATGAATGGGATCTTGGTACACCCTCCAATCACAACTGTCCAAGCTCTACATGATGTCAGCAGCATGAGATGGCAGTATTGTTATCCAGGATATTGTGGTTTTATTTGTGCACAGTGTTACGATTTTTTTACCATCCTCACACATCTGTACACCATTGGGAGAATAGTGTCTAATTCCACAGATACTTCCTTCGCTCTCCAAGGAGTCCCAAGGTCAGGTTATAGAGGGCCAACTATCAGTTCACTGTAGTGTCTATAATCATGGACTCTCATATCTAACTCAGATGCCCGAGACAGAGAGGCACCAACTTCCAGTCTTCTGAGTATAACACCAGTAGCAGGACGTAAGGACACAATGTGACATAAATATGTTATGCTTAATTATCCAATAAGATGCGAACACATGCATGTTACATAGAGAGTGACAGCAATTCTAGTCATTCATGGATGATGTGCTGGTGGAATGGGTGACGCAAGTAGAGGGAGATAAATGGGGATGCTGGGGGAGACAGGAGGAGACTTGGGGGTGACAATTGCTCACGTTACTCTGTTAGCGTTGTTATATTGTTCCACCTTTTGGTGTCCTCGATGCATTATGTCTACATTAAACTTCAGCTGCTGTCTAGTTTCTCTTTTCCCTAGCTTCCAGAAAACTTCCATAACACACAGTGTTGTCCATTTTCACACAGTCATTGGGACACATCTTTGGGCCACTTTCTCAAAATGATCATTGACAGGGTGGATGAAAACCATGGATATACCAGTAGAGCTGATACGATGGCACCACTGAGCTGCGATGCCAGTTTGTCCCAGTTGCCACACATGGCTTTGTTGCTTTGCTTACCACCATCATAAAAAGAGATGTCTGTTAAACTGTTGTGTACAGGACACATCCACCTCTTAAATTAGTAATTCAAACAACACAAGAGGCCTACCAGAAGAATAATCAATCAATCAATCAATCAAATTTTATTTGTATAGCCCATATTCACAAATTACATTCATCTCATAGGGCTTTAACAGGGTGTGGCATCCTCTGTCCTTAAACCTCAGCAAGAGTGAGGAAAAACTACTAAAAACCCTTTTAACAGGGTAAAAATAAGTAGAAACCTCAGAGAGAGCCACATGTGAGGGATCCCTCTCCCAGGACGGACAGAAGTGCAATAGATGCCACGTGTAAAAACATTCATCATTAAAGTTTTTAGCGGCATTGATGCCAGTATTCACAATGGGTCGCACGCCAGAGTTAACCCAGAAACTAGAAAGCCTTCTTTGGCCTTTGTGCTCAGCCAGTTGTTTTTACTGAAGGGAGTGGGCTCCGTCTTTGAGTCCAGTATCCCAGTTCTTAGGATAAATTGACTTTTACAGTGGTGCAAATGAACAGCACTTGTTGTACAGCATGTGTTGTTTTCGGATTAGTTTTAAGTTATTCAAGTTCGAGTATTTGGTGTACGACCAACTTTTCCTTTTTCGTCTTAAGCCGCCAATATGGCATCACATGGATTGTAAAACACAGAGATAACACAACATTCTGCTGGTTGATCAGAACTTCAATATTAAGTTTAGATTGGAAATGAAAAAGAGGCTGACTTGACTCCTGCTAGAAGCTTCCTACCACAGATAACCCACAATCACACACACACACACATATTATACCAAATGCATATTATAAGAAACCAAAGAAAAGCTGAAATGCAGATTGCATTATTTAGAGCTATTGTACTGTTCAGATTCAAAAAGCTGTATATACTGTACATGTTGATGAAATGTTATTGTCGTCTCAGATTGCTGTAGAGCTGTAATATGAAGGATAAAATTAACAAATACAGAATTTGGTTGGCAGATCACAGTACTCAATAAAAGCGCAAAGTGTGATCAGGACACCACTACACCTGTTCAATACCATATCCATGCTTCATTAGACAAAGTTTGGGATACCTGACGAGTTTTCCTATATTTTTTTACACAAAAAAACCAAAATAAGGTAATTCGATTTTTTATTATATTCACATATATCTATCCAAGATCTGTTGAGATCTAATAGGCCTATGTCCTTTATTCTAATTGTCCTATTGACATAACCAGGTCTCTAGTAATCTGCAGGCTACAGATCATACACACACAATTCTTAGAAAACTCTACTTTTCCATGGGAGGATTCTGCCTACAGACATGAGCACCGTGTTATTACTGCAAGCACAGCCTTGTCTGGCTTCCAGCCACTGAAACCTTCCAACAACACAGTGAATGTTGTGACGTGGAGACGTTGGCCTATTGGTGGTCTCACTGCCGAGATAATAACTGCTTCTGTTTACATGCACAGAGAATTCCTTTCCTCACACAGCTATTGTGTCAGCATATATTCATCATAATTATTCTCCTATTCTGATACGGTTACACTATGATTTAGCAGAAACTTGGTTGAGATGTCAGGCTTCGTCCCACATTAAATCGGTGACTATAGCTGTGTTTAGGACAGTTTAGGAACAATTGCAAGATGTGTTAGAAAATTGCAAGATTATAAAAAGAACCCTAAAGGGCCCGAGGGACACAACTAAAAGTACAACTGAAGGAAATTACCCTGTGAAAAGGAAAGCCTACAAGACAACAATGCAGTCCATCGGTGATCCTGTCAGTGTAGGGTTTCAGGCTAAATCCACACTAATATGTTTTGTTTTTAAAACCCAGTGTCCGCCTGGCCAGACAAACCCATAGAGTTAACTAACAACCCTCTGCAGTAACAACTAAAACGAGACAACTTTTAAACTTGCAATGAGTCTTTCATGTCGCTGTGGAGGAATTGTCCACTCTTCATTTACAAACTTTAAGCATTTATCCAGCTGCTGTCCAGTTTCTGGGTTTCTCCCAGATATTCCACACTTTTAGTCTTATCGACCACTCAAAGCACTTTTATTCCAGTCACATTCATCCATTGAAAGACAAATTCATACGGCAACATTCGCCTAGTTTGTTAGTGTTTGAAATAAATTATTTACAAAAAGGTTAATCTAATTTGATGAATCTGCTCCCATTTTGATAAGGTCAACAAGCCTCAACCAATGACAAACCAAAACTCACCTTTAGGATATAATACCTCATAGGGAAAACACAGACAATTAATGTACTAAAAAATTAAACATTTATTAAACCAGCACAATGGCTCTGTCGACCAAATTTTAAAATTGGCCTGATTTTAACATGGGTGCATTTTCCACCTTAATTTGGAGACTGAGGGGAAATTCCTTTTTCACATTGAGCCAGGTAGGTTTGGAAAGCCTTTTCTGAAAAACTGCATACTACATTCTGTGCTAACATGTGTTATCTTTGTACCGCCAAACATATTAGGGTGACTACAGCTTCAATGTGTTTGTTTGTGCTTCTGAAAGATGTCAAAGTACAGAAAAGGGTGGACAATCTGTTTCCACCTGGGCGCCACTTTCCAATACATATAAATGGAACAGTAGCCATCTTGCTTTATACAGGTGTAGGGGGTCACCAGCTTCACAGGAAGGGACTCACGTGCACTAACACGCTACCAAAACAAAGAACAGAGAAGCTTGTATTACAACATAAACATATGGAGTTTGGACTTCTAGGTCTGCTCAGGACAGCATTATTCCACTGTATTGTTACCTAGAAAGAAGTGGTTGGCTGTTGTATTAAAGTGAAAAATCTCATACATTTGACATTTAAGAAGAGCTATTCATGCATGAAACTGATTATACACTGTGACCAGGCTTTGACGTACTTTCCCATTATCACTTCCTTGTGGGGAAACCTGAGGAGACGTGACGTGCTGGACAGATAAGCTGTTACATCAGCTCGGTTAACACAAAAGCAGAATTTCTCGGGAACCAGAATGAATGATAGTTAATGATCTACCAGAGATAGTGATTCTGATGCTCATGCTGCCATCATTTGACAATTAAGCAGACAAGAAAAATCTCAGCAAACCATAACCAGCATCTGTTTAATAATGTTTACACTTAAATGTATTGTTAGATAAACGCCCAGAGATGTACCGATACCGATGTCACCAATTGAAATGCCTCGAATACTTCCGAAAATGCTGGCGGGGACATTGGTGAGAATGCAAATCTATGTACCGACCCAACATCTTTAAAGTGTATTAGTTTCACCAAGATAAAACTGCAGTTTTCTTTTCCCAGATATCATTTCTTCGTTGTTGTGCAAAAACAGCCGGTATGCTGCATTGCTACTGGCAAGTACTGTTTTTAGAGCACTGAAGAAAATGTGATTTCTGGTAGTGTAGCATTAGTAGAGCTTGCTAAAATGTCAGCAATTAGGAAATATTTCACACTGGAAAGTCCCACAATTACAATGGTGAGGTGTGCCACATGTAAGACTTCAATGTTGTGGAGTTGCACTTGTGCTGATTGTTGTGTCTTCCTCGATTTATTAATTTGTATTTTTCAATAGTTTAGTAGATAATAAAAGACATTTTATGACATTCATTGTCTGTGTGTATTTATATTTCAAAATACGTTATACAAGTTTGTTTTTTAATGCACTGGTAACCGATCAATACTCTGTATCAGCCCTAAAATGTCCAAGTATCAGAGGAGAGAAATGTTGGAACATCTCTCGCCCAGCGCACATCGATGCAGAGCGTAGTATCACAGATCCATACTTACCACTCTCATGGATGCAGTCCAGTTTATCCACCATGGTCAGAGAAAACAGTTTGTAGCCAATCTTTGTTCCCAAAGCCAGTGACCTGTAACACATGTACACACACAGTATAACAACCATCAGTGCAACTGAGAGGCCTCTTTAAAGCTTGAGTTTCTCTCAGTATTTCAACGGCAAACATTCTTAGCAGAGATAGAATTAATCTACATCGGTGCACTCAGGCTAGAAATACAGGGACAATTTGACCTGACAAGAGTTGCACATCATCACACTTTCTTCCCTGTTTCTTACTTTGGGGAGCCACCTAGTGGGGAAATGTGTCCTACACCTAAGTGTAGGAAATCAAACAAAACTTTCAAATCAAACAAAACAAGTTGAAGTTTGTTGACATGTTTGTCATACTACTACTACTACATGGAATAAAATGGTTTCAATTAGTCTGGCAGACATCTGTCATCTGGGCACTTTGGGATTTCTCCCTTTGATTCAAGGGAAGACAAAGACAAACATGGTTCCTGTAGGACAGCTAAAGTTTCCATGTATAGTGTTTCACTCTCTCTGACTTATGTGACAGTCAACCTGCTAGTCTCATGGCACAACACATTACTGTAATTGTTAAAGGCAGCCAGAAGACTCTGGTTCTGGTCTTTTTATGGATTTTCTGTATTATACATTTTACATTTCAGCACAGGGGCGGTGGGTTGGCATGATATGAGATGGAGCAATGCAACAAGACATAATATGATGTGACTTGACATGACGGCATGAGATGATGCAATATTTGACTAACAGGATGGGATGACGCAGCGTGATGTGGTGTCTTTTGTGATGTATCATCGCGTCACGGCATATTACTTTATGTGATATAATGTGACTCTCATTAATGCTGCCTTATATTGTTTGACATCATGTTGCATGATAAATTGTGACAGATATCTTCTTCAACCTGCGCAATATCATGAAAATTTGATTAAAATTTCGAAAATTTGAATGACTGTAACTCTTTATTATCAGGATGTCCCACTAAATCTGTGAAAAGCCTCCAACTGCTCAAACACGAGTCCTAACAGGAACTAGCAGGGAAATCACATTAACCCCTTAGCTTCGCTGCATTGGCTCCCTGTAAACTTCAGAGTAAAATTCAGGATCCTGCTCCTCACATTTAAAGCCCTTGACAATCAAGCACTATCATCAAAGAGCATAAAACCATACAGGCTGATCTCCTTAAGCTACCAGGCTCCTCTCCTCTGAAACCAGCTTCCATTCTGGGTTCAGGTGGCAGACCTCATCTCTGCATTTTAAGACTACACTTAAAACATATCTTTTTGACAACGTCTATAGTTAGGGCTGGATCAGGTGAGTCCTGGACCATCCCTTAGTCATGCTGCTATAGGTCTGGACTCTGTCTTAGCATAAATACAGAGGTTACAACTGTTCCTGGTCTCTCTCTCCTCTCTAAACTGAGGTTTTTTTCTTATAATCTATGATTTAAAAATGTCACAACAAAAAAATGTGTTCCACACAGTGATCCTGAACTGAATATTTACATATATGTTGACACATAGGTTAGCATCCAACTGTTATCACAGCCCTCAGGACATCTCATTTGACGTCTTGTCAAACAAGATAATCAACGTTCTGAATCGTCATGTCTCTTCATGTCTCTTCCCTGCTCGTATATGTGTTTGAGGTGCCATTTCGTTTTGTTTTATTACAAAAGTCGTTTTTTCAATGACCACCTGTATTTTTATTTGCTGCTGTACGATCTGTACATTCCTGTCCTGTCTCATCCTGTGCCCTAACAGGAGGGAACCTACAGAACTACTCATTAAATACAGAAAATGTCCACTGGTTCTGCAGAATAAATAGATTGTGTAACACACAGCGTTCTCTCTGATCTCCGGCCATTCTTTTAAACAAAGAGTTGATCGCTATTTTAGGAGAAGAAATTAGACAATAAACAGAGGGAACGGGTTAATTACACGCTGGAGGCAAAGCGTAAAAATCCTGAGTGTGCATTCTACTGCCGTCTGAAAACTGTTACTGCCACATGGGCAGGAGATTATTATGTGAGGTGAGAGCAGGTCTCACCCATACAGAGAGAACGTGTTGAAAGACATGTAAAATATCCCGCTCTGATCTTTGGATTAATGAGTACTTTAATGAAATAACTGTAAATCGTTTTGGATAAAAGCATCAGCTAAATTATATGTATGTATGAATAATGAGCCAAATCAGGCAGGCCTCTGTGTGTGGTCCTGTTTAATGGGCAGTGTGTAGCATCAATTTACCCATCATCTACTCAAGGGTTGGTGAATTGTTTGAGTCCATAAAACTCTTCTGGAGTCTTAGGGGTAAACTTTGCTGCAGCCTAATCCCAAAAAATTGACTGCAAGTGGCTAAGGTAACGGACGTAGCCACACAATGGTGTGTCTGAGGGTCCGTGAATGCACCTCATAGTAAGATGTCAGAGGACATTTGGGCTTAAAAATGCTTTCAAGTCGACATATGAATGTCAGGGATTTCGGACACTTTGATTACACCACATGTTTCATTATGTCTGAAGGATAGGTCGCCGATAACTTCAATTTTATTGGATTCCACAGCAACAAAGTTTACTCCCCGAGACTCCATAAGTGTTTTGTGGACTCAAACACTTCATCCACCCCTCTATCGTCATAGTGGTGAGTAAATAATGAGTGAACAATTTTTTTCCGGTGAACTGTCCCTTTTACTAAATGTGTGCAGCTCTTCCTTTTGCCTGTGATGTAACACTATTGATATTAGTTAAACCCTTGGAATCCTAGATCTCTTCAGGGCACTAAGAATGCCTCTGTTGCAACAGTTGGGTTTTCTACAGCCATCATCATCATTCAGCAGAGCTGTGATTGTAGGGCTTCTCCAGCGACCCTATTCCATGAAGCTCCGTAGGGACATGTGGAGTTCTTGTTGACCAGGGGATGAAATATCCTGACCTCATAGGGATTAGTCACCAAAAAAATTAAAATTAACTCATTATCTAATGACCACTATGCCGATGGAGGGTGGGTGTTTGAGTCCACAAAACACTGAGTGCTCCTGTGGCGTCATCCAAGTGTCCGTAGGCCCCAACATTCATATTTGACTCGAAACAAGGTCATGTTTTTAGCCTAAATGTCCACTATCTGCCGATGTTACCCTGCACCCCCGTGCACCCTTGGGCGAGAGTTTATGTGCAGTGAGTGCGTGCGGACGTGAACGCAGCTCCAGAGGAGAATATCAGTTGACTTTTAGGTTAAAAACATGGTGTAAATTAAGCTTTTTCGAGTGGAATTTTAATGTCGGCTCTTACGGACACTTGGATGACACCACACATGTTTGAAGAAGTGGTCAATGTTCACTGCTGAAACTCCAAAAGTGTTTCGTGGACTCAAATACTTAACCCACCCCTTCATCGAAATAGTGGTTAGTAGATAATTAGTGAATTAACATTTTTGGGTGAACTATCCCTTTAAGGCCCCAGTTTGAGTCAAGCCTGAAACACTAAACATCAGAATCCTTTCACCTCTGCACTCAAACACTGTTGACATAGATTTCCCATAATACACACACACACACACACACACACACACACACACACACACACACAAATATAGACTGTTGTATTCCAACACATCTTTCAATCTCCATACCCCCAGGTTATTTAAGCTCAAATTTTCTGTGAGAGGTAAAGCAATGGTAGTGGCGTCACTGTTGCGTCATCATGGATATTAACGACGGTGTTACGTCTGTTATTACGTGCTGATCGTTCTCCCCATATGGTTTCATGAGTAAACATGATGGAGTTCCCCTTTAACCTTGTTAATATAAGGTCGTCTGTTTTTCGTCACGCACCATTGTGTTGAATAACATAGTCTGAGGGCAAAGCCAGAGGCATTGGTCTAGTGCCAGGGAGAAATTCAACAGGGTGAGTGTTTTGGTGGCTCTGCCGCTTGTTATCCGCCTGCGTGCTTACGTGGAGTCTTGGTTGAAAGAGGCGCAGCCAAACCGGAGTCCGGGTCCGTCCGGTCCGCCAGGCCCAGCAGCTCCCTCCGCGGTCTCCATCCCGATACCCAGCGTCCTCCTTCCCTCCCTCCGCCCTGGATTGGAGGCCTGGGATCGGCTGCACCTCTTCGCTCGATGTCGGCGGGAGACGGATCCAATGTGGAAGAATTGTGTCTCGGCTCTTGTACGGGTGAGAGCTCGTCGCAGAGCCGCGAGTCTGAGGTGAAACGGTGTTTCAGGGCGGCGGTGTCACGGCTCCGTTCTCCTGCAGGAGAAGAAGGCGAACAAGAAGCAAAACAAGAACAGCTGACGACGCTACGTCACATTTCCGCCTCCTGTGATTGGCTGACGGTGAGCCTATGTTGTCTCTGGCTCCTGTTTTGATTGGTGAAGTGTTCAGTAGTGTGTTATCATTGGTGGGGTGGCCTTTGTTTGTGTCTGTCTTTTCATGTGATGTAGTAAAATATGTAAACCTAACTGCTCACACTGGTCTTCGCCTGTGCACTTTCCATAACTTAAATTTTAGATAAATGACAAAGAACTGAAACGTTAATTATTTACATCAAAACAAACCACAGGGGGCGCTGCAGGAACAGTGACGTGCACCACTAATTGAACATTTTCATAAAGTTAGAGGGCCGACTGCAGGCTACCTATAAGCCGAATATATCAGAAAAGCCTATTGATACTGTACCATATCTTTTCATGCAATTCGTGTGTACACATCTTTGCATATACCTGGCCTCTATAAATATTTAACTTTTCTAAATTAAGTTTTGAACAGGATTCCCTGTAAACATATTAAATTAACATCAAATGAAAGATTTTCTCTTTTACAATAAAGTGATTACTACTAGCGCTATAATTAAATATATGTGTTATCCTGCGTTGAAGAGGTCCAGGGGTCCCAAACCTTCAGGCATCCAATCCTCATTTCCCATAATGACACATTTTACGTTGTTATTCTCTTTGAGGAAATAATAGAGTGGATGAATGCCCCTATCCCATATTTTGATACTGACATTATATAGGAGGGGAGTTCATCAAGAGTTTAAGTAGTGGAGGTAGAAAAATAAACAGCCCACATCCATCAACTTCTATCAAATATATGCAGTTGGTAATGTAACAGTTTAAAACATTTTAAAAGGTCAGTACAGTGACTACAAAACACAGAAATGCAAAGGACACATTTTTCATGTCTCTTTATTTGAAATATGCTTTATTCACATTAAGAGCATAAAGCACATGTGCATACAATCTTTCCAACTTACTTAAAAGCTATTGCATATATCCATGTACACACACACACACATACATATATAAGCAGATGGGTTTACTGGCAGATACAGTATATTCCTCAGTATGTCTGCCATCCTTGTATTCGTTTCGGTTCAAGGCTGTGAAATGACAGTAGTAACATGTTAGAATTGATTATACATCTTTGTGTTTGCATTTCAATTGACAGCTGACACTGGTAGCAGCCGTTTACTGCTGAACTGATTTGATCAGTTGTTATCAACATGAAAAAAATCTCTTTGGGAACATTTTAACTATCATAGGTCTCTAGATTTGAATGATTCATAAAACACATTTCACAACTATCACTCATTGGCTCAATGCTGACCTTTCCTGTTATGTTTTTTTTTAGTCATCTGTTTTGGGGGTTTGATAAGATTCAAACTCACTTTCGATGTTTATGAATTTGGCAAAATGCCATATTTGCAAATGAACGATTTCCATAATAATTAATAGCAATATTCTATATATTCTACATTCTACATTCTACATTCTACATTATATATTATACAGTAATAACCTCACATATCAAAATCATATTTACAGCTTCACTTTTGTGTTGAAGACAAGAAGAAATGTCTTACACATGTACCTTAAATTCCCAGATCACCATGGCTCCATCCAGACCCACACTACTGTACTTCTCCACTTTGGCTTTCTCCCCTGATACAATACACAGCTGCCTGCAGGACCAAACACAACAAATTACAAGGCTTTTAAAAGAGTTTGAACTGTGTAGCTTTTAGCGTTTAAGGCAACTTGCATAAGGCCCAACAGTCTAATTTTGAAACCACATTTAAATTCACTAGATCTAGAGTTATTTGGGGAGCTGCTCCAAATTGAACACACTTATACTCTGGGGCGGCTGTGGCTGAGCGGTAGAGTGGTCGTCCTCCAACCTGAAGGTCGGCGGTTCGATTCCCAGTCTGAACCATCTGCATGCCGAAGTGTCCTTGGGCAAGATGCTGAACCCCGAATGGCCCCCCCTTAGAATAACAAAGTGCTGGGATAGATGCACTGTATGAATGTGTGTGTGAATGGGTGAATGTGAAACTGTAATGTAAAGCGCTTTGAGTGGTCATCAAGACTAGAAAAGCGCTATATAAATGCAAATCCATTTACCATTTACCATTTACTCTACTCTCAAAAATCAGCTTGGTTTGTTTTTTCAAGAACTATTTATTATTCTCTCAGAAATCAATGAAATATTGGAAAAAGTCCAATCTTGCTATGGATTCTTCCCTGCCATACCACATCCTTCAGTCAAAACGTGTGGTAGTAAACCGTGTCAGGGGAGAAAACCACATCAGAGCCTCCCATCAGGCAAAGCTACCCCATTTAAAACACGAGAGAAAAAACTAAATAGCTATGGATTGTTGAGCAGACAAGTAACTGATTTATGACAGTTGGAGAGAGCACAGTTTATATTAACGTATGTACATATGTGCTACATGCTACAAATATGCCTTACTAACAATAGAATTTCACAATTTGCATATGTACCAGTATTAAACACAAATTTAATCTGTAAACCTCCTTGTTGAAAGTTAGAGAAACAGCAGTGTCCCTTACGTGATGCTGTTCTGATGAAGGGTCTCTAGCTCATTGCACTCGTCCTCAGTCGCCCTCTTGTCCAGGTTGCGGAAGTGTTGCATCGCTGACATGCTGCCCTTAGATGTCCGCTTGGGGATGTCCAGCTTCTTCACAAACTCCAGGGCACCAGGACCAGTGTAGGTGAACAGGTATGGGCAACAGTTATGACCCTGAGAGTGATAAAAATTAGAAATATAAGTACAAATACTTGTAGCCAATGTAATCTTTGTTACAAGCATATATGTGGTTAACAGACCCAAATAACTATAACAGTTAAAAATCAAGGACCCAAATTCTAAGAAGGTCAGACCTGTTTGCATCTGAGTCAGTAGTGGTTCTCTTACTGCTACCCAACCCCTTTCTTCATTTCTTAGAGAATTTAAAACATCTAAACATAACCACAGATTTACAATATTTGTCTAAATGGGGTATAACTGAGATGTTGTCTGTGAAAACAGATGCCTACTGCTGCTAAAACATGGTTAAGGAGTTTTGGGGACCAACATTAAAAATAAGACCGAAAATATACCGCAACGATCCATAGAGTTGAATGAGTTTGTCGTCAGGATTCATGATTGGTTCATACTTGAGTAAGTACAGTTAGTGGTCAGCTCTTCAACTCACAAGAGTCAAAGACCTTGGTCAGACCTTGGACTAATTGCACTGGTGATCAGATCACAGGTGCACAGCTCTAAGTAGTGATAAGTACATTTCCTAGACAAACATAAACCTCATGGCTCAGACCACATTTGTAGATGTTCTGGTCTACATTATTATGGCATTGTGTATTATTTCATATCACTTTCTTTAAGATAATTCACACTTTCATTTCATGTCTGAGTTTTTAAATGAAATCTGTTTTACTTTTTTCCTTCCTGTTCCTAGAACCCTGACCATATATGGAAGGTCAATGTCCTTAATCTACCTCCACGGTTGTCCCTTATCTTAATGCTGTGGCTTTAGCGGCATATATACTTTGATTTTAGAGCCAACTGAATGAGTACATACCTCTGTTAACTAAGAGGACGTCAGCTGAGTTCTTAAGTGCAGCCCAGGACACATAAGCATATACACTGCTAAAAGAATGCGGCCTTAATGCGTTCTCAGTCCATCTTGGTGCACACCCACCTGTACTTAGAACTGTCCACTTGTGATTGGATTGTACGAGACATGTTAATGCCAGGTATGAACAGGGTCTTACTCATACATGGAGTTGCTGGACACATTCTCACATTGTTCACATGTATTCCACACATACACACACAAACATAGAGCAGGTGGTAGTTACCGCAGCAACAATCTCAGTGGGGCTGACAAAGAGGACACTCGTCATCGGCAAACGGTCAGTGGTCAGCTGGGTTATCCTGAATAGACAGAGGAACACTTAAGTTTCAGCCAGAAACTAAACTAAAACAGAAACTATAAGTTATTGATGCTTAGGAATCTGAGATATTGAGGGACTGCTGAAAGACTCAGTCTTTAGTCTCCATTTTTGGCCTTCTATGTAAAGGGCCTTTAGATAATGTATGTTATGATTTGGTGAAATAAATTGAGTGTTCCCACTGGCCACACTGACGGATTAAGATGCTTAGCTCCAGTACTCACTCCTTCTTCTGGGCAGCATCAGCCACCGTGATGCTACTGTTGTGGGCCACCCAGGCCAGCTGATCTCCGCTTGGGGAGAAGGAGACACCGTGCACCCAGCCTCCACAGTCCTTATGCTCAAGCAGGACCTCACCGAAAGGCATCTTTGCACCCCAGGTTGTGGGTCCAGGCTTGTCCTCGATATCCTTGATGTAGGCAGAGAAAACCCTGAGAAGTACAGAGATGTGATATAAATTGTGGGCGTCAGTAGCCGATATTGGTTTGCTTATTTAGGGCTTGTTGGGCTTGCTGCTTAAACTGATATACTGACTTTGTTTGACACCATGATCGAAAAGAATAGATGTCATTGAATGGATCTTCATTTGTATCCATTCAATTTTGAATACCTTTTGAAGCTTCCTCTTAAAAAAGGTAGTTCTTACACACAAGTGCTATTACACGCTCAATCCTAGTATTATTCTATAACTATGTTTTAGTCAAATAATCCCATAAAAACACTATGTTTTAACTGTCTTGTTATGTTATACCTTCCGTACCTGTCTCGTTGTGGGGGGCTAAATCTATTTACACAGTTGCATTGTGGAGACTATTCTTCTTTACGGGGGCCATAACCAAGTCCCCATAAGTAAATCATTTCATTTTGATGCAAAGAGTTGTTGAAGGTTAGGTTTGGGTTAAGGCCAAGGTTATGTGTTAGTCTCCAGGAAATTATTTTTGTCAATGTAATGTCATTGAGACACGACTGTATGTGTGTGTTTGTATGTATGTGTGTGTGTGTGCCTGTGTGTGTGTGTGTGTGTGCGTGTGCGTGTGTGTGCACGTGTGTGTGTGTGTGTGTGTGAGGAATAATATATTTCAAAATGTTTTAACAGATAGCAGTAGCTGGATGCATTCATCTGTCAATTGAATTTGTTGACTGCAAGAAAAATACAGAATAATGCCGTGATGTTTAGATTGACTCCTTCCCTCGATGGTGGTCCCAAATTTCCCACAATTCCCCTCCTCCTCCTCACTAATACAACTCAGTCCTGGAATGAGTTTATTTCAACTTCCTGGCATCTTATTCAAAGCTTTACTCTGGCTTTGTGCTTATAGAACTGGGACTCTGATCTGCTTTGCTTCGTCTATCTCAATTTTGTTTGTGAGCTCCTACCTGCAATGAAAGTCTGCAGAGCCAGCCGCCAGGAGGATGTTGTTGGGATGCCAGTCCAGACTCAGGACTGTGGATCGAATGGCCTTTTTGATGTGCTTACTCAGCCACCTGAAATGAAGGGAGAATGAAAGAAATAGAACATTTGCAAAAGTTCACATTCCTAAGTTAAGATCAGGTCCAGTCAGTGTTTTGGTGGACGCTGCTATATATACTCTATACATAGATTAATGTTCTGGACTGTGGTGTTTGACTTTCAGATCTGACAAAATTGTCCCCAAACAATTCAATTAGATCATACTAATGCTCACCAGTCATTTTCCTGCTCAAAGTAGCAGACAGAGATGAGACGAGCTCCGCTGCCCAGGGCAAACTTGTTTTCCAGAGGTGACCACTTCACACAGGTTGCTGCTCGGTTGATGCGCACCAGCACCAGCGTGGGTTTCCACACACCATCCTTCAGAGTCCACACATAGGCGTTGCGGTCTGCGGCACATGTCACAATGCGGTTGGACTCTGGTGCCCAGTCAATGCCTGTGGACATAATTGTGAGAGGGTATCAAAGGTACAATAATGCATCCATAACTGCTATTCTTGTAAGACTCTTAGAAGATAACAAAAAACAGTTCTCAATAATCACAGAGATCATTTAAAGCCACATAAAAGATCTCTCTTTCCAACTTTTGGTCAATTAGTGAGATTTGATGGTGATTTGCATATGTTCCCATAGTCGGATAATCTGTAAAATGGATGTATTATGGGGTTGGGGGTTGATGTGAAAACTACTATTTAAGTAGTTAACAAAGACACATAAAGTACCTGAGGGTTAAGTTCAAATTTGTCCTCAGGAGAAAAATCATACGGATATTCCTTCATCAACTTTGCCATCCTTCTCAATTGATGGTGTAATGAAGAGATCAAATGCTCATTTTATGTCTTGGACATGGATGACATCATATCAGGGTGGGTCTGGAATCGTCTCAATTACATTAGCAGCACTAAGTCACATAGAAGATAAGGCATCTGCTGCTGATTGAGAAATAACAGGAAGATCAGCATTTAGCTTCTTTTTGTGATCAGAGGAGGCTGCTTCATGACGAGAGTCCTCAACATTATCCTTTGTCTCAGACATATTCTCCCCAATGTCACTTTTACTGTCAAATAGCTGCGACAAAACCTCGCTGGCAGAAAACCTTTTCTTAGATCCATGAAGAGAAAGAACACAGACCGCCAAGGGAAATGGTTTAGAGAGTTGCTGTCGACCCCAAAGCAGAGGAATACATTTAAAGTTGTCCCTATTAAATTAGGAAAAGCCATCAGATCTGAAGTAAAAACTAATTTGAATCATGTATTAACAGAATTTAACCATTAAATAGGGTCCAATTCAATGAAGAGGAAAATAGGAGGGTTTAATGTACCTGGACTGGGAACAGTCATTATTAAATGTGTGATGCAAAACATGTTTCTACATACAGAAATAGTGCAGGTTATGCTGTTTGTAGGCCACAGAAGGTATGTTGTCGAACAAGTCCCACAGTTGGCAGTAAGTTACAGTACCTGTAATATGTCCACTGTGCTCACTGAGCTCATGAATCTTGATCCAGTCTTTGCCTTTCTTCTCATAGATGTTCACCACGTTGTTGTTAGGGCTAACTGCAATCTCTGTGAAGAAATATAAGTTCAAAAGATAGGCACTGTAACCATATAAAACTACCATAGTAATGTGCCGACTGGGGAAACAATCAGATACTGTCTTCTGAAGATGCCGTAGATAATAGTTGCCAAAAGTTTATAGGTTATGGGGACGACGACTCATGGGAGAGGTCCTCTGTGAAGCATGCACTTTAATTAATCTCATAACTAATTGTGGTTGTGTGATCTCCCATTGAAATCGAGAATACTGAGCCACTGACTTTTTTTGTCAGTCAGTGTCTTTGTGTTTTTCCTCAAGATAGCGAATCACAAAAATGCACCTGACCACACCTCGTTTTATGGCCCATGGGTGCTCAAATGGGGACAAGTGCATTTGCTATTCAAATGAGGTGGGTGCTGAATGGGATTGTCAGTCTGAAACTCGCGCAGACACTTGTTACATGCTAATCTAAACTCGAACCTTTCGCATCGGATGCAAGATAGGGCACCATGCATAATGCTCTAGCTTTTACAATGAAGTTTCACAAAATGTATTTATTGACACACAATGGTAGTGATCTGGATAGCTATAATGTCAAATACCCAGGCAGCAATAGACGTAGTACAGTTGGATGTATGGGGTAAAGCTCTTTGAGTCCACTTCCTGTATCGATAATCTGATTCCATGTGGTTCTCCAGGCAACATTAAGCAATTAGAGGAGGGAGAAAATGTATCAGCAGGCTACAGCGCAAGTTTAGACCACCATTTATGAGAAAGATACAAGCCTGTGATATCTATGACCAACTATTTCACTTTATTTATATCTGCACATAGGATTCTATATGTGTGTGTTATACTCTATGTGGAAATGCAGGCTGGTGATGTATGCAGTTTCACCCACGGGTCCTGTCTTTGTTCCAGGTGTGGCAAGAGATCGGCTCCAGGCCAAAGCTGTAGAGCGACATGTCTGAACAGAGGCAGAGAAGGCTGCTGGAATGTCAGGAGACGTGCAGCTGCAGGTCCCAGGATGAGATTAGAGATTAACACTGGGAGACATTTTGTTGAGAGACAAGGTTTTGAATGCACAGCCAGTTTCAAATATATGGGCTGAGAAATGATGCGGCTAGTGAGGTAAACACGTCTGAAGTATTGCATTTACTAAATCATTTTGTATTCAATTGTTTTTAATCTTTCCTTATATCACCCGAGTACTGACTTCATATAATTCTGATGTTTAAAGTGGATGAATTCACTTCATGGGCAGACTTACAATAGGGGCACATGTTGTTTGCTATGTGAGTAATGAGCGTCAGATAACTACACCTTTATCAGTTGTGTTGCACTCTGAGCAAACACACCGTAACTGTTACGTATTGTACTGTATTTTATGTACTTTTCTTTTTGCTCGAACAGGAAACTGGCCATGGTGGGACAACACAAACCTTAGAGGTTCTAATTCAGAGGTGTCACCTTGTGATAGTTTTACATTATTTTCATTAAGCAGAGAACTTACTATTTAGAGAGGATTTCTGTCTAAATACATACTCCCTCAGACCGAATGGTATACAACCAAAGCAATACTTTTGTTAGTGTCTTTGTATTTTACCCTTTCATTTTAAAACAGACACAAGAAGAAAGATTTAGAAGCAACAAATATTACTTAGACAGCCTGAATGTTCGGAATGGAGTAATACTATTCTCTTGCTGTATGGGGCAAATGGAAGAAACATAACCAGTTTTACAGCAAACAGAAAGAGAACACGATGATTAGATGTAAAAACAACACTGAGAGCAGAGATCACTTACGTTGGTTGTGTATGTTTGGTCTGGCGGAAATGGTGGCGGTGGTGGAAGGTGCAGGGCTGTATTCGTGGACTCTGGGCAGTCGACACGAATGGAGCGGTGCAGTCTGACTTGGTGAAGGGAGTGACTGTGGTATTACTGAGGGCAGTTAAAGAAAGGTGGGTGTGTCTGTCCTAGCTGTTGAGCAAGAATCTTTCCTGGATCGAGTTTGTTGTGATAAAACCTTCCCACTGTCCCAGTTGTCCATCACCATGTGATTGAGATGTATAAACATTTTAAAAGTAGATGGCTAATGATTAATTGGTGTAAATACACACACACACACACACACACACACACACACACACACACACACACACACACACACACATACACACACACACACACACACACACACACATATAATGCTTTTGAAACTTTCTATGAGTTACATTAATTTATTTTTTGCACGATTTTTCTAAATACTTTTGGTGATACAAATTAAAAACTAGATAAACAATCATGATTACGTGTTACAATTATCATTAAAGGCTGATATTAAGAATAACAATGGATTTTTGGGTCAAATTATTAAATATTCCTCCACTTGTCTTCTAATACCTACCATTTTCATTATACATTTTTGTGTCTATAGAAGTGTGACAAATGTCCAGTTTAACTTTACAGATCTTGGAACTTCTACATATTGTTTTTGTCCAATCAAGAGACTCATTCAAACATTATTAAATTCATTTAAAAACAATACATCTTTACATATTCTTAGCTGCGACCACGATTGGTAAATTGGAACTCTGATATAATTTAGAGATTGATCTTTTTAAAAAAAACTCATACATTTTCCTTCGATAAATTAACAGATCACATTTCAGATTTAGAATGTCGAATGAACTGGATCGTCTTACATGACCGTGCATTGGGTGAATGATCCGTTTTTTGTTTAGTTGTTATGTTTTTATTTCCTGGTTCTTCCAGGTCTGTGTGTGTGGACTCTTGTTTTGAAAGGAGTCATACGGAAGTGGGACTATCTTCTGTCAGAAGTAAAAGTATCCGGACGTCGCGTTGTTTGTTTCTCGGTGAGGGTTTTTATTCAAGGTCTTTGTTTGTTTAAGGTCTTTGTTTGCACAGTGTGGATGTTTATTCGCCACCGACTTACGAGCCCGTTTAGCAGCTCGTCACTTCTTGTGTCTGTAAGCTGTATTTTCCGAGCATTTACATACGGGACTGTGGCTGGCTAACAGTTAGCGCGCTAAGCTAACTATTACGGGGTTGGTATTCAAGGCAGCATATTTACTGAAATCCTCGCCTTTAACAGCGCATTCATTTCGCAGAACTTGTGATGTATCGATTCAAAATGCAATGTGCTCGTATTTACTGGTTTTGTCCCTGGTAACGTTACACAAAATGTTAGCTAGCCCAAAGTGACTTACTAAAGTTGGCTAACTATTCCGTAGCTTTGCTAACCTTCTCAATTCGCTAGCACACTATACTAACAGTAGTAGCTAGTTGGATAGCTAACTACTTGATTTAAACGCAAGGTTAAGTGTAGCACTTGACAGTACTTTACATGACTCTACTTTACAGATGTACAAGGGAACGCCACTGTTTTAAATTCTTAATTTGAAGTTAGTTTATGAGAATAAGCTCAGCAGGGTTGCCAGGTCTGTTGGACAAAACAGACCTTAAATATGCCCCTGCCAACCCGTATGACAGCATAAAAACGAATGTTTTTCCATGTTATGTACCAGCATTTAAAGCAGTTTACTCTAAACAGTTCGTTAACCAATGTCATAGATTAACCTTATATAATGAGATTGATTGTATTAGCATGAATTTTTAGCTTTCTCTTCCCTTTTCCTCCCTCACCCTGCCTTTATGACTTGAAATAACTGCTTACATGCATTTACTCTATGGAGTTTGGTCGATGAAAGTTTTGTATGTTAGGAGGAGTAGGATTTAGTTTTTTCTATTTCCTGTCGGTGCGCATGTTGCTTTAATTTGCATCAAAAGCTTCCTGGTTCTTCAGTGTGTTTTCTTCTCCTCTTTTACTAGGCCACAAGACAAACATGGCCTCAAGCAGTACAAGCAGTGAGGAAGAGCAGAGCCTCAGAGAGTGTGAGCAGTATGTGCAGAAGCACAACATTCAACAGCTGCTTAAAGACTGCATCATCCAGCTGTGCACGGCTCGGCCTGAGCAGCCCATGGCCTTCCTCAGAGACCACTTTGAAAAACTCGAGAAGGTGGGTGCTGATACATACTGTATTACAGCTTAGGTCCCGAAACCCCCATTACAGTCATTTGTTTAGTGTATTAAAAAAATTGTCTTGTACTTTTTGCACTTTTTATCACATTAATGACATGTTTACATCTTAGAAAACCCTATTCTGCTGTCGTTAAAAATCTGTATGTTTACTTCTGCAACAAACTGTCTTGTACTTTTTGCACTTGTTATCACATTAATGACTATGTTTACATCTTATAAAACCCTATGCTGCTGTACTTAAAAATCTGTATGTTTACTTCTGCAACAAACTGTCTGGTACTTTTTGCACTTTTATCACAAATGACTACTTTTATAATTTTAGAGAACCTTATGCCGCTGTACTTAAAATATCTGTATGTTTACTTAATTATAGAAATGTCTTGTGTTATTTGTTGTGCCTGTGCACTTTATATGTTTCACCGTGGGAGAGTGGGGAAACGTCATATCGATTTCCTGTATGTCTTTTACATGCTGAAATTGACAATAAAGCCACTTTTTAAAAATATTTATCAATTCAAAATAACAGGTCTGGTTGTGGAATAAAGTTCCATGTGTTGTGTTTTTCAGTCTTTGTTTTGTCATCACAACTTAACCATTCACATTATAGTATACACAGTCACTCAGATGTGGTTTTGTGTGTTTGTTGACAAGCAGGAGGAGGCCAAGCAGTTGGCTTCACAGCAGAAGTCTAGCTCATGGTCAGACTCCCGTGAAGATGAGGTGTCTCCACCCATGAACCCTGTGGTGAGGAGTCGGAGCCGGAGAGGAGCCATCAGTGCTGAGGTTTACACAGAGGAAGACGCAGCCTCCTATGTCAGAAAGGTCAGTCGTGTGTCAAATGTTGCATTCACACACTGTCTGTCATCAAAGTTGCACAAGTCAGTTAGATTTTGCATTAATCTATTGATGACATGTGCAGCATGAAACAGGTTGTTTACAGATTTTAATCATTTTGGCATAAAAACTTTTTTAGACTCATGTTTTTAATTGCAAATTGTAGAAAATAATGCATTACACGGGCCGGATTCTGATGTTATTGCCCCAAGAGCTGTTTACAAACTACCATTATTAAAATCATTTAGACATTACTACCATGTAGAAATAAGTTGTGGATGGGTTTGTAAAATCAGTTACATTTTAAAGTTAATATTATTAAGGTTTTATTTAAGGGGTTGTAAACTTTGTACAAACGGATGTGAGCAGTCCACATCTAGTTTCGGACTTCAAACTGTAAGTTAATCAATGTCTAAAAAATTGCCAATTTTCGTTTACCCGTTACCTTTTGTTTCATTCAAACTTCTTCATTGTGACATAAATGGTTGGTTCACTAGTCTGCTACAATATCTAATGCAACACTTTTGTTCAACAGCAGAAGTGTGACATGTGAGGCCATTGAGAGTATTATTTTGGTTTTGAGGTGTTTTGTTTTTTATACCTAAGGTCATCCCAAAAGATTACAAGAGCATGGCTTCCCTGTCCAAAGCCATGGAGAAGAATGTTCTGTTTGCTCACTTGGATGACACTGAGAGAAGGTAATGGCATCAAGCACTTCAGTAGTGTATTATTGAACCTTCTGACAGTCACCAGCTAATCATCTCACTTTCCCTTACTGCTCTTGCAGTGACATCTTCGACGCAATGTTTTCTGTCAACTACATTGGTGGAGAAACGGTGATCATACAAGGTGAGTTTATGGAATTTCAGGTGTTATGAGAATCTTATTTCCCTCTTTCCATTCATTCATGGAACTCTTATTTTCTCCTGTTGCAGGTGATGAGGGAGACAACTTCTACGTTATTGACCAGGGAGAGATGGACGTAAGAGCCCTTCCTCTTTCATGCTTTATAGGGATCGTCATCTTTTGCTGTTTAGCTAGATGTGCTTCGGTAGTTCAGCAAGGGAAACATTAAAGCATATCAACAAGACTACAACCATAAATATTTTCATTCTACTTACAGCCTGAGCTTATTCTGAATTCCAAAATATAATAAGAACAGCTTTAACTTCATTAAACAGCATGCACTTGTTTTGGCCTCCATTGTTTGTCTGGTATGCTGTGTAATTAAATAGTTACACCATGTGACTTTAATCTTTGAAGGGGAAAATGTAATTGTCGTAAAATTATTTTAATATACCTCACAAAGATTTTGTTCTTAAAATATTTGTTTGACAACTGTCAGGAGTCACATTTGGACGCATGATTAAGAGAGAAGTGAAGAAAAAGCTGTTTATTTAACAGGCATATGAATGTTTTGTTAATCTTGACGCTCACACTAGTATTATTCCAACCATCATATTGTACATACCACATTTGTCCCTGCTATGTCAATTGAAAGAGCAGCACCTCTCTGCTCCCTGTCTTCTTACAGGTATATGTGAACAGTGAGTTGGTGACCGGTATTGGTGAGGGAGGTAGTTTTGGGGAGCTGGCTCTGATCTACGGGACCCCCCGAGCAGCCACAGTCCAGGCCAAGTCCAATGTCAAGCTATGGGCCATCGACAGAGACAGCTACAGGAGAATACTGATGGTAAGCTCTGCAATGCTGCAAAGTGACTAAAACTAACCTGACTAAACTAACTTTGTCATAAAAGAATGAGTTTGATTTTGAACTGTTGAGATATAAACTGTCACAATAATTTTCCTTTTAGGGGAGCACTCTGAGAAAGCGCAAGATGTACGAGGAGTTCCTCAGCAAGGTGTCGATCTTAGGTGAGAACTTAGCTGAGAAGTAGAGTGATCGTCGTCTAATCTGAAGGTCGGCAGTTCGATCACCAGTCTGACCCATCTGCATGCCGAAGTGTCCTTGGGCAAGATGCAGAACCCAGAATAACAAAGTGCTGTGAATAGATGCACTGTGTGACTATAAAAGTGTAAAAAAAAACTGTAAAGAGCTTTGAGTGGTCATCCAGACTAGAAAAGCGCTATATAAATACAAAACCATTTACCATTATTCACATTCGCTTACTTGGGCAAATGAATTCAAATGAGAGAATGCATTGACCTGATTGTTGTTCCTGCGCAGAGTCTCTGGATAAGTGGGAGCGTCTGACTGTGGCTGATTCCTTGGAGAAGGTGCAGTTTGTGGACGGCCAGAAAATAGTGGTGCAAGGAGAACCTGGTGATGAGTTCTTCATCATCCTGGAGGTACAGACTACTAATAATGTTCTTTATCTTCAGTGTCTCTGTCTACTGTAACAGTATCTAGTTTGTCCCAAACTGGTTGATGTAGCTTGTTTTTTTCATCATTTGAAACAAAGATTGTCCAACTCTCTCATTAGATTTACACACAAAAAGATTGAAAAATCTGGTATATGAAGTTCAAGGTGTATTTGTTGTGTTTTAGGGGACGGCAGCAGTGCTTCAGAGACGGTCAGTGGATGAGGAGTTTGTGGAGGTTGGCAGACTTGGTCCGTCAGATTACTTTGGTAAGTCAGGCAAAGTCTTACGCATTAACTACATGTTTGATCAAAACAGACTATTTAGCCCTGGTCTAACTGTCCAACATCTCTTTCGCTCTATATATAAGAAATATGCCGCAGGAAATGCTGTTTTTGAATTTGCAGGCAGAGGTGGGACTTAACATATTAATTCAGTGCGGACATCACAAATTTTTGTTTACAGCATATCGACACAGTTCTTATCACCAAAAGCTCTCTTGAAATCTTTTTCTGGCTCTTCTATGTGTATGGCAATGCTTTTTCATCCTGAGATGAATGCTTTGTTGTAGTTTTTTTCATATTTGCTTCTGTCACTCTGACATTTGCATTCAAACAGGAGAATGTTTTGAGGATCAGTGCTTGTCTGACAGCCGCTTTAGTTTGTCAGTTCACCCCCGACATTAGAATGTATCTCCTCTGCAAAGAAGTTGCTTTCAGCAAGTGACTGGAGATAACTGATGCTCATAAACTGATTATACATTTTTTAACCATCAAGAGTAAAATGATCTATTTGGAATGGACTTGTATCTGTTTTAAAGTTTGCTTCTCCCATCTGTTGACCTTAAATCCCTTATTAGCATCAGCCTCAGTGCTTCTTCAGTCTCTGTACTCTGCCATGTAGTGCAGCACAGTATAGGAATGCTTACATTATCTTTGTGGTTAGACTGTTATATGAAATTAGACGCATGGTGTGGATTTAAAACTGACAACAAAATGTCAGAAATATAAATGAGGACACAATCTGCAGTCTGATATGCCTGTGTGATCTGATTAGACGGTGTCCTTTCTGTGTTTTCAAGGTGAGATCGCCTTGCTGATGAACCGGCCCCGTGCGGCCACTGTTGTTTCATGTGGACCCCTCAAGTGTGTGAAACTGGACCGGCCGAGGTTCGAGCGAGTCCTGGGTCCCTGCTCTGACATCCTGAAGAGAAACATCGAGCAGTACAACAGCTTCGTTTCCCTCTCGGTCTGATCTTGTCTGATGCAGGGTCCATCAGCAAACATCTGCTACTCTCTCATATGTAACCACACCCTCATGGTCCCTTCTTATTTATTGTATGTTTTTCCTTTGTAATCAGAAGATAGACTGCTTTGCTGAAGCTGTAATCCCAATACCAAATAAGTGTGTGCATACACTTACGTAGAACATAAAACTGAAATGAAATAATGGTGTATGACTGACTGAGCTCAGAGATCAGTCACCAATTGATCAAAGGTAACTGAGCCGATTAAGACTGGTCATTTAAAAATGCTGTCAGGTCAGTGTATTTTTAGAACACATTTGAAAACAGGCTGAAGTGAAAAACATTCAGACAGTTACAATGACATTATTCACATAAAAATCTGCAAATCAATACGAAATATGAACTGTACTATTGGCACAGTAAAACTTCCACAGTTTGATAACATCAAATGTTATTCTTGGCTCTGCAGCATTGAGTCAAAGACGTGGAAGTGTGAACGCAGTCAGTCGGCTTGCTCTGCACATTTTAAGACTTCAATAAGATACAGTGACTGACGGTTTCATGCTAAATGAGGAGGCTTCATGTTTTTTAAGCTTTTTTTTTGCTGCTGCGCTTTTCCGTTTGTCCAGATACTTAGTCACGTTAGGGTTTGTGGGGGTGGCACACAGTCTTGGGTCAGCTAGACAACTCTAAAATGTCAGATACATTGTCTGTATCATTCGTGATCCGGTCGCCCCTCATGGATGAACTTTAGTAACTGTGGGCATCTTCCAACTTTCATCTACCGCCATCATTAGGTCAATATTTTCATACTAATTTGGTGAATTTGCTAAACATGATACCTGCTGCACACCTGTAACATGGCCACTGTCAAAATATTGGCATGTTGTCATTAGCCTCACTAGCATAGCTGCAGACACTTGAGGCCTGGGTTTGTAGTTTTTAGTTTTTTTATATCTATTTTTATATGTTGTTGTTTTACCTTATAGACACACTTTTCGGAGTTGCCTTGACACTGACATTCTCACTTTGCCTGCATCTAGTCTAATAGTTTGACAGAATTACCAGCAGTACACCCACAGTATGTTGTTTTTTTTAACCCTTTTTTTAAATGAGAAAATGCACAATTATCTTCAGATTAAGCTTAAACACTTCGGTCATTAATCATTCTGTCTCATGGTTTTCATTACTCATTGCTAATTGGAAATGTAGCTTTGATTTCATCATTTAGGGGTATAAAATACAGGTTCTTAAATTTCACTGAGCAATTTTACATCATTGTTTAGTTAATAATAGGGTGAATAAGAGTGAGGACCTTTCTAGTACATCTTATCTTTGTTTTCTTTCTGCTCTTCAAATGTGATCCCCTCATGTCAAATGCTCCATATTTACTTTCCAGTTTATGCTTAACGATTCTGCAAATATCCCTTTAACTCCACTGACCTGATCACAGTTGTTCTATTCAGCCCTCTGCTACACATATATAAGAGTAAATAACTATATTTTTGCACATTTTGTGATACACAAAACTATATTATGGGAAAGAAAATGTTTATATGCTGGTACGTTCAGTGTTTGTGTGCGTCTTATCCCATCATTTAAAGAGAATATAGGTCAGTACTTACAGACAACACAACAAAACTTCAAACAAAAGGTCTCTTTTGTCTGCCATTTAGATGAGAGCTGTGGTAGATGCATGTATCTGTCAGCATCAACCATTTTTCTGCACTAATATACGGAAGACACTTCATCACAGCTATGTTCCAAATATAATTGAGTTCCAAATTAGACCTAAAGAGA
The DNA here is from genome assembly GCA_038501795.1 of Pseudopleuronectes americanus. Lineage (NCBI taxonomy): Eukaryota > Metazoa > Chordata > Actinopteri > Pleuronectiformes > Pleuronectidae > Pseudopleuronectes > Pseudopleuronectes americanus. The sequence goes on along the minus strand of CM076732.1, from coordinate 17,804,018 downwards.
CAATGCTGTGGAGGTTTGGATTGGTTCAGTTTACAGCAACTTCAAAAGACGTTAAATGTTTTGTGATCATAATTATCGGTAATGATGAGCTCACGTTTTAGGCTGTTAAATGTAACCGTATAAATTAACATGAATTAGTTGAAACAATGGACTTTTGAATAAGGATCCTAGTAAGTTAGTTGTACATTTACCTAAAGTTGGGAGACTTGTGAGAGACAGATTTAAAAAAAGAATTGTCGTTATCATAATATATATATATATTTTCAGACATTTTTTCAAAGCCTAAAAAGGTACAGATACAGCCATACAGGAAGTTTTGGCTAAACTTTATTGCAAGACCACAGAATAAGTGAAGAAGAGGTTGGATGTCTTGTTTTGGACAGACTGTGCAGTGGACACATTCCAGATGATTTTAGCAAACAGCTCCACCAGTAAACTTGCCTTATGCTCTCCACTGATCCTTGTCACTCTGTTTTGTTCTGTTACATCTTCTTATCCAGTGTTTCCTTACATTCCCTCAGAGGTCATTACTGCAGCCAGTGCAGGTCATGGTTATTTTTTGCCTTGACATTTATTTAGTTTGATGTGTTTTTGTGATAAACGTGCATCCAGAGTGTTGAACCTCTCCAATCTGTTCTTGTTCACTAGCATGGCACTCGTTGGCCATGTGTAAGGTATGGTGTCATCTTGACTTTGGTACTGTATTATTTATTTTAATCATTACACTTAGAGTATTTGTCACTGAGTGCTGTCTTCATACATAGGTAACACTGCACTGTGCTTAGTTAAACACATGCAGCAGTCTGCCTTCTTAGAGGACCAGTGTACAGTTTGTATGTCTTCCTTAGAGTTATTGGAGTGACTGCTCTTCAATGTTCCTGTGTTTCTCTGTAGGACTTCCTCACAGCAGGTCAAGCAATAAAAAGATCAGTGTTTTCATTGTGTGTCTGTGTAATTAATATTGCATACTCTTGAGGCTCATATCCTTCAGTGCACCCAGGTTTTGATCGGTTTCTAAGGGGTTTGTACTTTCCATACATATTTTTACAATGTAAAACTGTACAGTAAAGCGCTCTGAGTGGTCATCAAGACTAGAAAAGCACTCTATAAATACAAAACCATTTACCATTACATCACTGGTGACATCCTCTAAACAAAAACACATAAGTTGCCTGAGTGGAGAATCTCCTTCTCTATCATGATGTGAGGCAGACTCCAGCCCCCCTGGAGAACGTCTGTTCACTGCATGTCAGTAGGTCAGTATCTCAAACAGACAATTAGTTCCCCTCTGGAGCAGATCGCACAGCTGACTGGCCCTTTAAAAGCGTTCGTTGGTTTCCGGGAACCCTTCGTGCTCCAGCCCCTCCACTCGTCACAGCGGCAGCAGATCCGCTAATGAACAAAGTGAAGCAGCAGCAGAAGAAGCAGGTGGCGGTACCTTATCTCTGAGTCGACATGCAGGCCATCAAATGCGTGGTGGTGGGCGACGGGTGAGTCCATCTCATGAGCGAGCCGACAGGAGGCATGAGTCGGCATTCACTGTTCTCCACCCTGAGGGGTGGGTGGGTGAGGGGGCGTACAAATCATGAACTGTTGATGATGAGCTGGGATCGATCAGCACGTGAGGTTTAATGTAGAAGTAATGAATTTAAATGGTGTATGTTCATTATACTTCATTGATCATCTGCAGTGTGTGTGTGTGTGTGTGTGTGTGTGTGTGTGTGGAACTGCATGCTGTCTGTTTTCTCCAATGATGTCATGTCACACCTACTCAGCAGCAGAGGTGTAAAGTAACGAATTACATTTACTCAAGTTACTGTAATTGAGTAGTTTTTTTGTGTACTTTGTAATTTTTTGAGTAGTTTTTGAAATGGGTAATTTTACTTTTACTTAAGTAGATTTTGACTGGAGTATTGTACTTCGCTACATTGGAATTACATCCGTTACTGAGTAAAAAAAATAACACTTGAATGCGCAAGGCAATTCTCACTGCCGTGGTAGATGCTGCATAGAGTGGATGACGTTCCCTCACGTGCACGTTCATCATATGAAAACTGATCGTAAAGTTCACTGTTCGCGAAAACTATGGGCGACATGCACAACACTGCACAGGGAGCCACCGCAGAGCGGCTGCAGAGCCGCGGGTTGCCAATCCCTGTCTCCAGCGAAAGAGCGATTTGTTTACTGCTCCGCCGTTAAAGAGATGCGGATGTCAAAACATCAGTTCGGCTATAATATTAGTTTCGCCTCGCATTTCTCCCTCCCGGTCACGCTGCCCACCTGTTATGCCGCCTCGCACCGGGCGCACCACACAGTTTGAGAATCACTGCACTACACAGGGCCGGACCTAGCACATTTGGCGCTCTATGCAAGCTTCACTTCTGGCCCCGAAAATTAAATATATATATTTTTTTTTAAACGATTTTCTACGAAAACGGAATTGCAACTTTCAGACGGTGTTTTGCCCTGTAAGACTGCATTTCTTTTCAAACACAACAACGATCACATGACATGGTGCAAGCATTTGATTTAGACAGCGTCTCTCCTCAGGAGCTATACCTCAGATAATATGAACCTGTTCACCGTTCAAATTCATTATTTGTCATTAAGTTGCGTTCAGTTCAACGTTCTCATAAAAATGAACGTGTTCAATGAACGCCGTTCTTTTGATTCTCCTTTAATTAAAACGTAAAACTGTTTTTGGATTGGATTTATGACCCCTTGTCCTTTTTTGCACTGTATAGGAGCGCCCCCATCAAGTTGTTGGAAGTAACTAAGTAACTTTTACTTAAAGTACATTTTAAATGAACTACTTTTTACTTTTACTTGAGTAGATTTTTAGATGGGTACTTTTACTTGTACTTAAGTAAAATTTCATCGAAGTAAAGGTACTTTTACTTGAGTACAATATTTCAGTACTTTTTACACCTCTGCTCAGCAGATACACTGATCATGCTGCTGCAGTGTTGGAACCTGTCTACACTGTCAGGCCCATATAAATCCACCGGAAACACCCCGTTTCATTTTGTGTTGTAGCATCGAAATGGTTTTACATGTATGGACCTTTATGTAAAGTCTATGGTTTGGACTTATTTACAAGTCACCAGAAGTGGAAGTTGACAATGTTTAACCAAAGGCTACATTTCCACAGTGCAGGGTATCTCAGGCAGACTCCAAACGGCAACCAAGGTGTCAGCCTTGAGGCAGGATCTGCCTTTGAGGCAGATCCTGAGAGATCCACAACCATGGATGAGCTTGGTCATCCTCTAGACTTCTCTTCCATTTCCTCAGACCGTGCTGACTTGCAATTTACACTTACCTGAAGCAGAAATATCCCCAGAGTTCTTAACCTCAAGCTGTATAACCATTTAAAGAGTGAACATGTATGCTATTGGTGCTCTAGGGCAGTGATGAAACCAATACATAGGAACTACAGCTGTCTGTTGGAATAAAACGTTCAATGTTTCCTGCTGAAATTGAGTGGAGGAGAAGAGTATAGCAGCATATAATCTTAATATTCAATTATAGAACAAATACCTAAAAAATTTCTTGAAAAAAAACAGAGTAACACTCCACCACTGCAGTTCACATAAATTACACTACTACAGTATTATTTCCAACGTGTAGTAGTAGATATAACAAACTTGGAACTAGATTTTTAAAACTTACCCCCACATAACCAATGGGGACAAAATGTGTAAGGACAATGAGTTTGGATTAAGAGGAAAGCAGAAATGGTCTTCTGAAACAGTTTGAACCATCCATGCATCCTCCTTTTTGTTTTTTAAATGTCATCCTTGGGATATTTTAAGCCTTACGTTAAACAATATGAATTTGCTGCTTCCACAGAGATAAACTTGTCTCATCCTTATCTGCTAATGCCAAATCTTAGCATGGCATTATCATCGGAGTGCACTCTTGTTCTCTGTCTTCCCTGGACTTCCCTCTTATTTTCCGGGCCTTTGTGTGTGTCACTTGATAAAGAAACATCTCGCACGTTGTTTTTACATGAAGATCTCAGGTCCATAGGATTAAGTGGGGGGTGTTCAGTCAAAAGGGAGTTTGGAAAAACGCCTGGTTTTCTCAGTAGCAGTAACATTAAATACAGGCACCATTTACATAATTGAGTATTTCATCTTCTGACTTCTATCTCCGCAAAGTGTTGACAAATAGAATAAAATCAGTGGATAACTGTTGCAGCACTCCGTCTCTGCTGTAATGATGCTGTATGTATCACCGTGTGTTATTATCTGCTTTTTCCAGTGCGGTGGGTAAGACATGTCTGCTCATCAGCTACACCACAAATGCCTTCCCTGGAGAGTACATCCCCACTGTGTGAGTACAGCTGCACCTTCTCATTCAGAAACTTAATTCATGAAAAAGGTGTGTATATGTGTATATACAATAACTTACATACCAAGCTGCTTTGTCTTACATCTCTAAGCTTTGACAACTACTCAGCAAATGTGATGGTGGATGGTAAACCTGTCAATCTGGGCCTCTGGGATACAGCGGGACAAGAAGACTATGATAGGCTCCGCCCCCTGTCCTACCCTCAGACGGTACTCACACACACGTGTGATATGAGGACATATCACATTTCATAGCCCCTTACTGTAAGCTGAACCAACCAAATTAAATGCCTGAACTTAATCAAAAACAGGTTTCCTTGCCAAGCAGGTTTACACATACAAGGAATTAGCTGTGGTGTCTTTGTGCAAGTATAATTATAAAAAAATATTATGTGTGTAAAATACTCTAAGCACCAGGGCAGGGCAGGGATTGTGCAATATGTTGTAATTAAAAACTAGAGCCAGGACTGTGCAGTACAGTTAACCTGTTATTTCTGTGAACTTTCCCTTTAACCTCCAAGCAGCCCATTGAAAAAAATGTATGGTCTATGTTTAAAAAATAGTCCCCACAAAGATATAAGTAGAGGAACACACACACACACACACACAAACACGCAAACAAATGTGTGAAATAAAGTGTGAGTTTGTTACTCACAAGCATCTCTTTTAAATGTACACGTCATATACGTGGGTTCAAATCATGTATGAAAAAATGCCTCTACACAAATGTCACTTAACATTTTGTTTAAATGTTTAAATGTGGGTTGTCCTAGTCATTGTAACTCTGTGTCCTCTCTGTACAGGATGTGTTCCTGATATGCTTCTCTCTGGTGAGCCCTGCCTCCTTTGAGAACGTCCGAGCTAAGGTACTGATCTGTCGTCATATTATGTAATATGTAGATAACAAAAGAAATTCCACTCACTGTAGTGATATGCTGTACCGCTTGCAATGAAAAACACTGAGTCCCCAAAATCCTTCCAGCTTCACTGTTGGTGATGGTGAACTGGGAACTTGGTGCTGATTTTCAGACTTTGATGGTGAACTGAGAGGAATTCAGGCGCATTCACAAAATCTGATGGTGTCTTGAATCGCATGAGTTGTAGTCACATGTTAATACATTACTTGCAGTTTTTCTTTGCCTCTCAGTGATAAGTGATTCAAGAGCATGGCCTTTCATATTGAGAGCATAATTTCTTCAGATATTCTAATGCCTCCACCTGAACCTTCTGCTATTTCTCTGTGACCATTGTGATATGAGGTCCATAGAGTGAGGTGTTTCTCACTGTGTCTTTGGTTTGAACTTTGACCTCTGCCTCGTTCTTTGCAGTGGTATCCAGAGGTTCGTCACCACTGCCCAAACACACCCATTATCCTGGTGGGCACCAAGCTGGACCTGCGGGATGACAAGGACGCCATTGAACGACTGAGAGACAAAAAGCTCTCTCCAATTACCTACCCACAGGGTCTGGCCATGGCCAGGGAGATCGGTGTGTACAGAATGTGTGTGTTTGTGGGTGTATATTATAGTAGATGATGTATAGTTTTTCAGAATATGTACTGTACCTTTTCTAGAGATTCTTTTAATGGTAAAGTATTTAGTTTTTCCTCTCAATTCTGCTACTTTGTTGAGATGTGTTCAAAAGTGAAACTAGTAGTTTAGTTAGTTTTCAGCTCTTTATTCAACACTACCTACAGGTACATTCAGTATACATGTTCAATATGAGCTGGCACGCTGGTACAGTGTTTAGAAGGTTAGGTTTGACATTGCATGTTCTCCCTGTGTGTGTGTGGATTTTCTCCAGGTACTCCAGCTTTCTCCCACAGTCCAAACCCATGAAGCAAAAGTTCATTAATTGTCTATACTGTAGGTGTACATGTGAGTGAGATTGGTTGTTTGTCAGGTAGCTGGACCTCAGGAGGTTGGTGGTTCGACCCCTGGCTCCTTTAGTCAGCATTCCGAAGTGTCCTTGGACAAGATACTGAACCCCCAACTGCCCCGACGGCTGAGGCGAGAGAGTGTGTAATGGAGTGTGATTGAAAGTGTTTGAGTGGTTTGAGGTTGCCTGTCACACAAGAACAACGCAGCAGGAGATCCTCCTCTCATATGTATGTTGGACTAGCTTTTAATCCTAAAATATGAGTTATATTTTGTGGTTTTTTTTTCGTTGTTAGAAGCGTTATCAACACCGTCAGTGAGGTGACGTGTTTCTGTAGACTTAGTACTGCAGAAGCCCTCACTCGGACATTTGCGTTCGCACATGCAATCCCTGCTAGGAAAGTCTCTGGATCTCTGGAATTCAGAGCATGTGTGAAAGCTGCTTTTATGATAAGATACATTTATTGTCCCACACACATGCACATGCAAGGGGGGAAATTTGTTTTCTGCTATGACCCATCTGGTGTACACAGGAGGACACACAGAGCAGTTGTTAGGCTAGTAAGGTGCCTTGCTCAGGGGCACTTAGACAGTGGGGTGGGGTAGGCACTTTGACAGTGTGGAAGAGATCCAGGTGTTGTCCTTCCAAGTATGTTGTTTTGGTTGTCACTCCGTGGATTCGAACCAGAGACCACCGTCGGATTTTCTGCCCATAGTCCAACTTTCTGCCACTAGTCCACCGCCTCTCCCCCCCTCTCCCCATATGCTGCTGACCGGCCCAGGTTCACCAATGTCAGCTGGGATTTGCTCCATTCCCTTGAGACCCTTAAAGTATGAGTGGTATAGATAATGGATGGATTACTTATCTGATGTACATTGGAATGGAGGAAATAGAAAATGATAAGTAAGATAAGATAAAAACATGTTTTAGAAATACTTGGTGGTGTAGGTGAACTTTTCATGTTTTTTGACTCCATGTCCTCATATCTTTGGCTTATACTGTGGTAGGTGCAGTCAAGTACCTGGAGTGCTCTGCTCTGACGCAGCGAGGGCTGAAGACAGTCTTTGACGAGGCCATCCGAGCTGTGCTTTGCCCCCCGCCTGTCAAAAAGGGAGGCAGGAAGTGCACAGTGTTCTGAGGGGGAGGAAAAGGGAGATAACGTCACCATCACCAGGATGGACGAGGCTTTGGTCAAGCCACTCAAGCCATACAGGAACTGATTTGAAACACAACCTATACCTGTGGTGCACAGAAGTATGTTACCTGGTAAAAGCAGGGTGATGAATTAGTCATGGCAGATTTGGGCCTTTGTTTTGGGTTCAAAGTTAAATTCTGTGTGATTTATGCCTTAAAAGAATGATTTTAACATGATGGCCTGTCTATTCGATATTAGACAAAGATGTAAGAAGGACTTCAGCAAAAATATCTTGCACTCTCTTGTTAACCTGTCATTAAAACACAAATGTTTTACAAAACAAGGACAAAGACCAAATGTGTATCCTCCTTTTGCACCCCATACAATTAACGTCTTTATGTAAGCTGCTTTACATGAAGAATATTGTTCTGTAATTAACTTATTTCTGTGTTTTTTGTACTTTCAATTAATAACATGACAGTGTTTGTGATCGTGGGTAAGTAAACGTGGGTGGAAGTTGTGTGTTGTGAAACAATCTTATAACAGCCCAATATTTGTCAAATTTACTTTTACATTTGTGACACAAGTTGACAAATCAACAAACAGTTTTTTGCCTTATAGATGTTTCTTCATGTACATACACATCAACACACAAAAAGTGACAAACCTGAGTTAAACATTTACGTCATTTTCACACAACTTCAAACTTGCCAATTTGACAACAAACATGTCCAAGAGTCGATTCACCAATTAACATTTGTAAAGCAATGCTTCATAAAAAGAAAACTCAAGCCAATTCAGAGAAAACACATTGAAAATTGACTAATGCATTTGACAGTTGTGATGCATTCAGAATATTTGCAGCATATGTATTGTAAATTAGTTGCTCTCTGAATTGTGTTTTGTCTGTTTGCATGTGTTCTCAGCAGTTGTAGTGTGTTGAGGTTTTAGGGCATCTTGACCTAACACTTGGATACACTGGAGGGCAAAATTCCATTTAACAGAGGGAAAAAACTCTGTATACCTGCTTTTTGCAGATTTGTAAGTTTATTAGAATTTTTATGAATACGAATCCCCCTGTGGAGTGAGGCACATAAATGTCACAGTGTGAATCACGTCAACACACTGTTGTAAGCATGCAAGAGCCATTCATGTGTGTACTGCAAAACACGACAAATGTGTGCTTTTAAATATGGTTGTGTTAAGAATAAGGCAGGTATACTGAGCATTACATTTTCTCAAACTGGATTTGTGATTCCTTCATTTATTGTTTTTCTTAAACTTTGAGAATATATGTTTATTACCTTTTCATGGTTAATGCTACTGTTATCCCATGAAAACATAGTTATTATCCTTTTGCAATGCATAAGAGACACCATCCTCAACATATATGTATATGACCATAACTCAGTGTGAGCTGAATAAGTTCCATAAAGGCAAATAACATTTACCATATGCTCCTCATAATATACTGTATTTCATGCTTAACATGGGGTTTACAAACATCTGCGTATGATAGTGTTTAGCATGAAGCTCTGGAGTCAATAGCTTGTGTATCAGAAGTCAAAAAGTGCCAGGAAATTACAGGACTCAGCCTACATCCCACTTAACGGTTCCCTAGGGTGTTTATATGCAGTCATAAAGTCAGTTATTATGAGACAAAGTCAAAAGTGTGCAGAATTATTTTATTTTATTAATTATATCTCATCTGCAATGATTTCCTCATCTAGGAAAGAAACCTAAAGATATGATTCGTGTTAATACCATATTGTTGCCAAAATATCTGTCCTAAAATCATTAAAGATGTTTCGAATGTACCAAAAGAAAAACTTCTTCCTCTTCCTGCTGTGTGTTTGTGTGTGTTCCAACGAAGGATTTAGAAATGCGAGGAGGAGGTCACATAAGTTCTCATTGCAGGTGGAGCTGTCTGGGCCCCTCAAGATGATCAGCTGATCTTCCTTCTTATCATCCACGGTGCTTAATAGCAGCAGCATCTCACCATGTCTCAAGCATCAATCAATCAATCAAATTGTATTTGTATAGCCTATATTCACAAATAACAATTCGTCTCATAGGGCTTTAACATGGTGTGACATCCTCTGTCCTTAACCCTCAACAAGAGTAAGGAAAAACTACTAAAAATCCTTTTAACAGGGTAAAAAGAACGTATAAACCTCAGAGAGCCACATGTGAGGGATCCCTCTCCCAGGACGGACAGAAGTGCAATAGATGTCAAGTGCAAAGGAGAACATCATGAAGATAAAGGTTATAGCAGCATTGATAAGGGTAAACGTTTTGAAGCATACCTGAATGTCAATAAATGAATTGATGGATTATTGTCAGTAATGGTCAAGTATTTGAGGAGAAATACTATATATCAAGCAGTCTTGTTGTAATCATAGTCTCTGGTCAGCAGCCAGCAAGATCATGATCCACCATGAAGATCGGATGCCACTATGGTACACACTCATTGTCAACTGTCGTCATTAGGAGCCATCATCAGCTGCCATCTCTATCATGGTTCAGCACCATTATCAGATGCCAACACAATAAAGGATCCGCAATTATTATCACGATCATCCAGCACGATACAGAATACGCTGAACTGGATCCAATATAACGATCTCTGATCCGCGATCCACAGATCATAATCCACGATATAGCCACAGCTGCGGCCCTGGATCTGCGGACGATAAGGCAAAGGGACTCCGGGGAAGAAGTCAAGTCAGAAACATGTATTGTTGAGATATGAATTTAACCTGAAGCCAGTGTAGCGAAGCTACTACTGGAGAAATGTGCTCTCTTTTCTTGGTTCTCGTCAGGACACATGCTGCGGCATTTTGTACAAGCTGTAGAGTTTTTAACGACTTACTGCTGGAGCCTGATAATAATGAATAACAATAATCCAGTCTAGATGTAACAAAGGCATGGACTACTTTTCTGCATCTTTTTGAGTTTTATTGACAAGTATAACTGGGTGTCATTCACATAGCAGTGGATGACACCCAGTTATACTTGTCCTGCTAATGAGTGTGTCCTGCTAATGTTTCCTAGTGGAAGTATATATAATGAGATTACAATTGGGCCGAGCACAGAGCCCTGTGGAACATCATAGTTAACATTTGCATTAATTTGCACATATTTGAATCGATCTGAAAAATATGATTAAAACCAGTTTAGGGCGGTTCTTTTAATGCTAATTAACTGTTCTAGTCTCTGTAATAAAATGTGATGGTAAATTGTGTTGAAAACTGCACTAACAGAAGGAGGACCGACACAAATCCCTGATCTGAAGCTATTAGAAGGTCATTAGTGACTTTTGCGAGACACTGTCTGACTTTACCCTGGCATGAAGCACAAGTTAAGTTTAGTCTTAAAATTATGTTAGCGTTATATTACATTTATTTGTAAAACATATATAATGTTTTAAAATAAACATTTTAGAAAAGCCATCATGCCAAGAAACTACACCAGGAAGACAACCTGGGGCCAACCCCGAGATGGAGAGTGTAGCCGCTGAGGTCATGCAAGGAAAGAACACCTTAAGAAAAGCTGGAAGGGATAGAAATATTGACAAGACACTAAAAAGATTCATAAAGAAAAAAGAGAAAGGGAAAGAAAATCAGTAGCCTGGGGTGCAGTAGCTGAGGCAAAGAGAATATTCACAGATGAGAATACAACTAGAAACTTGAAACAACTAGCTGACCAGTTCCATGGCCTTGCTCCAGTTAAGTGCCGTGAACTGGCATTTGAATACGCAGAGAAAAACAATATCCCTGTCCCTGCCAATCGGACAGAGAAACAATGACATCACATGAATCATAATAATCATAAATGTGCTTAATTGACCAATCCCCAATGATTCTGTTACTAGTCCGATATTAGTGGTTGTAAATCTAGCTGTCAGGATTTTAACATGTGTCGTTATGGTAGTTTTAAAGTGGAAAAGTAAGTGGACCACTTTACCCCGTAGCTGGGGTAAAGTGGTCCACAAGACCACTTTTTTAAAAATAATCATATTTTCACTGCCCTTTGTCCTGAAGACATTCTGATAATTTCCATTGCTAGAAAACATCCTGAATTAATGGGAAATGTGTACATTTGACTGATATATAATTTTAGCTCGCCTAGAGGGGACCAAATGTAAAAAAAATGTCCACTTTACACCGCTCTCCCCTACGAGATAAGGATGTGTTTTATGTTTGTAAATGTTTTTTTAAATATTATGATAAACATGTTTAAATTATGTGACCTTACTACAACATGTTATATAGGGCTGTCTCCAGCAAAATAGTTACGGTCCCTGTTTTTTCCCATTTTAGATTTCATTTAGATTATTTGGTTTGATTATTTGGTTTCTTTGTTTTTATTAGGGCCCGAACACCGATTTCGGTGGGAGGCCCTATTGAAATTGAAATTATTATTTAGGAAATAGATTGGGCTTTTTGAGGGCTTTCCCATGCTCAAAAAGTTTTTATACTGGAGTATTTGGAAATGGGCGTGGCAAAATCGCTCAACAGCGCCACCTGGAACCCAGCCCCAAGGTTTCCACATAACCGATTTTCACCAAAATCTGGGGAAAGGTGTATCGTGACTAATCATAGAAAAAAGCCTCAGGGAGCATTATGAAAAAATTAACAGGAAGCCCGCCATTTTGGATTTAGTGGCCATTTTGGTCATATTGCACATTTTTACTTTGATGTACTTGTTGTAGAGCTTTCATCAGATCAACCTAAAATTTAGACGAGTGTCATCACAAAAAGATGGAGATCTAAAGTTATCAAAAAAAATCAACTTTTCGTCATACCTTGTGACCCTGACGTTGCTTCAAAGTTTGATAAGACACCATCAAAACACGAGCTTCAGTATCTCAGACTTATTTGGTCCGATCGAGTCAAGACATGTGAGACAAGAGTCCCGCCCTGAAGACTATACAGGAATGGTGACTTAAAATCACAGCGTCTCCTGGTGGCAGCAGGATATGTCTTGTTCATTCTAATTTTCACCCTGACACAGTATGCTTGTTGCAGACAGAGTAACAAAGGAGATGTTTTGTTTTCCGCTCCCTAATACAACAGGTGATGACATATTTAGCCGCATGTTGTCTTTTAACCGCTGGCTGTCGACGTGGTGTCCTGTAAACGGTGTGGGCTTTGTAGATAATCGGCTAACTTTTTTGAGAAAACCTGGTCTTGTTATGAGAGACGGCGTTCATCCCACTTGGGATGGAGCAGCTCTCTTATCTAGGAATATTACAAAGTCTATAACATGACAACCCATAGTTGGGACCAGGAAGCAGAGCTGCAGTGCTAAACACTTCTCTGCGCTCCCTCTGGATCAGTCACACAACCCCATAGAGATTGTGTCTGTCCACCGTCCGATTAAATTATTGAAATTAAACAATAACAGAGCGAGAACTCCACACAAAAATCTAATAAAAATTAAAACAACCTCTGCAACAACACAGGGAACTAAGACTTTTAAATGTGGTCTTTTAAACATTAGATCACTATCAACTAAGGCTCTTTTAGTTAATGAACTAGTCTCTGACTACAACCTAGATGTATTGTCCCTCACTGAGACGTGGCTGCATCCTGATGAATATGTCAGTCTAAATGAATCTACTCCCCCCAGTCATACAAATGCACAGGTTCCCAGAGAATTTGGGCGAGGAGGTGGAGTTGCTGCTATTTTTAACTCCAGTCTATCAATTAATCCAAAACCTAAACTTAACCTAAGCTACAAATCATTTGAATGTCTGGTTCTTAGTCTTCCACGCCAATCCAGGAAACACCAACAGCCAATCATATTTGCTGTAGTTTACCATCCTCCCAGGGCTTATACTGAATTTTTAACGGAATTCCCTGAGTTTTTATCAAACTTAGTCCTAAAGAGCGATAAAATTATTATTGTTGGTGACTTTAATATCCATGTTGACAATAAGAAAGATTACCGTAGCGTAGCATTTAATTCAATACTAGACTCAATTGGTTTCAGTCAGTGTGTGCACCAACCGACTCATTGTTGTAACCACACACTTGACCTTATATTATCGTACGGTGTCGGAATTGAACATTTAACAGTCCTCCCGCACAATCCAGTTCTATCAGACCATAATTTAATAACCTTCCATTTTTCAATAAATGAATATATGCCACCAATAAAAAACTCATTTTCTAGATGTCTACCTGATAGTGCTGTAGCTAAATTTAAGGAAATAATTCCAATTACATTTAAACCCGTATTATCCGTAGATATAAAGAACAAATTCTTTAAAAACCCGAGCTCCATTGAGATCGACCACCTCGTCGATAGCTCTGCAGACTCATTACGATTAACATTAGATTCAATAGCGCCTCTAAAAAAGAAAAATGTCAAACATGGTAAATTAGCTCCGTGGTATAATTCCCAGACAAATGAGTTAAAACAATTATCAAGAAAACTAGAAAGGAAGTGGCGCTCCAGCAACCATGTTGAAAACCTCATAGACTGGAAGAATAGTGTTAAAGAATATAAAAAGGCTCTCCACAAAGCAAGAGCAGCCTACTATTCAAAACTAATAGAAGAGAATAAAAACAACCCCAGGTTTCTCTTCAGCACTGTAGCCAGGCTGACAGAGAGTCACACCTCCACCGAACCCAGTATTCCTCCATCCCTAAATAGCAATACCTTTATGACCTTTTTTAATGATAAAATTCTAACCATTAGAAATAAAATCAACAATCTCCTGCCCTCAATTGGCACTAATACCCTCCCAATAACAGAAATCTCAGAAATGGCTGAGAATCCTAACCATTATTTAGACAGCTTCTCTCTGATCACTTGTGATCAGTTTACCAAAATAATCTCAGGTTCTAAACCAACAACCTGTATCTTAGATCCCATTCCTACAAAATTACTTAAAGAAATTCTGCCCCTAATTGATAGTTCGTTACTTAACACAATCAATCTGTCATTATCATCAGGTTATGTACCACAGTCTTTTAAAATAGCAGTAATCAAACCCCTTCTCAAAAAACCCACCCTAGACCCAGAGGTTTTAGCCAATTACAGACCAATATCTAATCTCCCCTTCATGTCTAAAATCTTAGAAAAAGTGGTAGCCAATCAGCTGTGTGAGTTTCTCCAGGAAAATAATATATATGAAGACTTTCAGTCGGGGTTTAGAGCCAATCACAGCACAGAAACAGCCTTGGCAAAAGTCACTAACGACCTTTTAATAGCCTCAGATCAGGGACTTGTGTCTGTCCTCGTTCTGTTAGATCTCAGTGCAGCATTCGACACAATTGACCATCAAATTTTATTACAAAGACTCAAACAGTTAATTAAAATTAATGGAACTGCCCTTAATTGGTTTAAATCTTATTTTTCTGATCGCTCCCAATTCGTGCAAATTAATGATGAGACATCTGTGCGCACCAAAGTTAACCATGGTGTTCCACAGGGCTCTGTGCTCGGCCCAATTTTATTCTCATTATATATGCTTCCACTAGGAAACATTATCAGGACACACTCGGTAAATTTCCACTGCTATGCGGATGACACCCAGTTATACTTGTCAATAAAACCTGAACAAAGTAATCAATTAACTAAACTTCGAGCATGTCTCAAGGACATAAAAACCTGGATGACCCGCAATTTTCTCTTATTAAACTCAGACAAAACAGAGGTTATAATACTTGGCCCCAAACACCTTAGAGATAAATTATCTAATGATATAGCTGCGCTAGACGACATTGCCCTTGCTTCCAACGAAACAGTCAGGAACTTGGGAGTGATCTTCGATCCTGATTTATCTTTTAATAGTCACTTAAAACAAATTTCTCGGACTGCCTTTTTCCACTTGCGTAATATCTCAAAAATCAGGCATGTCCTTTCGCAAAAAGATGCAGAAAAACTAGTCCACGCCTTCGTTACATCGAGACTGGACTATTGTAACTCATTATTATCAGGCTCCAGCAGTAAGTCGTTAAAGACTCTACAGCTTGTCCAAAATGCCGCAGCACGTGTCCTGACAAGAACAAAGAAAAGAGAGCACATTTCTCCAGTATTAGCTTCGCTACACTGGCTTCCAGTTAAATCTAGAATATAATTTAAAATTCTCCTCCTCACCTTCAAGGCCCTTAATAATATAGCGCCTTTTTACCTTAAAGAGCTGTTAGAACCTTATAAACCCGCTAGAGCACTCCGCTCCCAGAATTCAGGCTTACTTGTCGTCCCTAAAGTCTCTAAAAGTAGAGTAGGAGCCAGAGCTTTTAGCCATCAAGCCCCTCACTTGTGGAATAATCTACCAATTTCAGTTCGGGAGGCAGACACCATCTGTTTGTTTAAGAGTAGGCTCAAAACCTTTCTTTTTGATAAAGCTTATAGTTAGAGTTAATTAGTGAGGCAGAACGTAACTTGCTCTATTTAATGACATATGACACACGGAGCTTCTTTTTCCAGCTTCTCCTTCCTCTTCTCCAGCACTTCTGTCCGTCCTGGGAGAGGGATCCCTCACATGTGGCTCTCTCTGAGGTTTCTACTTATTTTTACCCTGTTAAAAGGGTTTTTAGTAGTTTTTCCTCACTCTTGCTGAGGGTTAAGGACAGAGGATGCCACACCCTGTTAAAGCCCTATGAGATGAATGTAATTTGTGAATATGGGCTATACAAATAAAATTTGATTGATTGATTGATTGATGTTTTGATAGTAACATATAAACCAGGATGCTGTGCTCTGAACGCATACTGCATGTGATTATGCAGTATTCTTTCATTAGCAAAGCTCATTCAGGACAACCGCTGGAGTGCAGCTGTTTGGTCAAAGCCATGGAAAACTAAGTAGTGATACTGATGTGTTATGTATTCTCTTTTCCCAGGTTTGTGCTGCAGAAAGATGGCAATATAGTATGTTGGGCCGGGACTGCCAGATAAACCCCTGTAGTGTCCATGTTTAATTCATTTTCATGCCAGTGTTTTGTGTCAAAATGCTAAAAGTGTTTTTGAAGATACAGAAGGGACACGTACTTGAATTTCAGGTTGAGTAAAACTTAAGGAGGACTAATTTGTGTTGGTTTTGAATTCTCTTGCATTTTCATTAACCCCAGTTCTTATATCCCTTTGTGTGTCTTACTGAACATAACTTTATTAGTAACTGAATAGATAGAGTAACCATCATCGTATGAGAGGAAAAATCTAGTAGGTTGTCCTGCTGATAACGGTGAAATTAAACTCACCGTTAGCCGCACGGTGATGTGCGCCGCAGAATGATGTGCGCCGGTCGATGATGTGCGCTGCAGGGTGATGTGCTCCCCAGAATTATGTGCGCCGCAGTATGATGTGCGCCGCAGGATGATGTGCGCCGCAGGATGATGTTTGCCGTACGATGATGTGCGCCACGGGATGATGTGAGCCACAGGATGATGTGCGCCGCACGATGATGTGCGCCGCAGGATGATGTTCGCCGCACGGTGATGTGATGATTTGCGCTGCAGGATGATGTTCGCGGGGACGATGTGCGCCGCAGGATGATCTGCGCCGCACGATGATGTGCGCCACAGGGTGATGTGTGCAGCATGATTTGCACCGCAGGATGATGTGTGCCGCAGGGTGATGTGCGCCGCAGGATTGTGTCGGAGTCTGTTTCTGACTCACATCCTCTCTGATCTGCACTCACTTTACACTTCAACAATAAACACCAGCACTGATCACAAGTTATTAGGACACGTTTGTTTGTTTGTGTTCATGAGACACATGTTTAAACACCGTGTAACATCTTATAATTATGAGATATTAAGTCATAATTATGAGATGCTAAGTCATAATTATGAGATAAAAAAAATTGTTATCACAGTGGCTGAAATGGGATTCAATTATAATGAGACAGTAAAGTCATAATTAAATAAAGTTTTATTCACCTGCACAGTATTAAAAAAGTAAAGCCGGCTTGAGTGTCACACTGATAATTAAAGAGCTGAAATGTGGCGACGCCGGCGAGCTAGTTCTGGCAGGCAACTCGAGCTGCGCTGCGCCAATCATGTTACATACATCATCATGTGACATACCTCAATCTCCACAACCATCTATAATACACACCCACCTTATCAGGTGGTCTATTTAACCAGTGAGACATTTCCCATCAACCCCTCTTGCTCGCACTGCTGCTGCAGTATTGCTACCTGTTGCTTCAGCCCCTCCACCACCCCAGCATCCACCTGTCGGCTCCAACGGGGGGTTTAGAAGTATTTGCTCATCACTCCCATCATTCCTGTGTAATCATATGGGGGAGTGATTAAGTTGGAGCCTAGACGCCAAACACTAAATCTGTTGTAATAAATATATTACATGATCGAACGTGAGTTGTCTGACAGAACTGTGTTTTGATATGAAATCCAGTTGGATTTTACTTGGACTGGTTGAGTGAGTTGGTTTAATTAGTGTGATACTATATTAAACAAGGCCCAAAGTGTCATGGAATGGAGAGGTTGAATGGAGAAGTTAAATGACTAGAGTAGGATGGATAGCAAGGAAAAAGGGAGAGTGATTCATTAATTCATTCAGTTACTTATTTCTCCTATTAAGATGCATTTTCAAATCGATTTTTAGATTACTCCCCCTCCTCCCCCCACACTCTAAAATATAAATTAATAAACGAGATCAAGGAGAAGAGCAATTAGACTGTTCATTGGATTTCCTTTGACTCGGAGAACATATTAAAAGAAGCATTTATGTTTTGTATTAATCCCAGAAAAAGAAAAATATTGAAATAAATAATTCAATCAAACCTGATGTGACAACTGATACATAAGTCAGTTAAAGAGTCACCACCACTGCTCAGTTTCTTTTCATAGATGTCTTGGAAATAAGATATTTCATCATTATTAGAGTTGCAATTGCAAAAATTGTTTCATCAACAAAGGCATTGGAAAAGGAACACTCTGCTGAGCTTTGCTCTTCTTGAAGCTGGGCCTAACAAGACACACTAGACGGCGCCAAGTAAATACTTAGTTCAAACTTTTGAGAACAAAAAATCAAATACAGGCCTGTAGGCTGAACTTCATAAAAATGACAGTTCTGCCAAAATTCCTTTACCTTTTCCAGCATATCCCTGTTCTTAACTCCAAAATGCTAAACTGGATAAGGCAATATCTACATTTCTCTGGGCAGATAGACCTGTGCGTATGCAGAAAAGGTTATTGCAACCTTCTAAGAGGGGGCCTGGGTCCATATTGAAAAGTCGTCATTTCGGGTCTCGCTGCGGTCGTGGCTGTGTTCCCCACTTCCTGTGTCGGCCACTGAAGCCAGCGATAACCCAGTAGTTAAGCAGTCATTTAAGATATGGTTACAATTCAGGAAACATTTTGGCCTGCAGGATCCCCTCTATTCATGCCCCAGTATCCCATAATCACAGTTTTAAACCATCCATTATGGACTCTGCATTTCCTTTGTGGTCGGAGAGAGGGGTGGCATCTATTAATGACCTCTACGATAGTGGTATTTTCATGTCCTTCGGTGACCTATCGTCTAAATTTGATCTCCCCTCATCTCACCTTTTCCGTTTTTTTCAAATTAGACATTTTGCCACAAAAAAATAATACCGAAATTATGATTATGATACCGAAAATACTGATTTCCCAAACACTCCCCCTCAGACTCTGTTAGATACCCTTTTCATGCTAAACTCCAATCAGAAAGGGAATATCTCCCATATTTTTAACGCGATGGACGCCATTACTTCAGTTTTCCCACAGCAAACAAAACATTTGTGGGAGCAGGATCTTGGGCTCCATTTTGAAGAAGATCAGTGGGACAATATCCTTAAGTTAGTCCTGAACTCTTCTGTCTGTGCTCGACACGGGCTGATTCAATGTAAACTAATACACAGGACTTACTACACCAATCATAGACTGTCTAAATTCTATCCCAATGTAGCTGACACTTGTAATAGATGCAACCAGTCCCCTGCCGATCTCATACACATGTTCTGGTCATGTCCAAAGCTTAAGGACTTCTGGTCCAAAATATTCAACACCCTTCAAATTGCTTACCATTTTGTGGCTGACCCCCATCCCCTCTCTGCCCTTTTCGGTATCCCGCACAACAGCATTTTAACAGCTGAGGCTCGACATTCTATGGCCTTTTGCACTATGTTGGCGAGGCACTTAATTTTGTTGAACTGGAAGCACAGCTTCCCCCCATCCTACACTCGATGGGTTAAGGAAATTCTACACAACTTAAAGTTGGAGAAGTTAAGATTCTCCCTCAAGGGCTATTTGGGGAAACTTGGCCAAATTTGGAACCCCATGTTGTCCATTATAGACTCATTAGATATTACACCTGAGGAGTCGGATATCTGAGTTCTGCTGATGTACCACTTAAATTTACATTCCCTGAATGTTAGCTATTCTTTTGTTTTCTCTCTGTGTTTTTTATCCCTTAACCTAGAGACAGACATGGCGGGGACCTCTACAGGAGAAGGAGATGTGGGTGGGTGTGTGGGAGGAGGGCTGGGGGTGGGGGGTTAATGTAAAATGTAAAATATTTGGGAAAATGTGAGCATTGTAAAATATTTATTTTATTTTCACACTATGTATCATTGTTGCTCAATAAAAAATTACAAAAAAAAATTAAATACAACGAGACCCCTGGAACTCGTTCACATTTTTCACACGGATCTATCATGACCAGACGGAGAAAAAGTTTCAAGGGGCATTATGAAAAACGTTTTGCATTTGGTGGCCATTTTCCACATTTTTACTTTGAGATACTTGTACCAGGGCTTACATCAGATCAGTTTCAAATTGAGATGAAACATTAAATATAAAAATTTCTACAATTTCTAGGACTGCAAATCAGCACTGAACGGGCCCGAGCACATGCAATTTGTAGAGTGGCCTGCGTTTTTTGCGCACTGGGGCAAGGATAAACGCTTCACCTCCTGCGTCCGTCATGTGATACTCACTTTAACCTTAAAATGACATGAAGGACATTATGATTAATAGATAAATTATGTAGAAATCAGTAGAAACAAGATATATAAACACAATCTTTCGTGTTATTCAATGAGTTATATTTTCTAGGGATATAAAATCTGTTAAGTGTTCTTAAAACAGTGAACGATGAATATGTATAATGCTGCTGATAAATCCTAATGAATCTTTTGTTGCAAAGGTTGCAACTGAATCACTTCTCTCCTGTATGACGCCTCACATGTTTATTTAGATTTGCCCTTTCGTTAAATCTTTTACCACACTCAGAGCCACTGGGCGGCTGTGGCTGAGGGTGGCTGTGGCTGAGGGGTAGAGTGGTCGTCCTCCAACCTGAAGGTCGGCGGTTCGATTCCCAGTCTGAACCATCTGCATGCCGAAGTGTCCTTGGGCAAGATGCTGAACCCCGAATGGCCCCCCCTTAGAATAACAAAGTGCCGGGATAGATGCACTGTATGAATGTGTGTGTGAATGGGTGAATGTGAAACTGTAATGTAAAGCGCTTTGAGTGGTCATCAAGACTAGAAAAGCGCTATATAAATGCAAATCCATTTACCATTTACCATTTAAACGGTTTCTCTCCTATATGACTCCTCATATGTTTATTTAGACCGCACCTGTGGTTAAATCTTTTACCACACTCAGAGCAACTAAACGGTTTCTCTCTTGTATGACTCCTCATGTGTGTATTTAGATTGCACCTTTGGCTAAATCTTTTACCACACACAAGGCAATTAAACGGTTTCTCTCCTGTATGACTCCTCATATGTGTATTTAAATCGCACCTGTGGTTAAATCTTTTACCACACTCAGAGCAACTAAACAGTTTCTCTCTTGTATGACTCCTCATGTGTGTATTTAGATTGCACCTTTGGCTAAATCTTTTACCACACACAAGGCAATTAAACGGTTTCTCTCCTGTATGACTCCTCATATGTGTCTTTAGAACGCCCTTTTGGTTAAATCTTTTACCACACTCAGAGCAATTAAACTGTTTTTTTTCTGTCTTACATCCCATATCACTTAGAGGCTGTTTGTTATTTCTTGTATTTAAACCAGTCTGAGGTTCCCTGGTCTCCATCCAATCGTCCTCACAGTCTTCAGTCTCAGAAGAGTCTTCAGTCTTGTCCTCAGGACCTGGTTGTAAACGTCCATCAGGACCTGAGTTCCTGGCTGGTTCTGGTCCTCCACAGTCCGCTCTGTTCTCCTTCGTCTCACTCAGATGAAGCTTTGATAAAAGTTCCTCTTCATCTTCTTCACTCTTCACAGCGACAGGAGTCAATGTGAACTTGATATCAGCCTCCTCCAGTCCTTGAGGATACTGTCCATCCTGATTGGTCCACGGTTCCTCCTGTTCTTCTTTAATGTGGGGGGGCTCTGGGTCCTCGTGGGGGCTCCACTGCTGCTGCTCAGGGGGAACCTCTTCTTTTATGCACCATCAGCTGCTGGACGTCTGCAGGACACACTGAAACACAAATACACACGTTAATCATTTCAGAGTTTCCTGAAGTGTTTTGAAAAACTTGTGTTGTGTTCTTTAATGTCAACTGTTGTAATTTTTGAACGATCACATTCAGGAAGTAGAGATGTTGAGTTTGTTTACAGTTGGTGTTGCATTGATGCATTTCGTAAAGGAAGCAGCATAAAACAAAGAGTTTCTGGTAAAAAAGATTTTCATTTTGAGGCCAAATAAACCAATTGGGTCACTAACACAAGAGAACAGGGCGAGGGGAAGTTAGTTAGTTAGTTAAGCTGCTTTCAAACAAGACATGTGGGTAAAACTCAGAGAAATGTTCCCAGACTCTCTGTTTCAGACATGAGCAACTCCGCCGCAGGTTTTCTGCCCAGACTTGTTCACAACAGCATCAAATCCTCCTCAATATTCAGTTGAGAAGTGGAGCAGCCGGGTGCAGCAGACAGAGACAGGAAGTGGCGTATTAACTCCGCTACTCAAGCTGATGCTAGCTAAGGTTAGCCTGTGAGCGGCTCCTCTAGGGCAGGGGTAATTAACTAAATAAAAGTAGGACCACATTTCAAAATAAGACAAAATAATATATAATATGCATTCTTTGACAACCCCTCCATCAGTAAATGGCTTTTTGTGTTGACCCAAAATCCAAGCAACTCTGAGGGAACACTCATGAGCACGTTGTTTGGCGGTGAATGAGTGGCTCAGGATCCTGGTGGACTGGTCATATTCGGCTCTGACCCCACTTATTTTCTGTGATCTCACTTCAGATTTAAGTGGGTATGTTTGTTCAAAACCTTTATGTTTTGTCTCATAATGGCGTTTCACATTGTCACTTTTAACAAGTGCCACAGTTTCTGAACATATAAGATATAACACACAGGTTTAGTTCTCCCAGTGGGAAGTATGAACAGAAATGAGTCTGTCCATTCCGGATTAAATGCTCTATTTTCACTGTCCACTTTACTTTTTGGGGTTTAATTCCTTACGTTTCTCTCCTGTTTTCCAGCTCACTCCTGTTTCTCTCCTTTTCACCGGCTCACTCCCAAGTATCTCTCCCTGTGTTTTCTCTACCTGTATCGCTATCTTTATTTTTCTTTCCACCGTCTTTTCGTGTGTAACTTGCCTCTAACTCTCTCATCTGTCTGCACTGTAGAATCGCAATGTTTACAGCCTGGAATGCACAGACTTTATTGGCTGAGTAGTATTAAGCGAGGATGGCTTAACTCGCATGCAATTGGTCAAAGCGTTTTCTCATCCGCTAAACCCCTAGCGTTATGACTACAAAAGCTGCGCTGGTTAAAACTAGAAGCGTCAGGTTTTAAATCATAACCTTCTGTTTTGGCTGTAGGTCCGGTTCCGTATGGGGCGGCTCTTGGTCCGGACCCGGACCGCGGTCCGCCTGTTAGTGTCCCCTGCTCTAGGGACTGACCTGCTCTGTGCAGCCGGACTACGGGCTGCATCACGGCATCGAGCATCCTCCTCTGGTGGCAGATCTCGCTTTCGAACTGCTCCAATCTGTCTTCGTACTCTGCCACGGTTTCCTCAAGACCCGCGAGGATCTCCTCCCCCGCCGCCGCGAGCCGATCGGTGAGCAGCGCTCTCAGCTCCGGGACTTGAGCCTTTCCTCCTCCTTTCCCCACCTGCAGCAGGAAGTCTTCAGCGGCAGCGCTGATCCGCTCATGTACCGACACCCGCAGCAGCTGCACGGCGGACATGTTCCTCCCATGGGTTCCTCCTTCCTGTGCACTTCCTGTCTCTGAGCGAACAAAGACAGCCAGCGGCAGGAAACCAGAGAGTCCGAGCTCCGAGCCAGCAGCGACACCTGTTGGACTTGAGGAGGAAGAGGAACGACCGTACTAATACAGCACAGTAGAAATACTCTGTTATAAGTACTTGTTAAAAAACTACTAAAGTATAAGCAACGTAATAAACGTAACCAATGGTGGAAGAAGCATTCGGATCATTCACTGAGGTAAAAGAACCAAGACAGTAAAGTAATATTCCATTACACGTGCACAGCCATTTTGGGGGGCAGGTGCTCAAACCGAAAAAAAGGGCACCCATCGCCAAAATTATTTATGAAATTAAAAATAATAATAATAAATAAATAAATAAATCCAAAACAGAGTAGGATATTTTCAACTTATATATTTATTTTTGTTAACAAACTAACTCAAGTTATCAAATTGAATAAATAAATGAATAACAGGCAAAAACAGACAACAAGGGCAACTGACAGAGTTGAAGCATAAGCAGCATACACTAATAATTTCCCACAATATACCTCACCAAACTGTCATGTAGCTCAACTTAAAACCTACCTTTCATTTCAATTATTACGATTTTAAATGAAATGATATTAAAACTGTATTTCAATTCTCTGCCTACCTGCCTGTATCTTTCTCCCTCTTTCTCTTCATTAAACATGACAAACCTCGGCTGGACAAGGCTTTGAAATCACGGATTTTGTGAGTTTTTTGTTTGTTTACTTTTTAGGAAACGTCGGACCAGTTGCGACGTAATGTTTTCAGCGACAATAATGTTGTGGTTAATTTATCACCAAACAATGTCGGAGGATTGCACAAACACTGTTATTACCTGTTTGTGTCTGCAGCCGTTTGGCGCTCAGCTCTGCATTAGCACTAAGTGGAGAAGGAGGAGGGAGGGGCGCGCGGGGGCTTGTGAGCGCCGCGGAGCATGTCGGGGGGGAAATTGTCACAAGAACTCAAAGAAATGCCCCGTCAGATATCAAAACACATTTTGGGGGAATTGATGACAGAGAGAGTAATTTTAATCTTAAATATTGATCACTGCAGAGAGGATAAATGCTTCCCTTCCTGCGTCCATCACTTGATGTTGATTCTTGCCTGCTAATTGCTCATTATGGTCAACACTATCAATTGCATATCACACTGAAAACTTTATGTAAATTGAATGATAGTTGTAAAACAAAGATTATTATATATATTATCCCAGTCTGAACCATCTGCATGCCGAAGTGTCCTTGGGCAAGATGCTGAACTCCGAATGCCCCCCCCTTAGAATAACAAAGTGCTGGGGTAGATGCACTGTATGAATGTGTGTGTGAATGGGTGAATGTGAAACTGTAATGTAAAGCGCTTTGAGTGGTCATCAAGACTAGAAAAGCGCTATATAAATACAAAACCATTTACCATTTACCATATGCCACACCCTGTTAAAGCCCTATGAGATGAATGTAATTTGTGAATATGGGCTATACAAATAAAATTTGATTGATTGATTGATTGATATGTTGCCAGTAGGTGGCACTACCAGTTTTATTACATACAGACTAATAGATCTGTTCAAGTAGCGGCTCTGATGTAGCGTGAGCAGTTTTGTGTCAATTGGACAATGTTACAACATCTTAATTTTCACACTGATCAGTAGGTGGCGTTATAACCCTGAGGAAATATTGACACATAGAGCTGTTCAGGCTTGGACTCTGATCATGAGACAGAACTTAGGTGGTAATAGGACAATGCACAGTCGAGTTATGACAACATCGTCTCCTTTGGCGAAGGATGAACCTTCGCAGTACCTCAATGTTTACACGGTTTGAGGAACTGTCACAATTCTGAGAGAGAGAGAGAGCGAGAGAGAGAAAGAGAGAGCGAGAGAGAGAAAGAGAGAGAGAAAGAGAGAGAGAGAGACCTCACCTTTGCAAGACATAAATATTCCTTTGATCTTTGAACACTGACGATGCAGAAGTGGAGTTGTTTGTTGACAGCTGAGCATCAAAGGATTCATCGTCCGTGTATGTCCGAGATACAAAACATTGTGTTTTGATGGTGTGTCATCAAACTTTGACCCAAAGCCTCACACCGTGTGACTAAAAATCGATCTTTGAGTTAGTTTGTATCTTCATCTTGTTGTGATGACACACATTTCAATTTTAAGTTAATCTGATGAAAGCCCTGGGACAACAATGGCCCACAAAATCAAGAGGGATTGCAATACTGATAAGGAAAAATATACCATTTATCCACACAACCTCTCTCTGCCCTCAGGCAGATATTTAATAGTAAATGGAAGACTAAACTCCATATCAATAACCTTGATGAATATGTAAAGGCCCAACTTTCACAATCCCATCTTTTTTCAGTATCTTTTCAATACAATACCAAAATTGTCAACTTGTTTGTGTTATTGCCAAAAACAAAAAACAAAAAATTAAGATATGTGCTGCTGTGCAATGGCCAATCTATTTTCTTATTGTTATTATTGAAATATCTGGTCAGTATCCCGTCTGCTTAATGATTAGGCATACTGGCTGTGTTAGAAAAACTTTTGCTCCAAATATGACATAGATTGCACACATGTTCAGTTTGATAAAATGATCAAAGCGATTCCTGTTTCACATAGATTACTATTACAAAATATAGATAGACAAAGTGTTACAGTATTTCCATGAGTGGATGTAGGGGTGGTGTCTAAGGAACAGGAAATCAACTGTTGGACCCTGATGCAGTTATAAAGACCACTGTCATCCCAAATGAAGCTACAAGTAAAGAGTTAACTGCAGTACACCTGACAACGCTGCAAGGATTGACCCCTTTACAAAGAGGCTTCTCTTACTGATGTGTGTCTGTGGAGGGCAGTTCCATACAACTGACTACTTAAGAACCTGCTCAGATGTACAGAAGCCTGGGCAGAGGTAAAGACACATAAGAGAGACCAGTATAAAAGAGGACATTCACAGAATCCTCACCCAGAAGGAAGCATCGTTTTCTACCTTTTATCACTCATTTCAACATAAATAAACAGATGTCATTTTCATAATCAGCCTCACTAAGGCAACCCTGAAACCCTAATCTCCAGCGGTTTTATGTTTCTTTCTTCTCCAAGAAGTGGTGTTCGTGGTAACTGGTATGTGTGCGCAGCAGATGGGAGTGCTGGCACAGGAACCCTTTCAGGGAGACCAGTTTGACCACTGAAAGAAGCCTAGCTGTCCAGGATGATCTGTCGAAACTTGTTGTGTCGCTGCTGAAGCTCCTTTAGCTGTTTGTTGAGTTTGGCCTCTTTCTCTGAAGATGAACGTTTCTTGGCTAGAGCTACTTCCAGTTCCAGTTCTTCTATCTGTGCCTGCAGCAACTTGATCTTATCCTGCAGTCTCTTCTCTTTGTCTTTTATCAGCGTATTCCTCTTCTTTTTGGCCTCTACTTCCCTCTGCAGTCTCTCTTTGATATGATCATATTTCTGATGCAGCTTGTGTTTCTCCTCCAACCACTCAACCTCATCAGCCTGACCTCGGGTTGTCCTCAGCTCCTCCCTGACTCTGTCCATGGTTTTTCTTAGCTCCTCAAACTGTGAGCTTTGCTTCTGAAGTCTGGTTCTCAGTTTCTGCACTTCTCTGCAGGCTGACTCCTCACTTTGCTGGGCATCACGAAGATGTTCCTCCAACTCTGCCTTCTGTGCATGATCTGCAGTATCCAGCAGCGCCATCTGCTGTTCCAATGCAGCGAGACGGTTCTCCATCTCCAGCTTCTCCTTGAGCAGAGCAACAGTTTTGAAGCTCTCTTTCCCACTGGCAGCCTGCTCCCTCCTGACTGTCTCCCTCTCCTTCTTTACCAGGATGTTTTTGAGTTGGTCCTCTGCAGTTTTTAGCACCTTTATATCTACTTGGGATGTGTCTCTCTCCCTCTCCAACTCTTCTTTAGAGCAGATATACTGCCTTTTGACATCGGTGATCTCTATCTTATGTGTATTCTTCAGACTGTCAATTTCACAGGAGAGGCAGTTGACGTCTTTCTCAGCTTTGTGCAGTCGCACTGTGAGCTGGCTATTCTGCTCCTGTTCAAGCTTGCTCTCCATCTGCTCGAGCTGCAGTTGTAGAGACTGATTCACTGCCTCTTGTGACTTCACTGAAGCTGGAGACTTTGAGAGCTCTCTGGGCTGGACATGATGCATGTTCTCAAACTGTTGACCCAAGTTTTCATTCTGGGCCCTCAGGTCTGCCACGTCCGCCTCCAGCTCCTTCAGCTGGTTAAGGAGCTGGACTTTCTTCAGTTTGTCCCATCCCTGACACTGGGTCCCCTGGTCTTCATTCAAGTTCCTGTCCAGGATTTCTCTTAGAGGCTGGTTTGTCTCTATCAAGTCCTTTTCAGAGTACGACAGTGTCTCCAGTTGGACACCTAGGTCCTGGTACTGTTGCTGTAGCTCAACAATCTCTGCTTTCTGTATCTCCCGCTCCTCAAGCTTTGAGCTTTGCTGCTGAAGTGTGCTACTAAGGCTCTGCACTTCTCTGCAGGCTGACTCCTCAACTTGCTGGCCCCTACAAAGATGTTCATCCAACTCTTCCTTCTGAGCGGGATCTGCAAGATCCTGCTGCACCCTCTGCTGTTCTAATGCGGTGAAGGGGTTGTCCCACTCCAATTTTTCCTTGTGCAGGGTCACAGTTTTGTAGAACTCCTGCCCATGGGCAGCTTGCACCCTTCTGACATTCTCCCTCTTCTTCTCCAGAATGTGTCTTTGCTGCTGCATTGCAGCTTTTAGCACCTCCATACCTGCCTGTAGATCATCCATCTGCCCCTGCATTGTTTGTCGCTCCCTCTCCACATCCCCTTTCGAGGGGATACACTCTAGTTTGACACTGGCAATCTCTGGCCTATGTGAATTCTTCTCCAGACTTTCAACCTCGCAGGTAGAGTTGCTTTCTCTCTCAGCTTTGTGCAGTTGCTTTGTGAGCTGCTTATTCTGCTCAAGGATCAGATGCAGCTCACTCTCCATCTGCTTCACTTGTAGTCGCAGGGACTGACGCTCTGCCAACAATAACTTCTCTGCAGCCTGATGCTCTGATAGCTGTCTGATCTGGACACTCTGCATGTTCTCATCCTGCTGATCCAAGTTGTCTTTCTGGGCTCGCAGGTCAGCCACCTCCTTCTCCAGCTTCTTCAGCTCAAATTTGAGACGGGATTTCTCCCTCAGCTGAGCATCATCTCCTTTCCCATCACACAGTGGGTCCAAACCCAGGCACTGAGCGCTGAGGGGCTCCCTTTCCTTCTCCACGCATGTGAGCTTTACCTCAAAGTGACTTTTCTTAAGCATATGAGAATGTTCTTCACTCTGATGGTCAAACTTGGACTTGATGAAGGTCTTCTCATAGTGCAGCTTGTTGTACATAGATGTGTACTTCTCTGTCTCCTCTTGTTTGTTGAATTTCTCTTGAACTGGAGCATTTATTTCTTGCTTCACCTGAGTTCTGAGCAACTCCAATTGCTGAGGAGTCACCACCCACTGTCGAAGCTCCTTAAGCTCCCTGGTTTTGTCCATCAGCTCTCCTTGCACCAAAAGCAGCTGCACTCTTTCCTTCTGAGTCTGTCTGTTGCTCACTAATTGTTCCTGTTCTCCGTGCAACTGCGTGAACTTATCCTGCAGGATTTTGTGTTCAGCCTTCTGCATTTGATAGTCGGTCATGAGATTTTTGTAATTCTTCCTCTCATGAATAAGTATCTTCTGCAACTCAAACTTGCCCAGAGGTGCCAACTGGTCAAGGGCAAACAAGGTCATCTCACCTCCGTGGCTAAATCTTTCCTAAATCAAGAGGAAAATCTTTGATGGTCCTTCAGTAAACTTGTGTTGTGAAAACTGACCTGCTGAAATGCTTCGCTCAATCAACAAGAAAATGTGTTATTGATCAAAGGAATATGTTACACTGCCAAGATCAAAGACTAGTGATGATGTCACAATGCAAATATAAAAGGAATGTATAAGACTTATATCATACTATCCTACTCTTATAACTATAGATCTAACACATTAGAAAAGTACATTTAACAGTACTTCCACGCAATCCAATTCTATCAGATCATAATTTAATAACCTTTGATTTTTCATTATCTGAATATATGCAACTAATAAAAAACAAATTTTCTAGATGTCTACCCGTGCTGTAGCTAAATTTAAGGAAATAATTACTAAATAAAAAACATAAACATTTAAACCCGTATTATCCGTCGATATAAACAACCAATTCTTTAAAAACTTTTTAAGTTGCTCAGTTGTTCAGTAACTGCCTTTTTCTTGCAAATGTGTATGAGATCAGATTACCTCTAACCACAGCTTTAGCTGCGTCCCACAACCCAGCAGGAGTAACAGGCGAAGCTGCATTGTTTGTGTATATCGTTCCAGCCATCGCCTTGTTGCACGCTTCAGTGTTTGTTAGAAGTGATGAGGTAAATCACGTAGAATGGTGTGTCTATTGAAAAAAGAATAATTGAAGGTAAACTGGTGAATGGTCAGATATAAGAACTTCAAAAAATTATGTAGAAAGATGGACCTGTGCCAAAAGGAAAAAGACCAATGGAGAGTATGTATTTTTGTAGCTAAATAGTAGGTACAGTCTTTTACTGTAAGTTGAAATTCTCTCCAAATATCAATGAGGCCTACATCATTGGAGGTCAGCTTCAGAGCCTTTAATGCATTAGGATTGGTTGAGTGAAGCTCTTTCCATATTCCCATCCATGAGCTAGTAATTGACAAGATCGATTGATTTAATGTAGAACGTAGGACCGCACTCTTGCCATTTGTAGGAAATTATTTCACAGTGCCGATTTCCAGAGACTCAAAATCCCAGGTCAACAACTTTTAGGCGCATTTCCATCACCTTCTGAACTGGAGTGTGAAAACATGAGTGATTGAATGTGACTTCAGGAGAGAAAACAAACATGGAGGAGGATCGACATCGTTGGTTCTTATTTGCACTAAAATAATCATGGCTTAAAAGGTTGATACATTTTACAGTTCGTGCTGGAGGTGAGTTGGAAAGGCATTGATTTTAGTTGTAGCTGGTCGGTGAAGATTTCCGGTCAGCTAGCTCTCATTGGCTAATGTGCTTTGCTGTCAGAGCTAACCGTAACTGACTGACCTTCAGCCCCTGCTATATCGGACGGGGGAAAGGGGGTCTAAAAATTACCCAATTATCCTCTAGTGTGCAGCAGCCTAAAGCCAGTAGCACCTATAGCTACAGCCAATTTTGTTTCAATGATTTTTATGTGCAGGATTTTATTTTACTGCAAACAAAGATTTAATTTGAAATCAGTGTTAACTGAAATGTCTTCAGAATTGTTATAAACTCACTCACAAAAATAACTCATGGCCACTGAAAGAAGAAAACATATCAATTAAAAAGTATTCTGGCCCTGAACTTACAACTGCAAAGAATATTCTTTTAAATATTATTCTCTTATCTGCTTCTTGAACCTCTGTTCTTCGTAATAACTCCTCTGTTCTTCACTCTCCTCTTCTTTATCTTTTCTCCTCTCTTCTTCTCTTAACTTCAGATTTTCAATCCTTTCTCACTTTCCTCAGCATCTCACTCCTCCTCTTGCACTGCTTCATCTACTCATCAGGTTTTCTCGTGTCCTTTCCTCTTCACCCTCTCACTAATTTCCCCCTTTTCCCTCCTTACTCATTGTAGGATTCCTACAGAGATAGACATTTTTGTTCAAGAGTGAGATCCTTTTTGTTTAACCAGAAACATTACATCAAAGTGACCAGACTCTATTGAGTCAAACGTATACGGGAGTAAAACCCCTGTTTTATACTTTTACACTGCTCTAAGGGGCGCACTCTGTTGTCATGCCGAATAGTTTGAGCATCATATGTGCTTCAGTTGGAGTCATCTTCCTGACTCAGTTAGGTGTAATAACTGTGATCAAACACTAGAGGTCTCTGTATGTCCGAGGTGTTTTCGTCCTGTTTCTGAAATGGTCCATGAGTTCCCTCCTGCATTGTGAGCCAGATCACGAATGATAACTGAGAGTATATTCAGAATATATTTTTTGAAAATAGTTGTTTGAGAATCTCAGGGGCCTATTGGAAACTTCAACACACCCACTTACTCTCTGTGATTTCTCTGGAGGATCCCTTGCTGTGTTCTCATATGGGTTCATTTGGACATTTTCTGGAAAAGCATTCTCCCATACAGCTCCTCCGGTGAAAGTCGGTTCAGTGCATGTCTGAATGCAGCTTATGTGTTTTTTTAATGATTAAATAATATTCAGTGGGAAGGAAGGTCAGTCTTTTATGTAGTCAAAATAAATGTTTGGACTAAAGTGTAAACTCCAGTATCAGGAAGCTGTACTGAAGCTTATTAAGGCTACTGTCACCTGTATCCAGATGCTGGACACATCCAGCAATGTCCAGCACGTCTGTGACTGTGGCAGGTCAATGTGCAAATACGTATTTAATGACATGATAATTTGTGTTTGTAAGTATTTTTTAAGTTAAAGTGGAAATACAGATTTTTGTGTTTCAAAGTGGATCTGATGTTGAAGCTGACTTAAAGAGATCAGATTACTTTCTATTTTATCAGCTCCGTCTACACAATACATTTCACCAACAAAAAATGTGTGATAGATATCTGTGTGGCAGGAGACGTTGATCTCCCAGACCCAGCAGGACAAAAAGCAGTCAACACCTATCATTTTTATTTAAGTGCAAAGGAACCAACATACATTTTCTAAACTCAAATTGGCCAAAACAAAAACTTTTCCCGTGGCTCAGCTCAGCCTCTGGGCGTCTGTATCATCAGTCTTCCCTTTGGCAGCAGCCTTTTAAACCTGAGGAGTCATCAGCTAGCAACTCCCCTGTTGCAGGTGAAGGTTCTCTCTGAGCCTCTTCATCATCCACAATGGGATTAGTAACACATATTAACTACTATTTCATTTTAAATTGGCTGCTAACACTGTAGTCATGTTATTATGTTAGCTAGCCATGCTATTGTACGAAGCAGGAAACAAGAAAGAATCCGAATTTGACCTAAAACTCCCGGTTGTGTTGATGAGTAAGTAATTTACTGATCTTATAGAAATAAGACCTACTGCTTATATCGATCAAGTCCCTGAGCGCTTTCCTTAGTCCTACTGGACATTGGGCCTACCATAAAAAATCCACCTCATTGATTGTAGATTGTAAAACAAACATATACAAAGTGCTATAAAGTCCATTTGCCATCCAATTTCATGTCTCCTTTCCTTCACCAGGTATATTCTCCACATTTACTACAGCTACATAAAATACACTCTTTTGTGTAAAGAAATATATGTTTGTGTAAGGTGTCATATCATGCTTGATAATGACAATAGATTTGTGTCCCCTAGCTCATAGGTCGGGTATTGATCCTTGATCATTGAATTTCCTTTTCAAAGTTGACTGGCTCATGATTTATTGGAAGCATGGAATGGATACAAGTCTATTTATAAAACATATCCTAAGACAGATTTCTGATGATGCTCTCAGTCACAGTAATCAGTCTGATCCCCCAACCATTAAGAAAAACATGAAGCAAACTATTGTCTGAGGCAGTGATGCCGGTAACGCGCTACTTAGTAACGTGCTACTCTAATTTGACCACTTTTTTCAGTAACGAGTAATCTAACGCGTTACTATTTCCAAACCAGTAATCAGATTAAAGTTACTTGTCCAAGTCACTGTGCGTTACTATTTGGGGAACCGGTTCTCATTTTTATGTTGAGGCGGCGGAGGTGTTGTCGGCAGCTGCTGATTGTAACTAAAAAAGTAACTTGTAATCTAACTTAGTTACTTTTAAAATAAAGTAACTTGTAATCTAACTAAGTTACTTTTATAATCAAGTAACTTGTAATCTAACCAGTGTTGCCACAGTTACTTTGAAAAAGTAACTGTGGCAACACTGGTCTGAGGTCATTAGAGGATCCTGGGGCAATTTTGAAAAGCAGGGCAGATAAAGAAAAAAAGAAAATCTGCTGATAACACAGACACACAACACCATCAATATCCCTGCATCCCGACTGTGAGACAATCAAAATCTCCTGAGAGATGATGGTCTAGTCACTAGACCATCATCTCACACTCTAGCGTGTGTGTGTGTGTGTGTGTGTGTGTGTGTGTGCGCGCATGGGTGTGTGTGCTCCACTCATTCATTAATGAGGAATATCCTCAGTGCCTTTCACTAGTGTCAGATGTGCTTTTCTTCTCAAGGCCACTGAAATAAGAAAGAAAGAAAGCCACTCTCCTTTTCCTGAACCCGCCTCTGATGTTGAGGCTAATGCAGCGTAAAGGCCATGGACTGAGTCACGAAGAGACTCAACTCTAAGGATGAGTCAAACTCTCAGATGGCCCATGAAGGCTCTAACTGACACCACTG
Source organism: Pseudopleuronectes americanus (assembly GCA_038501795.1). Taxonomy (NCBI): domain Eukaryota; kingdom Metazoa; phylum Chordata; class Actinopteri; order Pleuronectiformes; family Pleuronectidae; genus Pseudopleuronectes; species Pseudopleuronectes americanus. The sequence continues at coordinate 17,770,067 of CM076732.1, read as the reverse complement.
TATTTAAAGAGAGTCTGTGAGTCCTCGTGTCAAACTTTTATCAGTGAATCATCCTCAGACCTACAGGCTGTTCTTAAGATCTGTAAGTCCGTAAGTATAGAAAAAAACACACAATGTGCTATATGCTAACTGACTTTAATGAACACATGAACACACCTATGAAACATCATGGTGCTAGTGGAAAAACAACTAATCAAACTTCAATCCAGCTCTTCTAGCAGCAATAGATCAGAGCTGCTCAATGATCAGGATGAGCTTTAGATCGTTCTTCCGACAGAGTTGCTTCACCTCAGGATGTCTGATCAGAATGACTCTCTGACCTCATTCCACAGCGTCTCTGTTCAACACATTATCTCTCTTCTCTCCTGCATTTCACTCCTCTCATCCCAAAACCAGATGCCCCCCTGTTGGGTTTCCCTCTATATTGTTGTGAGGTCTAGGCTTACTATGTGTAATGTAAGCCTAAATGCATATTGAGATTGGAGTTGTTGCCGGGAAGATGTTTCCTGTTGGTGTGACGTGCCTGTTTTATTAATAATCAGAAAAGTTTTAAAAGGCTGTGTTGTGGAGTGTCCTTGAGTCGCTTTTTTTTACAGAGCTTCACCTTCACCTGAAAAGAGCTGTTAACCAGCACCAATGATTTCTTTAAGCCTTTATCTTCTTTTTTAACTTATTTAACTTACCTTCGCCAAGTAGATTAAGTTTTAATTTGGGTTTGTTGTTTTTAGCAGGATTGTGCAAAAACTATTGGATGGATTTCCATAATTACCCAATGTGGTGGAAGGATGTCAAGGAAGAAACCATTACATTTTGGTGTGGATCCAGATCAGGGAATGGATACAGGAAATGTTCCCCTTTTTTCTTCAACACTGCATTTTGGTGAATCAAAATGTGTTTTCATAAGGGGACTGTACCAATACCTTGGAGGAGGTTTGTGCTCTCTGAGTACCATTGTAGTCATGAAAATCAATAAATGATGGAATGACAATTCATATTGAAGGGTTTTGATCATTACTTTAATAATCCCAATGTTAATTTATTTGTATGCTTTTCAGAAATTTATTAAAATAACCATTTATTCATATATTATTTTTGGCTTAAAACTTTATACTTAGACCATGTGTCAAATTCCTTTTACCACAAAATATTCAAATGTATGTGACTTGGGGTAACACTTGGTGGTGTTTATTTGTCCATATTATCTTTTCGATCAAATATCTGAACTTTTTCTCAATTAGCCTGCCCAGTGACTCAGAAACACATAACATGATTGTAGGAAAAGATGCTCCTTCTGGCATTTCACTGTGACCACACGTGGATAAAAGCTCAGTTTCATCTGTAGTCCTGGGGTGAGTATGGGCTGTATTAACAAACTTACAAATCAAACAGCAAAAAATCCTTTCTTGCACTTACAGACAATAACACAAAAACATGAATGAAACAACAGGACAAAACATGCAATCTCTCAAATTTGTAGTTACATTGTTGTTACTTTCTCCACTTTCATCCTTGGATTAACAATTTCCCCTAGAGTGCAAAAGAGAAGTAACTTCCTCTTGTCCCTGTTGGAACTGACATCAGTAACCCTCCCAGACAGGTCCGTGGAGTGTCCTCAGTACGCATCACTGACTCCATTGTCACCAAAGTTTGTGTGTGAATGAGAGAGAGAGAGAGAGAGACAAAGAGAGAGAGAGAGAGAGAGAGAGAGAGAGAGAGAGAGAGAGAGATTTATGTATATCCTTACATAAGTGCCAAGTGAGCAGAGTCAAAGTCATTGGAGTCAGTGGAATATTCAAGACTGAAACTTTGAGCACAGCCACACTTACTGTCAATTATAGTGTTGTCTGACTGAGTCTGTATTTCTATCAAATACTTACCCTCATAACTATATACATATATATATATATATATATATATATATATACATTAGTAACCATTCTATAAATGTACTGTCTTGTTATATGACCTACTGGTATTATTGATAAAATGATTACACCATTAATAATAATTAACAACAACAAAACATTTACATGGTTTTAATAATATATTTTAAATAATGATTGTCTTTATTCTTCTTACGATTGAACATTTAGTCAATAAATCAATCGATCAATAATTTTTTATTTGTATATCCCATATTCACAAATCACAATTTGTCTCATAGGGCTTTGACATGTTGTTACATCCTATGACATAATGTCTTACATTGTAAAGTGATAAATTATTATTAAATCATAAAATGTTTCATGTTATAAAAATATGTAATGTAATATGTATGATATTCTAACTTTAAATCGTCAGTGGGCATTTGATAGGGAAAAGAGAGGGGGTGTTAAAATTACCAATAATCTTCGCCCCCCCCCGATAACCTGTCAATCTCCCCCAAGACCTATGAGAGAGAGCTACATGTGCAGGCAGAGGAATTGTGGGTCCATCAGAGCATTCTAAAAAATAATGCTGGAATTTAAATCCCTGAATATGCAGTTTTTTGGTCAATTGGAAGCACCTGCTCCTGCAAAATTTGTATTAGAGGAGAGCAGAGAAGTGGTGAGAGGGACACATGCTGGCTAGAATGGCAAAGAACAGTCAGTCAGATTGACAATCAGGGGCATACGGCAAGCAGGCGGGATTCAGTATTAAACCAACAACAACAAACATACAGTTCTGTACTGCAGGTGTGTCGTCCCCCACACCCCTGACCATCATCTGGAGAAGTTTGGTGAATCAGTTGTACATCCAATGCAATCATAAAACTAACAACAGTAAAAATATCGTGTCATTACGTGAAAACATTTATTTTAAAGTGGAAAGTTTTATTTTTTACGCTATAAGGTGATACATATAGCCAATCTGTCGCTCCCCCATGGCTTCCACAGCATTTGGTTTTGTTTGTATATTGACCTTTCCTTAAATACACTTATTTTCATGTGTGGCCTTCCCTACTTTGTCCAGGTTGTGACACAGGTGCGTGTTTGTTTTAAAATGCTGCCCATAAGAAACATACCACAACAGAGCATTTTGTGTGTGTGCTCTTGTACAGCTGTCTTTGTGAGGACCAGTTTGAGCAAACAACCTACGTAGTGAGAATATTTTGGGAAAGTAGGGACATTAAGGGCTGCCTCACTTTGTGATCCCTCCTTTAATGGACTGTTTAGGGGTTAAGACTTGGTTTTAGGGTTAGAATTAGTTTTAGGTTAGGGTGAGGTATTTAGTTTGGATGGTTAGGCTAGGGGAATAGGGAATGCATTATGCCAATGAGTGTCCTCACTAAGATAGAAGTACAAACGTGTGTGTGTATCAACATGTTAAAGTTTCAGTACCGTTACCTTGCCTATATATGTCATGTCTTCCTCTGAGTATCTATATTGTTTTTCCCTTTCTTCCACCATCACTTTGCATTTATCTTCGTCCTGGAGTCCTTCGTTACCATCGCTGGATAGATGAACGAGTTGGATGGTGACATGGACCAAGGCGAGTAAACTCAATCGATAGAGGAATTGTAAGAGGCAGCTGACCTGTTTCCTGATAATGATGAAAGACATTTAAAGGAGGGAGGCTTCTCTTTTCTCTGCTCTATTAATCTTCAGTGGCTTTCATCTCTCCATAGCATTCTTGCTCACATCCAGCTCCAGGTCTTTACCTCTAATTAGCTGTTAGTGTGTGTGAATGGCAAACTGTACTGTAAAGTGCTTTGAGTGGTCATCAAGTCTAGAAAAGGATTATAGAAATACAGACCATTTACCAACTTGAGGTGAAACCTCTGGAGGTTCTCCTTCTGTGTTCGCACATCAGCTCATTATTATAGTTTTTACTAAACCAGTGTGTTGAACCCAAGTGCGTGTCTGATTCAGCTTTCATGTCCTGTTCTTCACTTAGTTTATGCACTAGATGACACCGTTTCGTGGTTTATAGGTCTGCGGTTCATTTACATGGCCTCATTGGAATTACATAAGCAAATTGCCCTGAGTTGTGTCTATTTATACACCTGCAGTCTCTCTATATTTTTTCCCCCCAGTGTGTGTCTCTTTCTCCTCTGTTTTCATACTCTATCCTTCTGTTTGATGGTCAGTCAGTATCCACTCAACAACTACTGGATGGATTGCGATGACATTTTGTCCAAATACTAATGCCAAAGGGGATTAATTCTGATGACACTGAGCTTTTTAGTGCCACCAGCAACAAGTTTCTTTATTGCAATATCCACTCAATAGATTGGCATAGACTTTGATACAAACCTTCTTGGTTCCCAGGAAATGTAATCTGACACAGATGATCATTTGTGGTTTAAGGGGAAGTTATGATGATCGTATGGATGGATTGTCATGAAATTGGGAACAGATTGGATCATCCTCTAACTTATGAAATCATTGTCAGGTCAACATTTAAATCCATCAATTCTTTGGTTTATAAGTGCAGAATGTATTTGGTCAAAACATTTTACCATTAAAAAAGATAACTGTCATAAACTCTCTTACTCTGACAAACAGAATCTCTATCTAAAAATAAAATGACTGTACTGCTGATATTTGAACTGAGGGTTTCAGTCTTTGATAAAGATACTTAGAGATATATTGATTATTGAAAGCGATATGTACACATGCCCCACCCCTTCTTACAAAACACAAAGTAGCCTGTAGTAGTAGTGTCCTTTTTCAAAAATAATAAAATATATACTTACTGAAGTTTCTATAAAAATGCGATTAGTTTTCAGACCAATGTTCCACAGTTTAGAAAATACAGTTTCTTGTCAAACACTGTGACAGTAGCCGTCTCCGATTGATTTTTTTGTTACAATACCAGGAGGATTTACTCCTTTATTACCGGTCAGGCTAAAAATACCGTTCCTCAATGTGTCACCCTCGTCCTTAACAACTGCAACTTCATCCTGATGGATCCACTGAATGCGTCAATAGACCTTCCCACAGCTTACACATTTAATAGCCTTGCAAACACATCTAATCGCAGCCTAATTTCCTGAAAAGATCCACTCAACACAAAAAAAAACATTGTACACACACAAAAACTCTTGTTCTAACTTTTGTGTTTTGATTTTCACCTTAGGATTTCAGAGCGCTGAGAGGCTCTGCGCCAACATACTTGTGCACATGGAATGAGACAGAAAGTTGTGTGTGCATGTGTGAGTGTGATTATTGTGGGTTTATATTTGTTTGTATGTGTGTGGGTGGAGGTCACCGTACAACACGGCAACTTCTCAAAATCTAAATTGGTATAAAAAGCCACACTCGAAGTCACGCTTATCGCTAACAGAGTTCAAAGTTGTGGTAAACTCTTCAAGGCCTTCATGTCCAAATCCACAGCAGCTTATTTTCAGTTCTGGGTGGACGTGCAGGCAAAGAAACAAAGCAAGAGCTCCTCTTTCTCCTCTGGCAAACTGTTCTATGCATGAAAAGCCACGTTGTAGGGGGACTTCTTTGTGGCTTCTTTGAGTCCACTCAAGTGGTTCATTCCCTCCCAGGAGAAGCTGCAGTCAGCTGTGCCAGCCAAGCTATCAGCACAGCAAGATAATTCTAAAGATAAGCTACATATAGTAAAATTATGGCTGCAGCTGAGGCCATATGCAGCCTGACATTAATTCTGCATGAAAACGATGCAGGTCATTCATTTCATTGAGAATACTGTTGACACAATTAACTAGTGCCATGAGGTTAGGGTGTATGTTCTGTAGAGTACAGCCCTGTAAATGAATTGAGTACTGGGTGTTTCAAACCTTTCAGGCTCTTCAAATCTTAATAAAAGAAAAAACTCTTTAAATCTGTAAATATACCAACTATATATTTCACTCTGGAAGTAGCAGAGGTAGAAAATTAAAGGGCTTAAACCAAAATTCTAAACAATTACTTGCACCAAAAGTTGTATCAAAACAGGTTCATAGATGCGCTGTATGAACGTGTGTGTGAATGGGTGAACGTAAACTTTAGCAAAAAGCACTTTAAGTGTTAATCAAGACTAGAAAAGACCTATATAAATAGACCATTTACCATCTACTATTTGCTGTGCTTTTAGTACTCTAGTGTGGTTGTGTCTGTCTGTCTGTTCCTACAGCTCAGGTTATCAATAGTAGTGAAAAAATTAAATGCAGAGTAAAGGAGGGGTCCAGTTTCGTGGGTGCTACCAGCCAGGAGTACAAATTTAGTCTGATTATTAAATAATTATTAGCAGTCAGTCCACTTTGCCTGGTCAGCCTGTGTGTTCACCACTTTTCTGATATAAGAGTTTACTGACTTTAAGTTAAAAATGTGAAAATTGTAGCTGACAAAGTACAGACAGTTCTTAACTGTTGGGATGTATTCAAGTTGCTATATGCTTTGTTTCTTAGTGTTACATGTTCTTCAAAAATAATCCAGATACATCAGGATACATGATGTGATACATTTTTCCTGTAGCGTTGCACTGTCAAGCTTCTACTACTTCCCCTCTCGAATTAGTGGCTAACAAGCACCAACTCTACAAGCTGGTTCTGCAGCCCTTATTGTGAAGTCCACAACAGTGTTGAGCTGCTCAGAGCAGCAGCTTCCTCTGTGGTGTCCTACCGTGGAAACCATGCTCCATATAACCATGCACTGGGATTTGTGTATGGTTGTTACGTGCCAGGCTGTGTGTGTGTGTGTGTGTGTTGTGTGTGTGTGTGTGTGTGTATGTGTGTGTGTTGTCTTTCCCTTACTGCGGTCTCTGTTCTCCCCCTGTTTTCTCTACATGTGAGATGAAAGTGGCTCCTTCCTCCACTAATTAGAGCATGTCCAACCAGCAGTGAGGGGGATGTACAAAAGGAGTACACCTGAGAGTCTTGTCTCTTTGTTCTCTCTGGCCTCAGCCTGTGTGCAGCACCCTGAACACTTGTTGTATTGTTATTAGAACAAACTTGTTTACAGTGTAATGGTAGATATGGTGGGAAGGAAGTAGCAGGTTAGTTGAACCCAGATATTAACCTGCTCCGATGTTTCCTTTAAGCCTTTAGCTCTAAGTCTGAGCTTCTTTTAACCCCATTTATCACTAAATGCTCTGTGTCGAACCTTTGAGGTCGCCTAAGCTGGAGACCAGTTCAATGGAGAGAAAAGCATCTTGAGTCCAACTCTGATAAGCAATTGCTTGGACATGATTTGGTCAAATCATGTCAAGCAAACAGCTGATAATATAGGCCTATATCGGCACAAACCAAACCATGAGACCCAAGGAGCTGCCTGCTAAGCTAAGAGACCACATGTATTGTGTTTGCTGCGTTAAGATTTCTAAGATAATTTTGTCCTCCATAATTCTTGATGGGAAGACGTTTAGAACAACCAGGACTCTTCCGAGCGCGACCATGCCAAACTGGGATCTTGATCTTGCTCCAGAGATCCTGTATGGAGACTAAACATTTACAGATGGTAGGAAGGTAGAAATTTCCATATCTTGGATATAAAACTCGTATTTTAAGTTATGCAGTTGGCAATGACTTTTGTTCTTTCTGTACCGTGACACACAAACAGAGGAAATGTTAATCATAATAAATGTCATCAGTGCAGATCTTATGATTTTTCCATTTGCCCACATGCTCCACTGCAAAGTTGACACTTTCGGAATTTTCTCTTTTAGAGTAATTTAACTGCTTAACTCTGAACTAATCTCATGGTAATTTTTAATCAACACTACGCTACAATAACTACAGAATGAATCACTTCACCCTTAGTGTTTTATCAATAACGTGTGTCTGCTTTTGTTGATAATTGGTGATCCAAATGCAGAGGAACAGAGATCCTGAAAATGCAGTTATGGGAGTGTAACCAGTCATGTTATCTATCAGTTATAAGCGAGGTGAAAATATTGGCTTTAAACATTGTGGTTCATCTTTCCTTTTTCTTGCCATTACATCTCCTCTCTCATTGCATAGTATTTTACTACACAAGAGATATGTTTTATTATTTCATCTGCTGAGGTCAACTCTGGTATCAGGTAACATATTAAATACATTGTAGTTCCAAGTAGGTTGTGCGACTGCCTGATCGTCAGTGGTACCAGAGTCCACAGTAGAAATCTGTACATTAGTTTTATCCCTGTACATTTACCACATTTCTTCTTCTTGATTTTCTCCTGACTCTTAACATGTGTTGTTTTCTAACCATAAACATGAATGCATACGGAAAAACACAAACTGGCCCCAATTAAACTCACCTACAATGATGCATCATAGTCAGTGCTGAGTGCTAGTAACATCTCGCAGTGGATCCATCAACAGAGGGAACTATACTATGTTTCTACATTTAATAAGGTGTGCCAGGCCACATCATGGTGGTTTGCCTTCACCATTTAGTCAAGTTACAGGAGATGAGTTGAAAACTGAGTTATGAATAATGACCATGTGTGATGTCAGTGATGCTTACCTTTGACCTTTTAGATATAAAATGTTATCACATAATTTTGTAATGTCATACATTTTTCTGAAATATTGTCTAGATTGTTATTATAGCTAGAATGTGTTACTCATTCTCGAGTAATAGCAAAAACATGTTTGACTTTTGCGAAAGTGCAACATTTAATGAAATTCCCTCTGGCTTTTCCTAATACATCATGTTCACAAGAACTTTGACCTCTGGCCACTAAAAGAATTTCCCACCGAGTGTCTCTGAGATTTCATATTCTCAAGAAAAAGTACAAATGACCTGACATTATTTTCTTGTATATAGTTATAATCTATATGAGTATAATTGTTCAATATAATCAGGGTCTGTTATTATTACAAAGTAGATTTTTACACTGCACTAGCCTGAAACCCATGTCTTTGTGAATGTAATAGTGTATTGCTCTGAAGTATGAATTGTTACGTGGCAAATGAAAGCCTTCTGTGGAGATTATTCTTAATTACAGCCCATATGTTTGCATGCTTCAGTACCCAGCTCCCTGCAGTGGTCTTTCCAGTGAGGTTGGGTATATTTTCAGTCAGAGGTTCGTGATTACAGAGTGCTGTTGGAGTGGTGGCCGGACTACGAGGTCACTGCCAAACCTCGTGGCAGCAGCAGAGCTTCCAACTGCACATGCACCTTTGAAAATAATGACTTGAACCATCTTGGCTCCTCAAACATTAACAGAGTATAAATGCTGCTGTGTACAACAGTTCAGATCTCTGGCCGAACAGTACATGTTCAGGGTGTGTTACAGTTTGTTTGAATGTAAAATCACAATCTTAATTTCTATTGCAAACAACACTAACAAGTGAAGCAAAATAACCACAATGCCGTTCAGCGTGACCTGTTGTAACTAAATCTAATCTGAAAGAGCAGTATTTCTGTCAAAACCTTCAAAGCGATCGTGCGAAAAGCGGCAGGTTCAGAGCTGCCAAGGTATGTTACTGCCAGAATTTGCTGTTAGCTGTTGAATGCCCGCTCTCATCATCCAAAATAAACCTTATACAAAACCCATTTAGCTTACACAGTAAATCTTAGCCCACAGATCAAACAACTATTCCGAATGCTGGTTAGAATTTGTAGCAGGTGACTGACAATAGTGTATTAAAAAATTACAGACACAGTCGTCCAGTTGATCCAATCTAGTACCAACCAAGACATTTTATATCAAATAAATATAAATCGACTGTATTCTAGCACATGTGGTTGTTCGAACCCCAGGGCACCCACAGAATGGGTGCATGTCGTCAAGTGGAGTGACTTTGTTGAGCTACCTTAATATCCCTTAACTTAAATGTCACTAGGTTATATTCTTACGAGAAACAAGGCCACAAAAGAAAGTCAGGTTACACAGGTGACATTTACATTTACATGCACTGTGATAACCTTGTTACAGTCAGTCAGCAAGGGCCTCATTTACTTTCAAGTCACATCCTCATAAAACATGGTCTGACAGATGCCAACTTCCCAAGCTAAAGTTGGGATCTATACAAACATAATGGGATAATGTGCAAACCGGTACACAAACTCTGACCCATGGGTACTGTTATATTGCCAGTGTTGTGCAAGTTCACACCTCTCATGAACTAGTTCAAAGTTCAGTTCATACAAGTAAAAATGAATAGTTCACAGTCATAGTTCACCATTTAAATTCTGAACTAGTTCATAGTTCAGTTCATTTCATAGTTTTAAGGTGTAAAGTGAGAATGAAAGACTTAACTTGTTAAAGAAAACCTTATCCATCACTACCCCTTGCCTTTACTGTCGTAATCTTTATCAGACAGTGTGTACAAAATCCCTCAGATAATAATAAGGTGCATCAGATCTCGGATGTAGTCGCTGAGTCAGCGTCTCTGCTGTTCTCTTGCCATCTGTATATGAGACCGAAAGCTGTTGTGTTGCAGGTATGGCCTGCCCCTTTAAGGAAAGTTTGTAGTGTGTGACGTAGTGCACCTGGGTATTGTGGGAAAAGACGCTAAAAGTGTCTGTATAACAATAAGTGACGGAGCACCTAGAGGTGATGCGAGTGTTGCTCCTCCTGTATATCCCAGAAATAAAGTGGCCGCGTTCCAAGTAAAGAAACATCTCCTCCTCCTTCTTCACGGAGCGATCCGGACGGCTGGTTAGCGGCCAGACAGTGAGCCAGGATAACCTGTGAGCTGAGACACTGGCCAGAGGAGATAACACCTGGACTACGTTGCTTGTTTGGTCTGCATGTGTGTGCCATGAGTGATGGTAACGTAGTGCGAAGTCGAGTTAGTTGGTTTAGGTTAGGCTACATCGTGGACATTTTACGGGCACTGAGCAACGGCATGGTTAAAGCATTCGATTTAGACAGCGTCTCTCCTGAGGAGAAAGTATTGTGTGTCGTGTTCGCTGGACTTTAATAAAGTTACACATAGAGAGAGAAGTTTCCTGTTGTCTATAAGAGAGGACGCTACAATATGAACGTGTTCACCGTTCAAATTCATTATTTGTCATTGAGTTGCGTTCAGTTCATCGTTCTCATAAAAGTGAACGTGTTCAATGAACGCGTTCATTTGCGTTCGTTCATGCACAACACTGCATATTGCCAATATAAAACAATAGATTAAAGCCAACATGTTTTCTGCTGGTTCTGGATCAGTACACCTTAATTAATTGTAATACTATACAATAGGCATTTTTCGAAAATAATTTGCATGCTGACTATGATGTGTATAATGTAGAACATCAGTCAACTGGGGAAAATAATGAATTTTAGGTAAATGATCTGAGAAACAGCTTCCATGACCACATTTTACAATTGACAAATCCAGCCAGCCATCTCTGTGCACACCCTGTGCAAAAAAATGCATGATTGTGCAGCATAAAGGAGTTGAGCACCCCCCTGGATAATGTGACATTTAGCAGGTGATACATTTGCAATTATATTACATTTCAAATTGCAGTGTTAAACAGAGTAAAGTCACCACCTTCCTGTTCTTCTCTCACTCTTTACACTGACCTCAAGACTCCGCATTCGGCTCTTCCTGAGGTTTCTACATTTCTACATCAGTTTTTTGTTGTTCTTTTTCCTTACACTTGTAAGGGTTGAGGGCAGAGGATGTCACACTCAGCGAGTCCAATAGTCCATTAGGATAATGCGCATACTATGGGCCATCAAAACAAACGATCGACTGATGAACCACTACCAGTGTCTAGACCCCCGGGGGTATTCCTGTTCGATGCTCTGCTCCACCCCCTTCTAATCCTGATGACATCAAACAGTTGTCTAAAATGCCAAAGACTGTAAACATTCACTTTACTTCTGTGCATTTGTCCAAATAAACATTGTTAAATTGGAAATAAAGTCTCTCCTGATTGAACTACTGTTGGCCCTTAATGGCTGTGTCTTGTTTTTTAGCTTCATGGTTTTCAAGGTTTGGCTTAGAGGGTGCTTTAGAAATGAAGGTACAGTATCTCTTTGTGGATGGGTTAGTGATGCAAGACTGAATAAAAAGTATATTAAATATATTAGTTACTACAAGTAATGATTTATTCATTTGTATAATTAAATGCATTTTTTTTACTCTTGTACAGGCCTTCTGTTTCTGATTTCTCACTGCTAGGTTTCTTTATTCCTTTCCCTTTTGTTCTAACCCACTTGTTCTTCACACACACACACACACACACACACACACACACACACACACACACACACACACACACACACAGACTGTTTCATCAGCTGTCCCAGAGGATATTAGTTCATCTCACAGCCCATAAACCAAAGCTCATTAGAATTTCCTGGAAAAAAAAATAATCCCTTTAGTTTCCTGTGCAGTGGGCCATATGGGTGAGGACAACAAGGAACCTAATGCATATTTAATCCTGTTTTTCCAGAAGCAGGTTTCTGTCAGGTTTCTGTTCCTTTGAATCAATCCTAATTATCTGCTTTACCACCCAGAGAGGAGGAGCAGGACACAAAGCACTCAACACAGCAGTCTTTCACTTAGAATTGTAAATTTTCAAAATTAACTAATTTGAAATTGAAATAATTAAATTATGAATAAAAACCCAAGCTGAGAAACAATTGTTTCACTCTTCTAGCCTACCCTTAAAGGATTGGCTCTACTATCGACTGTGGCAGGACACCTTCAGCAGCTGTGGCTTAGGAGTGAGAGTGGTGATCTTCTTACCAGAAGATGGGTGGTTCGATCCCCATCTCCCCCATTCTGCGTGCCAAAGTGTCCTTGGGCAAGATATTGAACCCCAAATTGCCCTTAACTTCAGTGTATGAGTGATATGTGATAGAAGAAATGCACTTTGTGAAATGAATATAAAGCGGTAAAATGAATGTGTACAGTAGCATCTGTGAGAAAGCACAATTTGAGATTTAGATTATTAGAAGAACAGTAAAAAATAATGTTTGGTTCATATTGAAACTGTGGCACGATAAATTAGAATATGACAGGCCGCCACCTCTTAGATGCGAATTCTCTGAGAAATCAACGAAAAGTTGAAAAACAAACATGTGAAGATGTAATTGTCTGACCCATACTGTATCCTTACAGCAAGTTTATCCGTTCAGTAGTTTTTCTGTTGCTAAATAACAGACAAATTACTTCCGGTGACATCGTGCTAAAGGCAGCAGCATAAAAGTTAATCTCCGTTCGTCATGACATAACCATCCTAACAAAACACTGAAAACTCTGCAAGTACCCCAAATTTACAATGGCAGCATCCGCCAGGAGCAAAGGCACAAATAAACAGGAGAGCTTGAAGGAGAAGAATGACAACTTGAAACAAATTCAATCCTCCGTCAGTGATGAAGCTAATGCTAAGATTCGAGACACGGAATCCAAAATACTCTTGGAGTTGGAGAAGCTAAGGACAGAAAATGGAGAGGGCTACAGCCAGACTAAACAGTCACTTACAAAGCTGCAGTCATCAATGGCTTAAAGCTGAAATGACAAAACTAGAGAAAAGGCTACCTGCTGCGCCAAAGGCTGTGTGCTAAGTCCTCTCCTCTACTCACTATTCACGTATGACTGCATTCCTGTACATGTAACTAATACTTTTGTCAAGTTTGCAGACGATACTACGGTGATTGGCCTCATTAGCAACAACGTTGAGTCGGCCCTACAGAGAAGAGGTCCAGCATCTGGCGGAGTGGTGCGCTGACAACAACCTGGCTCTCAACACCAAGAAGACCAAACATGTTCTTTTGTGTGCTTGCAAAAAAAAAGACATTAATAAAATTGTAATTAGGAAAAGAATGAGGAGTGACAAGGTTTAAGTGAAGGATGGAGATGACGTAAGGCAGCTTTCCCCATGGGAGGATGAGGTAAACCAGATCATCATCCCGGATGAGACGGGAGGATATGAGAGAAGGAACAGACACAAAAACAGATGGAGAGTCACAGGGACAGTGATTGAAGGAGTGCATGAGTGATTATATAGGTTAGTGAGTGACTGCCTGAGTCAATGACGAAGAAGATGACGACCAAATCAGAACAACTTAATTTTCCTTCAACCAGTGTCATCTCTACAAGGGGGGCGGAACCTTTTTCAAAGGCCATTTCAATTTTATATCATCTTTCGAGAGCCGTATCACATTCACTTCACGATGGGCAAACTTGCCTACATATCAATCTCTTTGTCAGAATGTTGTTCAAACAAAACCAGTACATACAACAAGTCCTGTGATAAAAAATGACAGTTATTGAATGGTTTGGCAATATGTCTACGATCAGTTTTCTGTAGAGCATTTGAGTTGGTTAAATTTAAATCAGTTTTAAAGAACATGTGGGAGGATGGAGGAAAAAGGGAACGTGGTGTGCTGGTAATGTGCTCTCACACAAATTCTGTCCCTCTATATTAATCAATATTTATTGGAGCTTGACAAGCAATTGCTGATGTGCTTCATTGACTTGCACAGTGAATTGAATTCATCTGTGTGAGTGTGTGTGTGGTTATGGTAGGAATCATTTAGTGTAATCTGAACAGACAGAATGAAGCCAGGGGTGAAGTATGATAGAGGGTGACAGCGTCTATGACATGATGGAGTCTTTGTTTGTGTATCAATCTCCTTGACACAGTTTCTTTTCAAGCTTCTGGACATAAAGTAAGTAAGTCAGTAAGTCAGTCAGTCAGTCAGTCAGTCAGTCAGTCAGTCAGTCACACTCTCTACCTTCAAAGAGAGAGAGAGAAAGAGAGAGACTATTAGAGGAAAAAGACACATAGTTAGTGATATGTAAATAAATGAATGTTGGGCCAGAGGGCCAGAGAGAAGGGGAGAAGTGCTCAGTGCATGATGGGAGTTCCCCCAGCTGTCTAGACCTATATTAGTATAACTAGGGATGGTTCAAGATTCAACTGATCCAACCTTAACTAAGGCTTTATCAAAAAAAAATGTTTTAAGTTTAACCTTAAATGTAGAGATGGTATGTGCCTCCTGAACCCAGAGTGGGAGCTGGTTTGACAGGAGAGGAGTCTGGTAGCTGCAGGCTCCACCTCCCATTATATACAGATTATTGATTGTTAAGGGCTCTATATGTAAGGAGCAGGATCATGAATTATATTCTGAATTTTACAGGGAGCCGTATAGAGGCACTAAGATAGGAGTAATATCATCTCTCCTTCTAGATCCTGTCAGCACTCGTGCCTCCAACTGGAGGCTTTTCACAGACTTACTGGGACATCCTGATGATAAAGAGTTACAGTAATCCAGTCTAGAAGTAACAAATGCATTGACTTGTTTCTCAGCATCCTTCTGAGACAGGATGGTCCTAATTTTCACAATATTGTGCAGGTGGAGGAAAGCTGTCCTATTGAGACTTTGTATGTGGGTCAAATGACATGTCCTGGTCAAACATAACTCTAAGGTTCTTCATAGTGGAGCTGGGGGCCAAACTAATACAATCCAAGGTGACCATCTGGTCAGGCAGTGTTTGCCTGAGATTTTTAGGTCCAATTACAATGATCTCAGTTTGGTCTGAATTTAGAAGTGAGACATTTTGGGTCATTCACGCCTTTTAGAGAACATTGCTCAAACAGAAGAAAACTGCATTTGTTTAGGACTATTTTCAGCAGCGAATAAACCCAGTTAGTGTTGTATTTAATATTTCAGAAAGCAAGACTAGTGTGAACTCCGTGTTTATTTTATTTAGAGGTAAAGGAAACCCCAGGAGTTCAATATTGAAATGTGTGTTTAACTCAGTGAGTCAACGGTCTGTTGCCCTGTCTGAAAAGTGAGTAGCACTTAAACACTTGCTGTCTACTTTTGTGGAGTTCCCTTGTCACAGAAACAACACTCATCAAAGAATTCCAGAGTTGCAAGTACTCAAATATTTTGTTTAATCAGTATAAAGCGTCAAGACTTGGAGCACTAATCAATGAATGTGATATATTTTAGGATTGGCTGCATAGATAGAACTTATTACTCAATTAAAGCTCCATCAGATAATGAGGGAGATAGCATTAACAGGAAATCTTTCCACAGTTATAATGTTTTGGCCTAAAATTTGTATTTTATTAGTACCTTAAAGGTCCCATCGCATGCCCATTTTACCACAGTTGATATGGTTCCTTGGGGTCTAAATGAAATGTCTGTAAAAAAAATTGGTCAAAATACCAAAAGGATAATTTAAAACAGCACCTTTTTACCCTGTCTAAAACAGGCCTCCTCAAATTGAGCTGTTTTGAGGGCCCCACCCCCCCCCCATCTCACCGCCCCGCCCCCCCTCTCACCAACAACCCACCCCCCCTCTCACTGTCCCGCCCCCGAGACACACAGACACAGACACAACCACACAGACACACACACACAGACATCTTAAATCTACCCTTAGCATATTTAAGGTTGTAAAATCATTTTAAGTCACTGTCCTACACATATATTGCTGTATCTGTTTCTTGTGTTTCTTCATTGAATATACAATTTTCAAACTACTACACCTTCTGATAAAGATGTACATTATTTAAATACATGCATTAGATATGTGTGTATACACTATAATTGTATGTGTATATTTATTCATACAGGGCATATATTCTGAGTGCGCGCACACACACACACACACATCCAGTTTCACGTCTTAAATCTCCCCTTAGCATATTTAAGGTTGTTAAAATCATTTTAAGTCAGTCCTACACATATATTTCTGTATCTGTTGTGTTTCTTCATTGAAGCTACAAATTCAAACTAATACACCTTCTGATAAAGATGTACATTATTTAAATACATGCATTAGATATGTGTGTATACATAATAATTGTATGTGTATATTTATTCATACAGGGCATATATTCTGAGCGCGCGCGCACACACACACACAGGCACGCACGCACGAGCACACACACAGTGGAGGGGCTAGCTCTGGATGCTAACACTGCTACAGTTTTGCGGCGAAATGCACTTAAAACCCCGGGTATGAGCTTATTTTAAAGCAAGCGACGGAGGCGGCAACGAGCTGCAGGTGAACGTCACCGGTTCGTGCAGCTCGGGGTGCGCGGAGCAAATCTGTACGGGACACTGCTCTCTCCCTCGCTCCTCCGCCTCGCCGGCCGGGCATCACAGGAGAGGCTGTCCGCTGAGCGGGGACCCGAGCACCGCTACGATGCAGCCGGAGGGGGGGTTCTGGAACATGATGCTATATTCTAGCAAAGCTCCACAAACAGCTGTTTTAAGTTATACCTGCTGTTTCAACCGGGCGAAACACACAGAAACTACGACTCGGGTTAGCCTCCGAGTGCATTATTTTATATTAATAGCTGTTTTTTCTATTAGAAAGTGCTCTAACTATAACACAAGCTAACACGGAGCCCGCTGCGGCTAACCGTAGCAAAACACACACAGACAAGCTACAACTCCCAGAGCATTGTCCCTCCACTCCAGACCCGAACTGGGACCTCTCCCCCCACCTCCCAGTCCGATGCACAAGCAGCCATTCCAGAAAGTGCTGTAACTAAATGTAGGGGTACACCCAGAGTGTGGACATATTTCTTTATGTGCAGCCCCTGCGTTTACTTTGAGACATCAATCCTGGGTTCTTCACCCAATAGCAACACAGAGCTTGGCAATAGGTCCAGCCAATCAGTGACTGGAGATTTGGAGCGCTGGCGAATGGAGAGAGCCGAGGGGGCGGGACAAGGAGAGCGGAGATCTGCGACTCAGACGATGGAGGCGCCCGAAGAGCTCTCACCTGTTAAGGAGTGAATGACAGCGGAACAAGTCGGTTTAATTTAAGTTTAGCTCTAAAGTTTGTTTAGTTTATTAGTGTCCGTGTTGCGGAAGTATTAGTATTAGAGTGAAGAAGGAGTTTACACCACTCGGACGGAAGATTTCCCTGTGACGCCGTTGTAGCGCGAGGCAAAATATCCTCGCCAGTTAGCAAAGTGTTTTAACCGTTAACCACTTAGCAACTAGCTCGTCGCCAACTACGGAGACTTCACCACGCCAAGGACCGCCAGCCGTTTCGCCAATACCACTGTTGATGTGCCCGGGGTGTCGGGGACTTCACCACGCCAGCCAAGAAGGACAACTAGCTGTTAGCCACCGCAGCCTTTGATGTGCCCGCGGCGCCGGGGACTTCGCCGCAGCGCCAATACAGCACTGGACGGTCCGCTCACTTGCCCCCTCTCTCTCTCCCTCTCTCTCTTCTTCTCACAAGCTACCATAGACGTTTTGTCCGTGAGTATTACCCTGCCACATGTGATTCTGCATCGTCAGCGAGCAGCAAAGTGCCTGGGACTGTAACGTGCATTTTTGGGAACAATTAATTTCACTTTGAGGACCGGGGCTCGACCACTTTGGACTGAACTTGTAAAGCACAGAACTGTGAATGTGAAAGATGTTTATGTTTCAAACCGATCATTTGTTATGAGTGCTTAAAATGATTGTAACTGAATGTTTTGCATTTAGTTAAAAGAGTGTTAAGCTTTACTTGGGGTTTGTTGCATTTATGTATACCTGTTGCTACTTTTTCAGTTATAGGAACTCACCGGTGAGTAGGATAGGTGTTTTTGTTTAGAGAGTTGTCCTGAAACCATTTTTTATATTTTCAATTAAATAATAAACTTGTATTTTTCATTTTAATTCCTATGGTTGGTTCCACCTGTTACATAAACAACAAAAACAGAAACAGAAGCTAACACGGAGCTAGCGTTAGCCCGCTGCGGCTAACCGTTGCAGGACACACACAGGGGGACACAGGCTGGAGATTTGTCACAGATCGATAATGATCAAGGATGAAAATGAGAGAGAGAGCTGCGCCACCTAGTTAACAGGCCACCAAATCAAAACAACAGCTTTTCTAGTTGAAGACACTCACTGCTACATGACACACGCACTGTCGGCTCCCCCATCCGTGGGGAGATCAGTCAGGCGGCTGCTGCTCACCATAAACAAACACCGACAGGTCCACCAGAAGCGAGGGGGCTTGGGCTCGTCCCTTACCCTGACCGCAGGCTCTGCTTCTCGGCCAGATCTCTGCCTCTCACCCCGCTCCCTGGCTGTTTAGCGTCCCCCCTCGGCTAGCTTCCCAGCTAACACCCGCCGCCTCCAGAGGAGGAGGATGCTGTGAATCGTAACGTAACCCGGTCTCCTCCTCCACCAGATCTACGCCTCCGGGGAGGGGCTATGAAGTCTATGACGCCAGAACAAACCGTATTCCCATAGGACGCACTCTAAAGTATAGTTTCTGACATAGACGAACCACAACAAATCGCGGGAGTGGTTTTTTTCCAGTAGACATGCCAGATACCCAAACTAACGTGTAGAAGCACTACAAAAGTGGATTTTTCATAATATGTCCCCTTTAAGGCATAGGTACTGCATCTAATTACAGTTTATGCAGTGTGAAGATAATGTGTAATACAACCTGCTGAGCACTAGATTTCCCCAGTTTATATACAGCTATTTCTTATCCTATGAAGTATATATAGATGTGAACATTGGCTTCGGCATTAGTGTGTGTGGATGTGTGTGTGTGTGTGTGTGGGGCAACAAAAGGCAAGACAACCACCCACTAGTAACATTCTTTGTTATTTGCTTTACACACAGCCAGAGGAAAAATAAGCTTATCTGGTTTCAAGGTTCACTCACAAACACAACTTTAGCCTCATCTAAACTACTGCTTATACACTTTTGAGGGAGGAAGCCTGAACCAGCCTCAGTTTCTCTGCACACAGAAACACGTATCTCACATAAATAGGCAGAGAGCACAGATATGAGTGCAAATGAAGACACATTTCCTAGGAGTCAGTTATTTTTCATTTGTATCAACTCTGTTCTGTTTCACTTTTTTGATGAGACCAAGAATGCTGAAATCTTATTCTCTAAATTAGGATTATGCTGCCTGCAGACTGATATTCAAAATAATATACTTTCAACAGTGAGTTCCCTTTAGGGCTTGGATATTACACTTTAGATCAGGGACCGATATGGAGTCCTTGGCCTACTTGTTGTGGTTTATCAACATCTGACTGAGACTGGGCCTCGAGGAAAGGTACTTAAGTCCTCACTTTAGGATGTACAGTACATTAAAGGCTCAGGTTCATGACCAAATTAAGGTCATTAAACATACTATTTATTGAGCTTTTGATTAACCGTGAGCTGATGAAATTTGAGATGATGAAAAGTCTGGCTTTTATGGTAAGGAGCTACAGCAGACGTTATTAAACATTAATGCACAACATTTTTAACGTGAGATGCTCGGTGCATGGCTACACATTCCCTTTACCTCATTACTGATAAAGCTCACCATATGTTCTTCAGCTCATTTCTTAATAGTTGCACAGGGTTTGCACAGTCCAGTCACGAAGACAGAGACAGATTTGGAAAAAAAAACGAGTGAGTAAAAGATGGTGAGCGTGAAAGTCAAACAGTGAGTCAGGCTGCATGAGACCTGGAGGAGAGATCATAAAGTTCAGTATGATGATACACAATGTGAAAAACCGTCTGGCACACGTTTTTTGTTTGTTACATTGTGTGTAGGTGTGTGTATGTGTAAATAACTCTTTGTGGATTTTCACAAAACCTGCTAAGAATATTATTTGAGGGGGTATTTCCAGATGAATAACTTTTGGAGCTTAGCGGTCTGGAGGGGTTACTACTCCCTGTACTACGTGAGAGTAACAAGATAGAGGACGAAACGGCAGGGGAAAAACTGCTGCTCTACAGTTAAGCAACAATGTACAAAGAGACTTTTTATGTTGTGTGTGTATGTTTATATATATATATATATATATATATATATATATATATATATACTCCTCCAGGTATGTATGTAGGGTGTGCATAGCTCATCCAATGCTTTTGATGATCAATTACAGTGCAATGGTTGTTTTGTCTCTGTGCTGCTGTGAAGAGGTTTTACTTCAAACTTTGATTGATTGAAACTTCCCAAGCTAATCAGCCAGGCCCAGCAATTCACCAAGGGCCTGACATAGCAGCAGCACCCCAACTCCCAATAGCTTAAGTGCTAAAAGTCCTACAATGCTTCTGGCTGCCTCCTACAAACATCCCCTTCACCCGCTCCACCCAAAATTATGTGGTCCTGCCCAACCAGGAAACTCTAAGACCAGAAGGGCTATATCAAAGACGTCCTGGTGGAGAAGATCCACTGCTCTGCAGCTGAAGAGTTAAAACCATCACTGATGATTCATCAGCCTCTGACATCCACAAAGGTGCCTGTTTATAGAAACAGGGACATTGGCCTTCACCGCGCTGTCAGATGTGAGTACCAACCCTTCTGAACAAAACAACGGTCTTGCCTGAACACGACTGCTCTGGTGTTTCTCTGCCCCCAGCTGATGATGCATTGAGGTCCAGGAGGAGTTGACAAGCAGCCAGGCTGAACCAGCACAGCAGTCAACACTCAGCTCAGGACCAAAACCTTCTCCTAAACTTTTTCACCTCCACTGATCCCCCTGACCAGTGGACAGCTTTGATTTTATTAATAATACTATTATCATTTCAGCTTTAAATATGATCATTGCTGTCATTATTATCCAATTTGATTATTCATTGGTAAGTATTGTTTATAGTTTGTTTCATCAGCTTTCAACCACATTCCGAATTCTGGCATGTCAAATGTAAGTACTACTACTTATTATAAATATTCTTAAAAATTACAAGGCATGTCTTTTAAAATCCTTAAAAGTACTAATGAAATAAATAAAATAAAATGTACAGATATATAATATTACTGGATTATAAATATTGCGGGTAAGTAAAACACATGCACTCTTTTAATGTTGCAGATGTTAAAGTTAGGTTTATATTTAACTACTTTATATACTGCTGAGAAGCTTAATCTATAATTATAGTATATTTACGTAGTTGTTTTAGATCTTCTAACTAAAGTTGACAAATTCATTTACAGTGGTGTAAAGAACTTTTTACATTTAGTTTCAACATAAAGTGGAGTAGAGGTATAAAGATTCATTAAAGGCAAATACTGTGGTAATATGAACTGTAATTGAATAAATCTACTAAGTTCAATCAACCTTTGTGAAGACCCAGGTTACACATATCACATGACAGAATGGTGTGTTACAACGTGTGTTAGTTAACAGTAGAAAGAAGCATGGAGGCCATTTACTATGTTATGGTGGTTATGTTTTTATATACTTTACTTCTTTTGTCCGAATGATCCTGGATCATCTGTTTGATGAAGTGGTGGAGACAAAAAACACGGGTGAGACCGAATAGTCCCAGAATAACATCAGTGGTGCACTTGTTGTCCTCATGTGTTAGTGAGCTGCAGCTCAGTGGGTGGGAGGGATGCACAGAGTTGGATGGATCAGGTTGGCATGATTCACACAGCGTATTGGAGCAAGGCCAATGGAGATACCAGAGATTCCTCCTACTCGCACCAACACGTTTAAATACACATACTGAAACAGAACATACAAACTGCACCACACAGACACGGCCTATCACACAGCCCGATCACAATAGGAGTAAAGAAAGAAATCAAATTGTATCTCAGTCAAATTTGGTCATACAGATGTGATACATATATTTTACAGTAAAGTAAGCATTACTTATATTATCTCTGATGTATATAAAATATAAAGCTGAAATAACACATTGACTTACATTTATTTAGATATTTTCTACGAACAGTTAAAGATAAGCTCATAAAAAACTGAGAAATAGCTGCTCAGGCAACATATCGCAAATAATAGATACAATGTAAAGCTTATATTAATCAGAAAATGATTCCCGGTATTGTAACCAACAAAGTTAGAGACATGATCTACAGCTTAATTTGATTAACTAACCTTTCTTTATTATATGGTAATACTAATGTTACGATAAGTCATCATTAAATGGCATTGCTACATTAATAAGGTTGAGTTGGTTGAGTCCTGCTTCCAGCCATTGTGCAATTGATACAGACTGTTTATTTAACTCTCAGCAAGAAAGGGACATAGCGTGCATCCTAATATGTCAAACCAGTTCTTCAAAGAGTCACTGAACACCCCTTGAGTATGTTCTGTACTCCTCGTCACTGTGACATCATTACTGGGTGTGGTTACAGGTACAATTAACCACAGCTATGTCCCAATGTACACCCATTATAGTGAATGTGGTGAGAGGTGCGTTCTGTTAGATCTCAGTGCAGCATTCAACACAATTGACAATCAAATTTTATTACAAAGACTCAAACAGTTAATTAAAATTAATGGAACTGCCCTTAATTGGTTTAAATCTTATTTTTCTGATCGCTCCCAATTCGTGCAAATTAATGATGAGACATCTGTGCGCACCAAAGTTAACCATGGTGTTCCACAGGGCTCTGTGCTCGGCCCAATTTTATTCTCATTATATATGCTTCCACTAGGAAACATTATCAGGACACACTCGGTAAATTTCCACTGCTATGCGGATGACACCCAGTTATACTTGTCAATAAAACCTGAACAAAGTAATCAATTAACTAAACTTCGAGCATGTCTCAAGGACATAAAAACCTGGATGACCCGCAATTTTCTCTTATTAAACTCAGACAAAACAGAGGTTATAATACTTGGCCCCAAACACCTTAGAGATAAATTATCTAATGATATAGCTGCGCTAGACGACATTGCCCTTGCTTCCAACGAAACAGTCAGGAACTTGGGAGTGATCTTCGATCCTGATTTATCTTTTAATAGTCACTTAAAACAAATTTCTCGGACTGCCTTTTTCCACTTGCGTAATATCTCAAAAATCAGGCATGTCCTTTCGCAAAAAGATGCAGAAAAACTAGTCCACGCCTTCGTTACATCGAGACTGGACTATTGTAACTCATTATTATCAGGCTCCAGCAGTAAGTCGTTAAAGACTCTACAGCTTGTCCAAAATGCCGCAGCACGTGTCCTGACAAGAACAAAGAAAAGAGAGCACATTTCTCCAGTATTAGCTTCGCTACACTGGCTTCCAGTTAAATCTAGAATAGAATTTAAAATTCTCCTCCTCACCTTCAAGGCCCTTAATAATATAGCGCCTTTTTACCTTAAAGAGCTGTTAGTACCTTATAAACCCGCTAGAGCACTCCGCTCCCAGAATTCAGGCTTACTTGTCGTCCCTAAAGTCTCTAAAAGTAGAGTAGGAGCCAGAGCTTTTAGCCATCAAGCCCCTCACTTGTGGAATAATCTACCAATTTCAGTTCGGGAGACAGACACCATCTGTTTGTTTAAGAGTAGGCTCAAAACCTTTCTTTTTGATAAAGCTTATAGTTAGAGTTAATTAGTGAGGCAGAACGTAACTTGCTCTATTTAATGACATATGACACACGGAGCTTCTTTTTCCAGCTTCTCCTTCCTCTTCTCCATCCCTAACTTCCCTGGGGTCCCTTTGCTTTAACACCCGCAGATCCAGGGCCTCTGTGGCCGCACCATGGATTGCTGTTTGTGGATCGCGCATCGGGGGTCGCAGTGGTGGACCCAGTGTGGCGGATTCTGTGTCGTGTGGGCTGATCGTGGTGCTGGTGGCGGACCCTGTGTCGCGTTGGCACTGGGTAAAGGAGGTGGACCAGGGCCACGGCGATGGCTCGTGGTGGGTCCTGGTGGGCGGCGGTGGACGGTGACTGAGGACTGGAGTGGCCTCTGGTCTGGATGGTGGATCGTGGTCCTGCTGGTTGCTGACCATGGACTATGATTGCAGCGGGACTGCATCAATGCCGCTAAAGACTTTAATGATGAATGTTTTTACACGTGGCATCTATTGCACTTCTGTCCGTCCTGGGAGAGGGATCCCTCACATGTGGCTCTCTCTGAGGTTTCTACTTATTTTTACCCTGTTAAAAGGGTTTTTAGTAGTTTTTCCTCACTCTTGCTGAGGGTTAAGGACAGAGGATGCCACACCCTGTTAAAGCCCTATGAGATGAATGTAATTTGTGAATATGGGCTATACAAATAAAATTTGATTGATTGATGGAGGTGAAACAAACTTTCATCCTGGTGTTTAGTTCAACTTTAATTTAGTAATATCACAGTACTGCTCTCCAGGAAGCAGAATTTACCAAAAAAGGAAAATTCCTTAATTATCTACTCACCACAATGCCGATTGAGAGGTGGTTGGAAGTAATTGATTCCACAAAAACACTGCAAAATTGCAGTGTTTTATGGGGGTCAAAACAACATCATTTTTTACACCAAGTTTTTAGCCTAAATGTCCTCTGTCCATCTTGAAGTCTATGCATAGCAGCCTTGCTCTAAGGGAGATGCATGACAAGCCAGATACATGTGTGTGTGTGCGTGTCCACATAGTTTGGAAGTCATGAAGTTGTATAGGAGCTTTACTAGTTTGTGATTGTGTTTTCCAAATAAGTACAGGGAGGAGAAATCATTCAAAATATCATGCATTTTGAGTAAAAGATTCATCAGAGACACGATGACACAGGAACAGAAATGTAAGATATGTGATATTTGCCACACCTTTTCATAACACAAAATTCCCAGATTACAAAGTAACCTGTCCCAAGATGATCAAATTCAGGCAGAATAAAAATGTTGGCATAAAGAACACTAAAAGCGTGTCTCCTCTGAATATGATATCTCCATTCTTTCTTCTGGTGTGGTTAAAAATCCTCTTAAGGAATACACAAAGGTATTATATGTTGATCTAATGTGTAAAACTGATATTAAAATAAATGACTTTGCTTTACAGTATGTGCAGTTTCTCTAAAGAGCAGAGCCGGTTTGTCTTCATTACATTACATTACATTTCATTTAGCTGACGCTTTTATCCAAAGCGATTTACAACAAGTGCTTCTATGGTTAGGGACACTTAAGCTTATTTCAGACATGCACTGAACTGTTGATAATCTCCTGAAATTAGAGGGTCCGGACAAGTAGGCATGTTGGTGGCATTTCTTAAAATTGCAGATGCAAAAACAACAACAACAAAAATGACACAAATATCTCAGGATGAAAAAGAGGTGCCATACACAAAGAAGAAGTCAACCTGGAAAGACAACGAGATTCAAGAGCTTTTGGAATTAAGAGACGAAGCCAGTGTCCATATGCTACGAACAAAAACATATTATCCCTTCAAATGAATACGTTACATGCTACCCCCTGCATGCTACACCCAGACACCCCCCTCAGCTGAAAACTCTGGAGATTTTCCTGTTTTTTTGCTGGTTTCTTTAAGCTGCAAATATTTCCCATCTCTCCCTGTGCTTGTTAATGTCTCTGCTGCCCTGCATCAGTTACGCCAGCTATTGATTCAGCCCCTCCACCACCCCACTATCCACCTACACACTCTGACAGGGGGGTTAAAGATATTTGCTCATCACTCCCCTTTACATTAATGCTATCTTATCTGGGGAAGTGATGGAGTCTGAGCTTATAGGCGCCAAACTACCTATGTTCTGCTGATCAATTAAATAAAATTATATTTGTAATTAATCTGATACCTAGTTAGCAACATCTTTTGAAGGATTTTGGAAATGAACGGCAGGTTTGCAATGGTTCTATAATAGAGGTTTAATTACTGCTACATTAAAAGCTTGTGCTACTGTACGTAGCTTGTTAACAAATACATATTCATCTGATTTAATAGGGAACCGTCAATTAGAGGAGAAACTTACTAGTTTGGTCAGTTCAAAAAGTTCAATCTAAGAAAAGGGGTTCAAATATAAATCTGGTGCTCCAGGTGGTTCTATGCTTTCTGTACTATACAATGAACAGTATCTGTGCTTTTCATTGGGAGGAGCTGGTGAGTTTTTTTCCTGATGGTTATAATGGTTTAAATTTGGTTGAAAACTTTTGTTGCATCTTTTCCCCTCTCCCAGTCATCTCATTTCTCGTAACTTTTAATAAGTTACATTTCACCTGACTCTGATGTATTTATTCTCCAGTGACTTCAAAACTTGCTGATAAGCTCTAAAGCCAAACTGACAGTGATACACTAACAGCACAAGCTTTGTTATTTGTTGTATACAAAGGAATGTGTCTGTCACAAGTCAAATGTATCCTTCTTACTCTGTGACAAATAACTGTGATTAGTGCTGTTGTTGACAGCAGGGAGAGGAGCTGTGGTCAGGAGGTGGATGACGGGAAGAGGTCACAAAAACAAGCAAACACACACACAGCCACACACAGCCACACACACAAACAGGAAGAGATACATGAATCATAAGTAGTTAATTTTAGTCTGTCTCCAGACTGGGGCCAAACACCCAAAGTATGCAACACAGTCACACAAAGTAAGAAACAAGGATGGACATGTTTAAGGAAGTGTGTATACCGGGTATTCTTATTTGTAGGGTTATTGTTTTGGGCGGTGTGTGTGTGTTCACGCACATGTACATGCTCCTGTGTATTTATTGTCTTCCATTTGTTTCCTCATGTTTGTTTGGTTCTGACCCTCCGAGCTAAACCCAGGACCCCATTGTTCGTCACTGCTTGCTGTTTATGTTGAGTCGTGTGATGGTTTGTTCTCGCTCTGTTCACAATGACACTTTCTCTACCCTTCATGTATTCTGTGGCCATATTTTGTATGTGAGGCCTTGCTAATGAAGGGGGGTGAAATTGTTGTCAGATAACATTGAGATAGAATAGGTTGATCTCCGGAACTATAAAAAGATGATCAGTGACTATATAAAAATGTATGACATGTCTCCACCTCCTCATATTGTATAAACATGATGACAAAATATCTCAGATACTAATGATTAGCGTGCAGTTTATTGTGCTGGTAAAATCATTTGGAGTGGAGACAGGATATTTTGGTCATGGGGCATATACTTCAATTTTTTAGTGTCTGACTTTCTGAAGTCAGACTTGTTTCCGTTAACATTTCCAAATTGATAATCCAACATTAACAGCCAGCTCACTGGGATTTACCAGGTGTGTAGAGATTTGAAAGCAAACATGGTCTCTAGCTCTCTTTTTCCTTCTTTACACTTGTTTCTGCTTCCCAGGATAGACTCTGTAAATATGCATCAGCTTTCCAATACTTAAATGATTATAGCTGAAATGTTTTGTCTGTTAATATTATTTTTACAAACAGTGTCTACAGTGGTGTCTTATTATATATTATGGCTGGTATTATGTATAATAACTAGTGTCAGGCTTTAATGGCAGCTAGAATTTTGAAAGATAGGTCAATTGACATTCATCACTATAAACACATTCTGCATGCAAATACACTGAATCTGGATTCGTGGGGCCAAAAGTCTTCTGGTTTATTCATATTGGTCTATTTTCTTGAACACACAAGACGCTCCTTCCTGTGTCTTGTTGGATCTGTCTGCCTTCTCTGGACTGTCCTATTGTTCTTGACCCATGCCCCATCACCTTATCGTCATGTGTCTGCCATGGCTGCTTCAATCAACTAATAGAGACAATGACTGTGGCAGCAGAGCTTATTCAGCAACCAACACACCCACAACATTGAATTCCAGTGGTTAAGGCTGAAAACTGATTATAACGATTAATAGAAGTACCTCATCCTGAATAAGCCTTTAAAAAGATGTAGCCAGAGTACGAGGGAACATCTGTGCCTGGCCTTCTCAGATTTCACACTGTTTCAAAGTTTCCCAGACAGAGTCAGCATGGTCTGATGGTTCACTCACACAGGAAAATGAAATATTTTCTCATAATTTCGCCTGTGACTCGACCCCAGAGTGAGAAACCAAATGTATTATCTGCTAAACTATTCAGCACAGGCAGCAGTGGGAGGTGAAAGGATACATGTCATATTTGTATCATAGGCTAACATTGACAGCTCTTGATTGCTTGTTCAATGGCACCAATAGTTGTTCACGTGTAGTGAACAACTATTGAACAACACGTAAGTAGTGATTAGGTAGGTGGGAGGGGTATCCTATGAAATATATGTTGTCAGCACTGGTTAAAGGGTTTTTGTGACAGCAAACATTTATATCCACATACTCACTGCAGATACAGAAGTTCCCAATGAGTTAAAGTTACCTCAGATTGGGAATCACTCGTCTAAACAACTGTTAAGTGAAAAAAAAACATTAAGTAAATTTAAATATTCAAGATTCAAGATTCAAATGCACAACAATAACATTAAGCAGTCGCTGGCAGTGAAATGCTTGAGTCACAGGCTCTCTTCCAACAATGCTCAATGCTCAATATTGTTGAATAAACAAGTAAAACCAGGGGTCAGTCTGGAAACTAATGGTGGCATGGATATTTAACTAAATCATTTTGCTGTTCACCCTCAATCCTTTTTTCTTTTGTGTGTGTTTTTTTGTTGATGTGGGGTTGTTCTGGACCTCCGCACGGTGAAAAAATAAACTGCAGTCAAACCTCAGATGGATCATCTGATGTGACTGGATGTAAAGGGACTTCCTGACCGCTGTCTTCAAACAGCATAATCACACAAAGGCAAAGTTTTTCAGGGGAATTTAATAAAGGGTTAGTGCATCCACCACAGTGAGGGAGTGGAGGTGGCTGGCATATAGGGATGGAAATCCAAGGGGACGTCTGAGAGGAAAGGGCAGAGTGACTGAGTGTAAGCGTTAGAGGAGTCAAACGGCATTATGCATTTATGAACCAACTGTAGACAACAAAGGACTGACCTTGAGCCTCTGAATGGCAGTGTGCGTGTGCGTGTGCGTGTATGTGCATGTGTGTGCATGCAAAGATGTAATATTATGGTACCCTTTAACCTCTTTGTTTTTTCTGTCACCCATAATTACTCCACTGCTGCATAGCATTTAGGCTCAGCTGGTGTCCTGAACACAAAGACATTAAAGCTTCTGTCTGTCTGTTGACTGTATCACCGGTCTTTCTCAGTCATAACAAGGAACTCCTGAGATTTGGGAACGTACTTTCTCCACAGGTTTCCTTTCTCGTGAACAATGCAGCGGGAGATTTTCTCCTCAGCTGGCTTCACAACTACAACAAATCCTTCAGGTGGATGATAGGGCATCTGGCAGAGGCAGGACGCAAAGTATTAATTCATTGAAACATTGGCTCTTATCACCACAAACTCAATTGATATCCAATGCCAACACTACAAGGTCAATCTATAGAAAGTTGGAAAAATAACGAGAGAAATGTTGTGTTCAGTTTTAAAATTGCAGTTTCATGCTATCTTAAACGGTCTCTGTAGGAACACTGTATTCCATTAATTACCTCCTATTTATTCAGCCCAATTAACACAGATCTACAATGTTGTTCCAAATGAAAGAAACTGGTTCATCCACATAAACCTCAAAAACCTCAAAAGGACATAGGATGACATAACAGCGCAGGAAAGACTGAACCACTGCTACATTTGCTTGCTTGTCACTTTTATCCTTCTTGAACACCATGAGGTATTGGAGAGAAAAAACCAAATGACATACAAGCATTACATCATCGTCCAATTACACAGTGGCTCATTTTTGTGTTTCCCATGAGACTCTGAGAGTCTTCTTCCTGCGTCTGTCTCCACAAACCACAGCTCAGGGATGTACACAGGAAACCAGACAAAATGATACACTGGAACTATGGCATTTTAGACTGATGACAGCAAATGGTTGGAATAGTAGTTATCCTGAATGTGTAGGGAAAAACAACTACATTCACACATATCTCTCCAATTATCCTGCCCTTTATGTTCCATTTAAACTAAACTTGCATCATATAAGAGACACTTGACCTTTAGTTTGTTACTGAAAAGTAAAAACCGAGGTTGTTGACTCAAACCCGTGCTTCAAACTGCTCTTTAAGAAGTTTGTGCAATCATTTTTTTATCATTGAAGAAACATTGACAAGGCTAAGTCTTTTATTTCACATACATTTCCGCAACCAACTGGACAATAAATTCAAAGTCCAGTTAGTCCAGATTTCTGCCACTCTGCTTCAAACACAATAAAAAAAAATGGAACCATATCACATTGTTTTAGAATCCTGGCACTTACTGCATGTTTATTTCAGGATTAATTTCCAAATTATTTTAATAAATTTTAAAGCTACGCATGTGCAGGCCCCTCCCTATATTTCCGACCTTTTATTTCAATACAAGCCAGGATTCTCTGGTAAAGTGTTGCTAACCCTCCAAAGTCTGGGCTGAAAACAAAAGGAGATAGAACCTCTGACGTGAGGGCCATAAAATAATCCTGTGATGTTTACACTCGTGTGTTTTACCTAAATTGTTCAAATTGTTGTTTTATTTACCCTAGAATGGGCCCTTTGTATTTATATACTTAGTATATACACGGGCAGCGGGTCCTTTCTACGGAGACAGCTATGTTTTTACAATTGTCCAAACTGGACAAACTAAACACTTTTGGGGTTTTTATGACAACTGAAGTTTACCACAGGTTCTCTGTCAGGTGAGGGGTATTCAGCTACAATATCTAACTTCACCACTAGATGTCACTTAGTCCTACACGCTGAACCTTTAACCAACAACCCTCAAAGTTCTCAGAAGTCATAATTGTAGTTCAGCCTGATCTAAACCTAAAAATATAAAGGTTAGACTTACTGATCTAGTTATTCAGTGTTTATATTACTTTCAAAATCACACATTTTCCACAATCCAGATTCATTTTATTTAAAAAATAAACTTTCTTTGAACTAACCTCGGTGTTGGAATTACTTGTTGGGAAAGTCAGAAAAGCCAAATAATGCAGCAGAGCATGACACCAGAGATGAGCGATCAGAGTACACAAATCATACTTCATGCTAAAAGGTCATGTAAAATGATCCTGTTGTCTTTGTTTCATGCTGTTTTCTTGTCCCGTTGACTTTATCTCTGTATCTTGACTTCATCTATCTGTACACCTTGGTTTCACTTTCCCTCAGGCTACCCTAATGTAATCTGCTCTGCCAGCAGGTCTAACGGTAGGGGGCTGAAGTATGCACAGAGGCGCACAAACACACACTCCGATTCCACCCAGCTATTATCCTGCTGCAGTGGAGCCTCGGTGTGGTCTAATCACAGGGTGACTTCCCCACCCCAAACTAAACACTGCAGGGAATGGCAGCTATTTTAAGCATGTGTGTCAGGGATGAAGGTAAGAATGAGCTCAATACAGGCCACACACACAGTCCTCTAGAGGTTATTGCTTGCTTGGTTGATGTGCAATGATAATATAAAGGACATTCATTTCTCCCTCCTCTTGCCTCCCCTTTATAGTTGAGATAATTATTCTGTAACAGAGTGGAGCTATAAACCTGTTTTTCAAAAGCGAGTGTTGCATGTGTTTACAAACTAATCCTGGCTGGTGTGTCTAGCCACTGTGTGCTTTCGTAGCCAAGGTCAGAAGGTGTTATGAGTAGCAATAATGGTGACAGCTGCAGCCACAGTCACATCCACACAATAGGTATTGCTGTAGCCTCAACAACACCCACATGTATGCCCTGGGACAATGGGATTGCAATAAATATATATATACCATGGTGAGGTATTACACATAATTGATTGAGAAGGGTACTTTCTCTCCCCTTTTCACTAGGCCCTGTCTCCCTACATTAAAAGTATTTGGTAATTTGATTATTATTTGAATTTTGACTATCAATCAGATTATGTAAAGAATCTTCTCTGAGTTTGTGTTGAATTGTTTTAAAGCAAGTCTGTGTTGTACAGTATAACTCCTGTTTGGTTTTTGTACGCGATGCAGGGTCAGATCAGCAAGTTGATCAGGGAGAGTGAGAACAGGTTTGCACGATCAGGTCTCAGGGAAATGACGGGCAAGTCGACAGAGAATAGGTGAAGTATGCTGCGTTGGTCATACATTTTAGTTTTTGCATTTATCTTCTGAATTTATGCAGATAGACTGAATTGTGAGGTCAGCAGTAGCCCAGAGTCCCAGCCTGGTCTTGTGTTAGTAGTGTTGATTGTGGTTTCTGTACTTCTCTTTCTGTAGCTCATTCTATACTTACCAGGGCAGGTGATAGGTTCCAGGCAGATGAGGCTGTGGGTAAATGTCAGTCGTGAAGCGGGAGAGAGGAGTTGGCAGCTTGCTGTATCGCTGCAGATTTTTCTAGTTTTCTTCCTAGTATGATTTAGTTTTGTTGAAGTTTTTCACTTTCTCCTGCCAAAGGATCTGCTTCTTCAGTATTCCCTTTTTTCAAGTTTTCAGTGCAGATCTTCCATCCCTATCTGGGTTTGCAGCACTACATCGATCCACCTCAGAATTGAAAAAATGTTTTGCTCAAGTGTTTGTACTCTCTCCCCATGAGAAAAGTGTAAATAACACAACCTTCACTAAGGAGTTAAAATCAATTTTTACACTTATCATTATTACATATTTTTATGATAATTATTGGGATCAACTGATTTGAACTTTTTTTTATCTTGATATGATTTTTTGCTATATAATCTCACCATATATAATAACCTTACCATAAATTCTAAAACAGCAAGACGTTATTGTACAAAGCATTTTAGATGGATGTTATTTCCTGTCTTTTCTAGCACTGTAAAAAGTTTCAGAGTTTAGTTTTCTACTTAGTATCTGGAAATATTTGGTGATTATATCTGTTAATAAGAAGACATTTCTGTGCTAGTGTTAAGCACGGACTGCGCCAAATGAGATAAATCCCTAACATTAGTCTCATGGAGACTAACATGTTCAACTTCAGAGTGAAACCTTCACCAGTAGGTTATACTGCTCTAAAATTTTCAAATGCAGCTTGACATTCTAATCACCAGGGATATTTGTCAAATCTGATTTTTGTGTCTGGCCTTTTCTAGCATGGGCTACATGCACGACAGTACATTTTAGTTTAAAACACAAATCTCTTTAAAAAAAGTTCTACTCATGCCATTCACACAACTCCAGAGTTTTCAAGCGCCTAAAACTGAGACTTTTGGAAACTTGGTCGTGTTTTAGTCTGGACAAACAGAAACACCCACATCATTTCTTGATCGGATCAGTCACGACTCGTCATTAACATTTCCACCTTGTTGTCAGTCTTTCCATCATCGCTGTTCCACGATCATACGCAACCAACTGTGACGTACATCAGAGAAACCTGCTTCCTGTTTACAGCAGCACACATATGACCACTGTCCATGTGATATACTTCAGTTGTGTTAGTATGGACTAATAATATGGAGCTAAAATGGTAATCTTGAACTGAGATTGTTGTCTTTCTTAAATATATATATATATATAGTATCAGTGTGGGTGCAGCCACAGGTCAGTGGCATGCTCTTCCTCTCCATGCTCCACTGTTTATGGGTCAATGATGTGTAAAGATTTTCAACAGGCCAATTTTAAAATCCAAAAAAAAGAATATAAAAATGTCAAATTATTTGATTTTAGTGTTTATTCATCTAGATGAATTGGCCGTGGCCTTAAAAAATGTCATGTGGTGCGACCGTAATTTATCTTTAAATGAATTAATTACCTTAATAAGCTTACTTTTTTTTGCAATTACTCAATAATATAAAATCCTTAGTAACAAAGTTGTTACATTTCTTTATAGTTTTTGTAAATAATGATCTCATATTTTTGTTCTATAATGTCACTGTCCCCTTGTTAAGTGTAGGTAACAGACTTATTTTTCCGGTAAAGTGCATAAAATGTATAAAAATGTTCAGTGATTATTATTTCAGCCACAGAAATTTTATATTTTACATACAATTTTATACAGGCCTTGCTATTATTGGTCGCACCACATGATGAGTGGGCGCTCCAA
This sequence comes from Pseudopleuronectes americanus, assembly GCA_038501795.1. Classification (NCBI taxonomy): domain Eukaryota; kingdom Metazoa; phylum Chordata; class Actinopteri; order Pleuronectiformes; family Pleuronectidae; genus Pseudopleuronectes; species Pseudopleuronectes americanus. The sequence continues at coordinate 17,735,595 of CM076732.1, read as the reverse complement.
ATGATTTAAAAACCTGCTATTTTTTTAAAAGTTCCATAAACAATAAATGCCATAAATAAAATTGACTTAAACCAGATCTTATCAAAATTTCATAGAATTTTCCTGAACCAAAACATTTCCTAAACATTTTTTTAAAATAAAAATCTCATCAAGAAAAGAGAAGCACACATTGTTGTGAACAAACATTTCATTAAACTCGCTGCTCTTGTGCTACATCTACATCAACCACAACTGGTGGAATGTTCTCCACAGATTGCGGCGTAAGGTCTAACACAGCATTTGCCATATGTTTACTTTTTCTGTAAGCTCTGGATGCAGCCCGTCCAGTTCTCTCTCTGATTCTTTTTCTCTCTCTCTTTCAACTCACTTGTCTTGGCATATAGAAACTCTCCCTGCTGTTTATTTCTCCCTAGCTGAAAAAGATATGTAATGTTGTGGAAATTGCGATGCAACACGAGGGGCAACTTCCATCAAGTTGGACACACAAATTGTGCTCCGTTTATTAGCATCAAAACAATAACAAACAAAATGGCTTTTAACATGCCCAGCATGCCCTGGGGTCTCAGACGTCACTACGTTCCCATCATGCCTTGGGATCCTGACGTCATCACGTCACCCGGCATGCCCCGGGGGTCGACGTCATCGCCCTCGTAGGAGACTGACGCCGACTGTGCCTATAATGAGCGCGAGGGTGAATTATGTAAGTCCCCTATTCACTACACAACTCCCCCCAGAATTCACCATAACAACAAACAACATTTCACCGGAGAGGTGGTCGTAGTAACTGGCCAAAACGGCTGTGCTTTACAGGGGGTGGAGAAAACACTCCTTTCGTGGCAGGTTTGATAGGCAAAGGAGCAGGGGGTGGGTGCAGAACTGGAGGACGCCCGCGTCGTGGGGGCTGGGCCACCTCAACGGGCCTAGCCACGTCCAAATGGGCGGGTTTGAGACGGTCGATGGAGAGTCAATAAGTTATTTAAAACTTTGGATTTAACATACCTTTCTCTTCTCTGAGCAAGGTTCTCCGCTCTTGCTACAGGGTTTAGTTTGCTTGGAAGTGGCACCTGGTAAAATAAATGCAAACAGTTATAAATAAATTAACACTGGTCTCTAGTGGGAAAATAAAATAAGCAAACTAGTTTTGAAACCACATTTGCCTTCCCAACACAATAATTGTTCTGGAACTTAACATTTGCTGTCATTAACCTGCTCCTTGTCTGGTGCCCGCGTCATCTATTGCACCTCTGTGCGCCCTGGGAGAGTGATCCCTCACATAGGTTTGTTTCGGTAGTTTTTCCTTACTCTTGTTGAGGGGTAAGGACAGAGGATGTCTCACCTTGTGAAGCTCTATGAGACAAATTGTTATTTGTGAATATGGGCTATACAAATTTGATTGATGCCTAAATACCCTTCCTAGTCCACCGTTGCTTTGTGTGAACGAATAATATCAAACCTTCTAAAAACCACTGCATCTCTATCGCTTCCTTTGGTACCTCATCCACATGAGCATCAGGGTTGTATTCTCTCTCTTTTGACCCTCTCTCTACCTGTTGCTCTCTGCAGGTATCTATCATCTCTGGAGCTGCAGAGTTTGGATCTGTGATTGCAAACATCCTGCTGCCCCTAAGAACCACTGCTTGCTCCTGGTACGAATGTTTGTGACGTCCTGACCTGCCCGAACATGACCTCTGTTGATTTGACACTAAAGAAATAAAATTGACTTGACTTGCAATATACATTCTCCTTTTTTATCTCACCCTCTGCTTCTTGCTCAGACCTAATGCTTTCTTGCTCAGACCTAATGCTCTACTCAACAGAGCACTCATCATTTGAAACACCTGGAGCAGAAGACGCCCAAGAAGAGGGGGTGAAACCACGACTATTGACTACCAGCACTCACATCTACACACATAAGCTCCATTGTCCTCTAGTGTAGCCTGCCAGAGTCTCTAGAGTCAGGACTAATTATGTTCCCAGATCCCTGTAATCATGTTATTAGTGTGTGTGGTTCTTTTGTGCAACTGCAGTCTTACACACGTAGAAACATTGGTGTGGTGTGAAAAGGAGTGCAGATTCTGGAAGTCATACGGCTGTCTACCATTAATAGCTTTTGGAGTTGGGGTGGGTGAAAGAACTGTGTGCGTGGGTGCGTGTTTGTGCATGTGTGTGCGTGTGTGTGTGTGTGTTAGTGTGGTAAAGACAGCAGGTCTGTTTGTTGGTGAGTCAGACGGACTGAGCAGAACAAAAAGCTCCAGTCTTGATGCGATGAGAGAACATGCAGAGATAAAACCACAGTCATTATAAGTGTGTGTCAGTGTCTAATGCAGATGAATAAGCTCAGTGATACATGTTTTGGAAGATCAGGTGTGAGATTACAGATGTAGAGTTGTATGTCAGTCAGTTGTGTGTAGCACTAAATCCAGTTGAGTCTCATTTTCATAACTTGACTTAATTAAACTTTACCTAATGACATGAGTTTAAGATTTTAGCCTGTGAACATGGTTAAAATACTTATAAAGCTAAATAAAATGTACCACTCTTGTTTCATCTCTGCTCAGTCAAATGTAACAATAACCATAAACACACCAATCTAAGATGTTTCGGGAATTAGTTGGTAAATCTAAAGAGCAACAACAATGATTTATTAGTTTAAACACTGGTAGCAAAGATTATTAACAGCTCTGTCTGTCTGTCTGTGTGATGTTTGAAACGTTCATTTTATCGACTTCACACTTGGCGTCTTTGTTCTTAAGAAGAAGTGCAGTGTTGAATTTGGTGTAATCTGGAAACTTGTTACATTCAATATTGATAGCATTTTTGTCAATAGGTGAACAATTCAAAGCACTTTATTTAAAAAAGTTTTTTGTATTGCCAAATCATAATAAACATTATCTCAAGGCACTTTACATTGAAGGTCACATCGTGGATTATGATCTGTCGATCACGTATCAGAAAATGTAATCGTAATGGTGGATCCTGTATCTTGTTGGCATCTGATAGTGGTGGTGGACTAAGATCGAGGTGGAAACTGATAGTGGATCCTGATGGCGGCAGTTGATCATGAATGTGGACTATAGTAGCATTCGATCGTGATGGTGGATCATCATCGTGGTGGCTGCTGACCATCGACTATGATTACAATACAATATTTCTCCTCAGATAGTCGACCATTACTGACAATAATCCATCAATTAATTAACCTTCCATTACGTTACTAAGTGTTCATTTTAATCAATGCTGTATATACTCTTATCTTTCTGATCACCTTCACACGTGGTATCTTTTGCAATTCTGTCCATCCTGGGAGAGGGATTCCTCACATGAGGTGCTCTCTGAGGTTTCAACGTTCTTTTTACCCTGTAAAATATTTTTTTGTAGTTTTACCTTACTCTTGTTGAGGGTTAAGGGCAGAGGATGTCGCACCAATCAAATTGTGATTGGTCAATATGGGCTATTCAAATCAAATTGTGAAAAAAAGGGAAATTTATCTGCTAAATTTGATTCAAACCAGTCTATTGCTGTTCCTTTAATCCCTACATGTTGTTCCAGTCTCTGTAACAGAATCTTGTGATCTATTGTGTCAAATGGTGCACTAAGATCCAAAGGTGCGAGTATAAAGACAAGTCCATTATCTGAGGCCATGAAAAGGTCATTATTAACTTTTGAGGGTGCTATTTCTGTGCTGTGATGGATTCTAAATCCTCACTGAAACATTCCCAACAGACACAGCTAGTTAGCAACAGCTTTTTCTAGGATTTCGGAAATGACGGGCAGGTTTGATATGGGTCTATAATTAGCTAAAACCTCTGGATCAAGAGTGCTCTGTTGCAGCAAGTGGGGGTGGGGCAGTTGGCCTTCAGTCTATGGATCGAGTTGAACAAGTCCTCAGATAAATTGCAGCCACTGTATAAATCACTATCAGATCACTGTGATATTTGGATTAGTTTTATTTTACCATATGGACATTCACATTTAATTGTAAAACAGACAGTATATTCTCAAATGTTCATGTATGTTTTTAAAGAAACATGCCGTGCATTAGCAGAATGAGGAAGTTTGGAAGATTGAAGATGTGGCGATTCATATCTCTATTTTTTTCAGTTCTCTTATTATTCTTGGAGCTAGTGGGCTCAGCTGATTCACTATGGATGTTTACCAGGTGTGAAAAGTTAGTTACTCACAGTTTTGCACTCAACGCCACAAAATGTTGCAGGCATCCTGTCAACAACACACTGATAGAGCAACTATCGCTGCACACTCGAGCAGCTTGTCTGTATGAAGTTGTTTCTGAGCAGCAGCAGGTGGAAGGCAGGCGGTGGAGGGAGTGTGTCCGGTATTCAGGGAATGTAGCACGGCTGGTGTTTTTGTCTGCATACCCACTCACAACCCTTCATCCTCCCTCCCTCATATCTCTGGATCTCTCAGTTTTTTCTGCTCTAATGAGCCTGGCATAATAAAGTGTTGTTGTCACAAAGTTGCTGTCAGTGAGAAGATAAGTCCATTTGAACTGTCACAATTTCTTGTAGCAGCTTTTATCATGAAGTATAAAACGTGCTAGTTGGTGAGTCTTGGCTCTAATCTACCACAAACATTTTAAATAAATCTCCAGAGACTATTTCAGGAATCTTGAGAGTTTTCAAGTATTTCCAGTTTCATTGGAATTATTCATACTGAATGATTCAGCTGCACAATATTTTTTTTAAACTACCAACATTTATTGCCAAAGCAGGAAGTAGTGTGAACTCAAAGTAATGAGGTGGAAAGTTTGGTAGGGAGACTGGGGTCAATGCAACATGTCTTTCCACTCCAATCCGAAACATGCTAGAGTGATGACACTCATAATGCATACCCCATCAAAGACAGTATATATTAAAAAAAAACTTATTGTAATCCAGGAAGTACATGGGAACAATTAATGATCATTTATTTCAAATGATAATAATTGTCTTTGTAAAACCTCAAGTCCTTTAGTTGAATAATTTTGAGCCATAATTTAAGTTACACATGCATAAACAATATTTCAATCCATCTTAAAACTGTCTGACAGAGATGTGTTTTTTATGATTGTGCAGGTAGACTTAGCTGGAAGTTGTGTGTCTTTGGCCCTGTGATCCAACCACAAGTCCACAGCTTAAGAGCACAGCACAGAATTTGGGGTTCAGGGTCTTACCCAAGGCCACTCTGATATGACAGGAGATGAGGATCTGCCTCCTCGCTCACAGCTGCTCCCATATTCTCGTTACGCATGCCGGTCTCAGTTGAGTAAATATGTTGGAAAGACTGTTTACTGAGCAGATAATCGTGTGGCCCTGTGTTTGTGTGTGCACTAATTTACCTTTCACATGAATGATGTAATATAGGTACTCTGTACACACCAGATGAAACACCTTTGTATTTATGTAAAATGAACATAAATAGATGAGCTCACAGCACACATACACACACTTTCTTGTACTTCTATCTTAGTGAGGACACTCATTGGCCTAATACAGTCCCTAGCCCCTAACCCTAACCATCAACGCTAAATGCCTAACTCTAACCTAAACTTAATTTTAGTCCTAAACCCAAGTCTTAACCCTACAACAGTCCATTGAAAAAATGAAGACTTGTCAAAATGTCCTCATAAAGACATAAGTATTCTCTCACACACACACACTCACACAAAGTGTCCGTCCATTCCTTGGACACTTAAAGTACAACTGTGGGTTAAAATATGACAAGCTGGTTATCATTTAGCATACATGCTGTTTCAGTAAAAAGTAGGCCTATTGTAAAGTCATATTGCTATTATCACAACACACATCTGCAGCAAGTGGCTGGTTGAACATTTGTTTAGATTTAAGATGATTTCAAGAGGTTTCTGGTGCGAGAGATTTATTTTTACACTAAACCCCAAACCATCACTAGTGCACTTTGATTTGTGGAGGGAACTTCCCAGTGGAGATTTAGTCCAACGCTTAACCAGTCCTGGTGGACCACAAGAGTGTGTTTCACATGCAGGTTTTGCTATTCAAGGATAATGATCATGTATTTGCACTTCAATCCGAACCACATCACTCTGTCCAAACATAATGCTGCGTTGTCTTGCGCTGGAGGACGTGACGCTGGAAGGAGAAAGAGAGGAGACACACTGAAGTCTTCCAAGATAATTATATCGTCTCTGTACTGAACCATGATTTAAAAGCAGTAATGGGTATAGCGTAACATATATTCACAATCATTTCTTTATTATTCACATGGTATTATTGCATGTTGACAAGAGGTGGAAGAGCTGGATGTGTCACAGGCATCACTACATCCCTGAATGTCTGTGAGTATGTGAGTGAGTGAGTGAAGCACCATTTCCACTGGTCAAAACACCCAATTACATCTGGCTTTTGTCTGAAATGGAAATGGATTCCATCGGCATTCACTTCTGGGTCAAATGGCGAACAAATGTGACACCTGGCCGCACATGCTAATGTTGCAAGACAGTGTGGGAGACAGTGTTCATCGAGCAAGACGCGTCAGGAAAAAGGGACGGCAAAGCAAAGTCCTCTACTGGCAATGGGCAAGGGGTCAGTTTTCTATATTTAGTGGGCTTACCCACATTTAAAATACACGAAAACTTTGGTGTAAAGTAGGTGAGTGAGTAAGTGAATGTCAAAGACTCTGGAGTTTGATACAGCATAAATGTGGACATAGCAAATCAACATGCAAGGCAAGCAGATGTCAATGAAGCCATCTTCAGTTATTTAGCTCAGCTGTGTTTTCTGGTAGACCCCTTGTAAAAACTCCTACTCAGAGATCCCCTGTACTTCCCACAAATCTCTGTACAGAGTCTCTGGACAGGCTTATTGTTCTGGGTCTGCTCTCAAACAAACACTCTGTGATGCTGCTTCTAAGTGTGACGTCCTGTCCCCAGAGGAAGTAATTAGTGTGGTTTCCTTACAGACAGACAACAAGGCCCACAAACATCACAGCAGACAAAGGGTTTTCACTGGCTGGATTCATCCTCTTATAGAGGTTCCTTTGACCTCAGAAAAACCCTTAATCACACACAGACACAAACACACACCAACATTGTCTTGAATCGATGAAAACATAACATTCATCCCTTTCCTGTAAACAGACATACACTGGTCTGCCCCCTATAATTCCCTGAAATCCCACAGGTCACAAAATGAGGGACCCTGATGCCACAATTTTACAGGCCCTCACTGGTAACAGGAGGTAACACCTCCTCTGCTGCTCTCTGCTCTGCTCTTCAACACTCCACCTGCACTGTGTGGAAGAGAGCACACTCTTTAGAGGATAGTCTCTGTGCTGTCAGGAAAAACAGGAAGGAGGGGAATGGAAAGACTGAGGACCACATTAAAACGCTAAAACTAATGACCTCTTTACCTGAAAACAATTTGTTCACTCATTGTTGGCCCCTTTTTTTGTTTGAGTGCATTTTACACACTTCACCCCCAACTTTCTTTGATCCCCTGCAGTAAGTGCAGATTCAGCAGGAGGTTCCCTCAATGTTCAGGACAGGAGGGGGGACGAAAACAGAAATTAATTAGGAAGTGGAGGTACAATGCATTATTGATCATATTGAATAATGCTGTTGAGTCTTTTTTCATTCTCTCCTCATAAGAATATATCTATCTATCTATCTAACTTATTCACAGACCCAGGTGATGTTTCCTTTTCATAGTGTCTCATTGCCAAATATTGCCCCAAGTATATGTGGTGTAGCCTTTTAGGCTAGAAAAATATTTTTTTGTAAATTATGATGTAGACACTCACATTAACCTGTTGATTGGGATCTTTTTGGTCGCAATTCTCCAGGCTCCTACCACATGACCCCCTTCTGCAAGAAAACAACTGGTATTAGCCTCTGTTACTGTGAATGCAACATGGATAATCCTGTTGTCTTTGCTAACAGCTGTTGTACAGTTAGACTCTTACTTTTTGCCTTTGCTGCCTCTCGTTTGTAACCCTGTAGATACGGACCTGTTCATTGTCTCTTGCCTCCCGCTAATCCGTGTTTGTGAACAGGCTAGCTGCTGTGTTTGCATGCTCTCCCAGTGTCTGGGTGTATCTGGGTATTCTGACTTCCTCCCACAGTCCAAAGACATGCAGATTGTGGTCAGATTCAGTGGAGACTCTAAGTTGACACTAGGTGTGAATCTGCATGTGGATGATTGTTTGCCTCTGTATTTTAGCCCTGTGATGGGCTGGCATCCAGTGTGTACGGTGTCTCTTGCCCAATGCAATTTATGATTAGCTTCTTCACAGTCCATATTCCGTCAGATTGATCCAGCATCCAAAGCACAAGACCAATGTTTCCATTAAGTTGACTTTGCAATATCCACATGAAGGTTGTAACAGTGAACAGTGCCACCATGCAGGGTTTTTTTTCCACGTACATGTACTGACTGTGTAACAAAACAAGGTCTGAAAAACAGAGGAAGACACAGACACAGTGACAGTCTCTGCTGTGAAATTACAAATACACCATGGAAACACTTTTTACTGCAGGTCTGTGTTGATGCATCTCATAAGATGCAATGATTTTTGAAAAGTTTAATTATTAATAATTATAAGTGTAACAATGGATTTTAGGGGCTACAGGTAAAAGGGACCTTTGGGGGCCATCATTACAATTTATAAATGATTCTTTTAGAATCCAAATTATAAACAAGAGACTTACAAGTGCAGACTGTGTGAACACATCAATACTAAACTAGTAAAGCCACCCACCTTTCACATATGGAGAACATAGCCGGAGATTGTCTGGGTCCTTCACAACAACATGAAGGTGTTCAGGTGAGGGCTTGCGTATAGCTTGTGGTGGTTATTTTTCCATGTTGAAATCTTCCACTGCTCTTCCTCTGTGTATGGCTCCTCTTTTTCATCCTGAGATATTAGTATTCTTTTGTTTAAATGTTGCGTCATGTAAGAAATGTCGTCAATGTGTCCCCTCACTCTGATATTTTCTCACATGGGCTCACTCAAACATTATCTGGATATTTTACTAGACTTTCTGGAGCAACTGACTCAGAATATTCAGAATTCAGTGCATGTCTGAAGGCGGCTTAAGCCCCTTTTGCACCGCTATAAAAAGCATTCTAGCTTTTGATCTCAAACCAACTGGCTGTTGCTGAAGGTGTTATTGTAAAAAAGACTTGAAAATATATATATATATTTTTTTTTAAAGGTTCTGTTATTCCTAAAACTGCTGAAGACAAGAGACTAAGAACTCCCAGAGAGACCAGAGATCAGTGTTATAATCCCATACAGCCAAAGCCAATGCAAATCCCAACAAACAGGAAGTAGGGAAAAGTCATTGAGCACAAACAATGCCCACACCTGTTTGGCAAGGAAAACAGGAGAATGGGCTGGACTGACAGGAAGAGCAGGGGCAGGTGAGCTGATCGGAATCAGGTGTAGATGATCACGCAGCAGGAGACACGTGGAGGCAGGAACTGAAATGATAGGACATGTAAAAAATTATATCAAACAGTTAATTAGGCACATGGGGAAACTAAGAGAACTACATCTAATCAAAATGAGGATATTTGAGAAAAAGTGGTAAAAACCCTTTGAAGACGTAAGAGATCTGTTTGATTCTGAATCTTTGTGTGTTTCTTGTAAAAACACAAAGCTATGGAGGGAATCGTCCGTGCTATTGACAGGCATTCACACAAATCAATAGTGCTGAATGTGCATCACGCCCCCACAGCAGAGTTGACAGTATCCAGCAACTCATCGTGGAAAGTCGTGATGACAGCCTCCTCACCGGCACACAGGGACTAATTTGAGAGCGTAATCCCTGTGTGCCGGTCACTAACTTGCAGAAATTATAGTCACAGGAAGGGAGTTAATAGTTCCAGGACGCTTTCCGATTGGATGAAGAATATATAAACAAACTTGAGTGCTAGAATAAGTCATCAAACACAGTTTTACAGGATGCGGAAAAAAACTAGATTTAGATGCTTAGGATGCAAATAGTATACTGTGATATTGGTTTTATAACAAAAGATAAATGAACATTTAACAGACACACAGGATCAAACTTATCTCATGGGACCGTTCAACCAAAACAGTCACATGACATATCTTTCCTAATGACTTTGCAAAGCAACAAACGATTCAGTCACAAAGTCATAATCTCGCCGACCTCTGGAACGCTGCCTTCCTTTTCTCTTTTTCTCTGCCACAGTTTAAAATAGCTGCATGTTGAGGCCACAAAAAACACGAGTATCCTTCACAAAGACACCATTGTGCTCTGTGATTTGAAATGTCATCATATTTCAGCATGTAACTGCTGGTTGTCTCAGTGCTGAATCTAGAAAATGACAGAGTGGAGCACAGTGACACATTGGCATAGTCACACTTTGGTCTGAGTCCAGCAGGAACCCTGCAGCTGTAGCATTTTATGATCTCTACATCAGTCGCCGCTTCTCATGCTACAGTAGGTTTACAGATTCCCATGCTTCCTAAAGGGGAAAATAAGGTTAAACAAAGCTCTGACAACATGTGTAATTCCTAATTAATGTATCCCACATACTGTCTGTAATGTGTAGTTATGTCTTTGTCAGTTGTGTGAGGTCAGATGCTCTAAGAGGCTCCTGTAACACCACAGCATTCGCAGACACACAGGGGACGCTATGAATCCATAATATTTTAGTACTTTTTGGAGTTGTATCATTAAGTGTTTAACAAATATTGATTTATTTGAGGCCATAAATTGATTTCCTATTTAATCCATCTCAGCTGTTTCCACTCAGTAAATTAATAAAATCCACTTCATGGTAAACAATTCTACTAATAATAATACATTTTATTTATTTGCGCCTTTCATGACACACAAGGACACCTTACATGTACATAATAAAAATAGAAAACAGATACACAACAATGAAAACAGACCGAACATGAATACTAACAATACACAACAACAGACTAATACAAAAACAAGTAGATACTAAACAATTACAATTTAATTGCATTAGATTGTATAGATGCATGTCAGTTAATATCAAGGATAGGGGTTTGACAATTGTAATTGTTTGTTTTCATACATGTAGTGAGATCCAATGTTATCTACATTTGACGATTGTGGTTGTGAATGTTTCTGTTGTTCTGACTTTTCAGAGACACATGGACAAAACATATGATCATTTTATAGACCATGATAAATTGCTGTAGATTAACAGCATATTAAGCAGTTCAAATGCACCCAGCCTTAAAAATTGACAGCAGTAAATTGCAACATATACCTGAATGCAGCAGCGATATTAAAACACTGTGTGGGAACATTTGACTATGCTATTAATCTCAAGACTTTTTCCTGATTATACAAATTTTCTTTCTTCTGGTGTCTTTCTTTCTTTCCTTCCAACCCCCACTTTGTCTGTGCTGCCCGTCTGTCTCCCCTCCGCACATGTACACATTTTACGAGGTGTTGAGCAGCCTCATACAATGCATACAATTATCTGTAATAGCTCACAGATGGGTGATTGCTGTGCCACATCACCATGCTGTATAATGCATTTTCAGTGCTCGCACATACAAACACAAGCCTTCACACACACACACACACACACAAGCAGCTTTGCAAATGGCTGTCTTGCTGAAAGGATTCCATGGGTAAGAGCAATCTCGGGGGAATCCACCTCCCACGTGACAAAGCTCCACTTAGCACTTGAAAAGTGGTATCAGAGGTGTAATAATCTACAAACCCGCACATAAATACTGACGCAGCAATGCAGCATTATCTGTGGGAATAAACCGCCTTCAAAAAACATCTTGTTGACCGTGTTCACAAAACAAAATTAAAATGAACATCCCTGTCTTATGGTGTCCCCACCCCCTGACCTTGAACTTTCATAAGTTGGTTAACATCAACTTGATCTTAACGTGTGTACAAAAATCATGTATATTCATGATTCCCAAAGGATGCACTATTAGCCCCTATGGCATTTCCCCTCACATACTAACCTATATCTAAAGACTTAATCCAGCAGTGTATGATGCTTCTCCAGTTTCCAGTTCAGTCCATAAGAAATGCTAAAATTATTATGTTTTTCAGTTGCAAATAACTGCTTGGTGCAAAGGATGAGAAAAAGAGTTGAGCAGTATCTTAGTTTCTGTCCAACATAATGCACTGAGACATGACGGCTGTGGATATAAATCATTCAGTGGAGCACCAGAATAGTATGCAGTGGAATCTGCACAGCAACAGTCAAAGAAGGACATTCAGTTCACTTGCATGTCTGGAGCCCAAAAGTATTTGTTCAGTCATTATTCCTCCAGCTAACATTCATTTGAGCTTAAAGGAATAGTTCACTGAAAAATTAAAGTTCACCCATTATCCACTCACCACTTACCGATGGAGGGTTGGGTGAAGGGTTTGACTCCACAAAACACTTTAGGAGTCTCAGGGGTAAACAGTGTTGCAACCAAAATTTCAATGTAATTGAAGATAATATAACAATGAGAAAAAAATATAACATGCCTACATACTGCTCCTGTATTCTATGATAGAATATGCACATGTTGTACTCCCAACATTTGTTAAACTTTTAACATCTGCCAAAACACTAAATATATAGTAAATAGTATCAGTGATACTATTAGTTTTTGTGTTAAATCAATTGTACACTAACGCTTATTAGCAAGCCAATAATAATAATAACATTAATAATAATATCTTTATTTGTACAGCACTTATCTATTAAGAATGTTCGGTTTATTATGACATTGAATTAAGGGCTGTAGCTGCTCACTACCTCTTCCAGTATTTGGGTATGTGGCATGTTAAAGTGAGAGGTAAAGAAGAGTCACTCATACTGAAATGGAATGTGTGATGGCGGTGGATGGCTTTTTCCTGTTGGCTCAGCATTGGTCTGGTTTCGGCATCAGTAGAGTGGATAATGAGCCTCGATTGTCCAAGAAGTCTAGACTGTCACTGACATATTTACCACTTGATCTGACTAGCAGATGAACACACACACACACACACACACCTGCAAAACTAGACACACATTTCCACAAGAGTGTATAAAGGAAAGGAAGTGAGAAGTTATACAGAAACAACAACACATTACCTCTGTATAAGCACATTTTATTTGTAAACGTGCAGTTCCTCCGTGCATATCGTCCGTTTTTTCTCTAGAGGAGGTGCAGGATTTCTACAGAATTTATACTATGAAAAATTCGAGACCGAACGCATATGTCTGAGTGAGACGCTCCACATGTCTTTGCAAACTTTCTCCGCCGGACCTCATAGTATAAATTCTGTAGAAATCCTGCAGAATTCAAAGTGTGAGCAGATTATTCTGAGTGGGGGGCTGACAATGTTTCTAATACAGGGACAGAAGCAATAATGTAAAAAAAAACTGAACAAATATCTCCCAGTGCAAATAATCAGACAAAATATATTCTCTTCATATAGTGTGTCTCCTAAACTGTTCCTCATGAAGTACAATTGCAAACACTGCCACAGGGCTAACAGCAGAACAACAAATCATCAGTCTGTCTGGCAGAACAATCAAGTACCCACAAAAACACACATCATTACATCAGAAAGCCTCAACATCTGTTTCCCACATGAGAAATACAGACTCTGTGTGTGTGTGTGTGTGTGTGTGTGTGTGTGCGCTTATTTGACGCTCTCTGAACATCTTTTTCCAGACAGCTGGTAAACAGAGATGAGTCTAGTTTAACTCTACCATTTGCTGGAAGAGGCAGTCCTGGACACTCCCTGTTCACTGGTTGTCGAAGCACAAAATGTCTGAAGCTGTGTCAAAATTATATGTGGGCCTCCAAATGTTCACTGAATGGGGCGGCTGTAGCTGAGGGGTACAGTGGTCGTCCTCGCACCTGAAGGTCGGCAGTTCGATCCTCAGTCTGAACCATTGTATGAATGTGTGTGTGAATGGGTGAATGTAAAACGCTGTACTGTAAAGCGCTTTGAGTGGTTATCAAGACTAGAAAAGCGCTATATAAATACAAAACCATTTACCATTTACCATCATATTCAGCTATAGGAAGACCCTTCCTCCCCCCCAATACAGGGAGCAGGTGCCGAATCAGCTGGGGCTCTGTTACTGAGTAGTAAAGGAACAGTTAACAAGGAAATGATAATTCATTCATTATCCACTTACCCTATGCCAATGGAGGGGTGTGTGAAGTGCTAGAGTCAGAAAACACTGCTGGAGTTTCAAGGGTAAACAGTGTAGAAGCCAGATAGCAGACAAATCCAATACAACTTAAGATATTAGGGACTTGTATCCCACTCCAGAGCTGCAGGGTAACAATTATTATTATTATTGTTATTATTATTATTATTATTATTAGTAGTAGTAGTTTTAGTAGTAGTAGTAGTAGTAGTAGTAGTGGTAGTAGGAGTAGTTTTATCGATAATACCTACTAATAATGAATTAATATATGAACTGTTGCTGCTATCATCAATAAATTATAGCATCTTTACACTGTTATTGTTTTCATTATCACTACTCAGAGCTGATACCTTATGATGATGTGCAAGTGATCTTGCTCTCCCTCTGCTTTTTGGGTGAACTCTCCCTTTAATACCAGATGAGGACAGGGCCTCTGAGTGCCATTCAGTTTGCTACAATGGAGCTGCTAGAACCTTACAAAGTAAAAAGTGTGAGTTTGTGTCAAAGAAAATTCACAGAGCAGATTAGTGATATGGAACAAGATACCGACATAAGCCTGAAGGACACTGCAAGAAATGTCCAGTTTTTCTGTCTGACCTGTGATGGAACTAAAGACAGGGGAGGCAGTGGTCTAGTGGCAGAAACTTGGACTATGGGCAGAGAAGGTCTCTGGTTCGACTCCACGGAGAAACAACAAAAGATCTTAATGATATATAGACAAACTGGTGCTTTTTCTGCACGAGATCACTGCTGAAATTCATATTATGGAGGGTTTCCTGTATTTGCCAGCCATGCTGAACAATTATGTGAGGACATAGTTTTAGCTCTAAATTCAGATTAAGAGATACTGGCCATTAGCGCTACATAGACAGCAACAGTAATAACAATAAATAACTAGTTTCATTTATTATAGTCTGACGGCCAAGGAACAATCAAATTAATCCTGCACATGAAAGACATCATCAGGACTTGAAGGTGCATTTAATGACATAAAATGCTTAATTGCTTTACCCAAATTTAAATTTGTCTGATCCCCTCACTGCACCCACAGGGCCCCTGTTCTTTAGGAAGAGAGGAGCAGAAAAATGTATACCTACAAAAAAAAGTCAGTCGAGACATTATTTGGTATTCTTGTTGCACCACTGGTTAATCTGAAGTAACTTGACATCAACACACAGTCCTCCATATCCTGGTACTCCTCTCCACTGTTAGGTAATCATCGCGTGCCTGTGTCTTCTCCCCCACAGGGCAAAGAGAGGGGAGGGGGCCGGGTGATGGAGAGTCCACCAGATCTCCTCCAATGAGCTGATAAAGTAGAGATGTGCATCCACACCACAAATTTCTATCTGCCGCTGTGAAACACAGACGTCCAGCATAACTGATATTATTCTGCTATCAACTGTATTGAGTATAAAGTAAAATCAATTCTACTAAATAATCTTTTGTGATCTGTTAGAATACATTTTAAAGGCTTATCTGGATCAAGTTGTTAATTTTGTTAAGTGTGTGTCTAAACACTGGAGACAAACTTTTCTTCTCTCTTTGTCTCTATGTCTCTTACACAAAAGGGAGCGAGAGAGAGAGGGGACAAGCTGAGTCATCCTATCTGAGAGCTTTCTCTCTCTCTCTCACACACACACACACACACACACACACACACACACACACACACACACACACACACACACACACACACACACACACACACACACACACACAGAGAGTCTTGTCTACATGAACTGAGAGAACAATACCTTGACTTAGACTAGTAACCTGATCTATAATTACTGTTTGCCAAACTAAATCTAACCTAAACGATAACTTTAATAGTGTGTACTTTCAATAGGATTATTCAGGTTTGTGGTTTGCACATGTGGAATTACAATTTCCAGACTGTTCCGCCAAACTGGCTTCAGGTATGAGTATATGTGCATGATATTTATTCGCTATAGATGTGGGGGTGGTTAGTACAGATCAGAGACAAGGAGCCATAGTTCTGCCGCCTTTAAAGAACAAACAACCTTTCATACCAGAACAAACTGAAGGAAAAGAGAGAAGAGAAGACTGCGATGAAGAGGCTGCTGCTGCAGGCGAACACAACCCAACTGTTATCTGTAAAAAATAAGGCTGAAGTAAATGAACTCTGTGATAGAAGAATTGGACATTTGCCCTGTAGCCCGCGTTGATCTGTGAAGTTCCTTTTCTAGTGGTCAAAAAAAACAGTAACACCCAGTAACATTTGGCTTTTGGCTTCAATGGAGAGTAATCATTCCCGGGTCAAATTACACTGTGCACAGGTTTTAATGGCAGTTGTGGAAATGAGACACCCAGATGAATGCTCTGTTTAGGCAAGACTGCAAAGTAAGAGTGACTCAGTTTTTGGTGCACATTGGTCATTGACATGATGCACCGGGGTGAATGAAAACCAGTGTCAAAGTCCTAGGTTTAGCAGCGTTAAAAGAACTTGCGTTTACCCGCTAATTTTGGTGTGAAAGAGGCACCAACAATGTAATTCACCCTCTTTACTATAAACTCTGTCAATTAAGAAAAGTTTAAAATGTATTTAAATATATAAATATAACAGCATACAGATGTATCATGAAGAAGATTGAATTCAGCAAGTGACTACAAATAAGATTTGAATAATTCTAAAAGAGAAAGTGTTTGAACACTGTGAATGATTTAATGTTTCATTAGGAAAAAGTCTGGCACGAAGGGGGAAAGACTTACTGCAGTTGGAGTATCATACTTGAAAGGCATGGGAGACTCTACTTTGATTTCAGACATGAAATCAATGGAGGAGTCCTCACATAGGTTCAAATCCTGCTCACTGCACTGTGTTGCTCAAGTGCTTCTCTCCTGGCTCATCCTACAGTTAGCTTTATATAAGAGATTTCATCCTCTGCATGTAAAGTTGTATTTAAACATTTGCACATCTGTGGTTAATTTATATATTTTTGTGATAAGATGTAAATGCAGCAAGACTTTCTTTAAATATATATGCATTGTTATTTTTTATTTAACAAACTTGAAAAACTGAAAAAGACATTGTGGCCCATGTAAAAGAGTAATAGTCTTAAATGTAATAATGAGGAATTGCAAAACAGGTCCAGGTCAGTTGTCCTCAGGAGCAGTTATCTATTGACAAATAATTCAAACCTTATAGTTACACTCAGCAACTGACTGGGTATGTGAAGATAAAGGTGATGCCTTCAAGCAGGGGAGATGATAACATGGTATCAAAGCACAACCAGCTAAAAACTTCTATTGTCTGATATGTCAAATCTAATTTTCTTTATTAACAAAGCCCATATTCACAAATCACAGTTTGTCTCAGTCCTCAACAAGAGCCCCCTTTACACTATAACAGAGGGGAAAAAACCACCACGGTCACGATCCATGACCACAATCCAAGTTCAACATCTACAATTTGGCCACAGCAGCAATCCAGGAGTTGCAAACAATAAAACACAAGGGCATGAGCAGGTCCTGTGGAGGTAAAGAAGAGATTAAGAAGGACAAAAAGCTGCAGGTCTGCTGGGCAGCAGGTCACATCGGGTCCAAGATCTTCAATCCCCAAATGTGCGTTTGTAGAATAATTTTGATTAAAATCACCAGAGTGGATTGTTGTGCTTTGGAGTTGTTTAGCAGCCAGTGGCACAGGACATTCTGCACATACATGAGGAAAGAATGGAATCTTTTAAATATTAGCAAGTTCAAGATGGAAGTGTCCTGGAATCATGGAAGAAGGTGAAAGTTAAAAGAGGCTGGTTTCTACAACCGGACAAAGCAGAAGCTCAAAATCGACTAGTGACATTTTCCGTTAGCAGTAAATCATCAAGCAGAATGAAAAAACAGGAAAAGACGATGATGAATAACAGAAATACTTGTTTAACATTTTATTTGGAATTGTAGTGATCTGATCAAGATAAACTCTGAATTTACATTTCACTTTATTGATATTATACATCATTTGCTATATTACTATATTTATTTAATTATTTCTTACTTTGTAAATCAACATTTTTACGATTTTTTTCTTGAAGTCATGTATAAATACAAGCTCCTTGTATTTCCGCAAAAATACATCGATAGTTTATCCTAGAACCAAATACAAAAGGGCTGACGCAGAAACAGGCAGTTTCGCTTCTTTGTGTTATTAATTCTAATAAATATTTAATCTCTACACAACAGGTCAGCCAGCTCAACCTGAATCCACCCTGAAACTAAGAACATGCTGATCTGAACTGTTCGTTCTACTCTCATGCCTGGAGGGATGCCACTGTTTACCTACAATAGCCTGTTTCTATCACCTGCATTCAGCTGATAGGTGTGTGGGACACTGGAACAACCCTTTGACGTCAGTCCAGCTCCTCTGTCTTCTGTGACGTATCAACTGTTTGAAGCTCAGTAGAGTAAAAGACAATAGAGAATGAGATGAGCTACAGGGAGCAGAGTTGTCATACCAGCTTACTGTTACATAACTAACCTGATACAGCTGGATTTACAGGTATGTATGCTGTGACCAAGGCCCATTGGAATGTAATCAAGAGGGGTGTTTACTGACAAATAGTTTTGTCAAATTATAGGCAACATGTTTGTAATACTGGATCCTTCAATCCTCCAGTTTCCTGTGTGTAATAATCAAGAGTCAGAAATGTGTGTGAGGCCTCTGGAGAAAAGTGAAAGAGGAAATCATGGCTGCATTTAGCATGAGAGGCTTGAGAGCAAAAGCTGTTTACTGTGGTGGCTTTAGTATGGACTTCGTGAGCTGTCCGACAACATTTAGAAAAAATTTAAGTATCGGTTCTGTCACTGTTTAGGCACCAGTACAATTTCAAAAATATTGATGTAGCGTCCAAACAATAGGCTACCCAACCTTATAGCCCTTTCACTGATTATCATAAGGCTAGTATCAGTTAGCTTAGCTTAGGACAAAGACTTGAAAAAGGGGGAACCAGCTAACCTGGCATTGTTAAAATGTAACAGGATCCACATACCAACACCTCTAAATCTCATGGTTTAAATGTGAACACTTATTTATCTAATCATACATAAACCGAATGAAAAGAAAAGGTTGTATTGGCTGCATTGTGGGAAATGTAGGATCCTGTGTTTTTAAAGATCGACCCACACAAGGCACCAGAAATCAGCATGTCTCCACCTAACCTGCTGTATTTCGCTTAGATTTTTGAAAGTGCAAAATAAAATATTTTGAGAAAACTTTAAATTAGACTGAAATGCTTTCGATTTAGGGAGAGTGAGAAGGAAGCAGTCACATAATCCAACCTTTTAAGATAAACTAGAGCCAAGAGAATGGTTCATGTGTAACATGTAATAGCACTAATAGAAAGAGCAGCAGAGGTGGCTTTGCCATGTGTCCATGTGTTTAAACCATGTGGCGCTGGGATGAATGAGAAAATAAAGCTAAGATCAACCAGTATCGGAATGGCCTCGTAAGATAAGCAGGTTGCCTCACAGCTGGAATGTGGTTTGATTAGTATCTGTAAGTGTGTCAGAGCAGCACATAGCTGAAATCCTTGACATACCAGCACAAAACAATTAGACCCTTCCCTGAAATAATAATTGTTTCACCGGTTAAAACAAGTCGACCTTGCACTAAACTCCAAATAATAGTAATTGTATTATGTTGTTATGCTTATATTGTTGAAGGATGGCACAGTTTAGTCTTTTTATTGATGTTGGGAAGGGGTGTGTATTGTACAGGGGTGTGGGTAAAATCCGGAAGAATTGGATATAGAGTTTACCTGCAGTATGCCTGTCACACATTCAGCGGGAGGTTCTGTGCACAGACGGGTGCAAAACAGATCCTCAAAATTATTAAAGTGAGAGGAGGAGCAACCAGCAAAGACAGGGAGTGTCATCCTAACTATTCTGCATAGATCACGTGATCATGTTTACGGGACAACAACAATCTCGTCAGCTCTTATCACCACAAACTCTCTTGACATCTTTGTAGGTGTCTTTCTACTTGTTTGACAACACTCTTTCACCGGGACATATTTGTTGTTTTTCATTTTTGCGTCTGTCAATGTTAGAAGCATCATCAACCATCAGCTGCTCATGGTGAACACAGCAGAGGATCCCCTACTGTGTTGACCCAACAACTTCTCCTGGATTTCATGTCTGAAAGTAGCTTTACAAATTGCATAAGCAAAGAATCTCTGTTCAACATCGCTTATAAAGCCTTTATAAGAGGAAAATGTGAAGATTTATGTTTGTTAATAATTTATTTGATGATTAGTCATCTGATCATACAGAGATACACACCAACAAATCCCCATAATCCTCACAAATCGTTGTAGAGGATATCAAACAGAGAGGGATAAAAATCTGTCTGTGTTTTTCTAAAATAATTTTCCATACAATGTGACGGCATACAGTAAAATAACCTGCATTTAATGATGAAATGAGAAAGCACTTTTTGACATATCACATCAGAAACCCTTGTTGTTAACAATTCTCTTACAAAATTCTAATTCACAGCAGTTCTTACCCTGAGAATGTTGATACCTCTCTAACTCAGCAGACTGTGATTGTGATGGGTTACAGAGGGAGCAACACTCGGTTTCCTGATCTAAATATCTATAAAACACTAAGCTATTTCAACTGTCACTACCTAATTCCCCCTGTTTCAATCATAATCAAAATAACAATTACATATAGCATTACATATGCTTGCAGTGCTTACATGGAGAAGCCTTACTTAACCCTATGAAAAATCACTTATACAAAACACCATGTGAATTTCAGTTGTCACGGCTATTGCTAGCCTGTGACCTTGCATGTTTCTGTTGCTAGCCAATGGCCTTGAGGCTCAACAGATCAACACGCCCATGCTAGCGGTTAGCTGTAATGCTAAGGAGAAGTTTTCCAAAGAGCTCCAGGACGCTCACTCATTCCTTCACAAAATACCCGTCAACAGCATGCGCATCAATGTTCCCGGTTTGGGAGTTTTAAACTCACTGGTGTCGGCCTATGGTGGCAGCAAGAAGCGTCCATAGCAACAACCATAATAACAAAAGTAATCCGATAAAAGTGAACTAAAAAGATCATACATCTGAAAGAAGTGCTTCCAAGTTGATCAAAAACACATTTAAATTTCCTATAAGAATTAAATGAATGTCCGCCAAGAAATCTGGATGAGAACAGCCTGGATTACAACATGATCGAAGTGAACCCAGTTTTATTGTAGAAGGCATGTTTCATCTCCCCTCAGCCATGGAGGCCTGACTGACAGACATGTAGATACCCATCAAGAAACACAAATATTCCTATGACAGATGTGCCGACAACAAAGTCCAGGCACCTCTGAGTATTTTGGCTGAGGAGGATATTCAGAAGGTCAAGCAGTAGTAGAAGTGAAAAGGGCATAACAATAAAACTCATTTCAATATTTACCATAGAGGAGACGACAAACCACATGGTAGAGGTTAATCAAATTATTCACTGTATAAAATTTTATTGTGTTCAATTTGTGGCTGTGAGATAAAACAAAACTAGTTTTTTAGACGTTGATAATAGCTTATTATGAGGTCGGGGCACAGTAAACTAAATCACATGATTTTCCTCCGCTTTACCTCCTGATCCACAGCCGCCCAAGCTTTGACTTATGCGTTGGAGTCAAGGATAGAAGTTGTTCTTTAATTATAAATCAAAATTAAGCGAAATTTTACACCCGTAGCACGGACAGTGTTTATTTCTAATACAGAGCTATAACGCTCGTCTGGAAGAAGATTATTTTAGTTTTAAAGGACTGGTTTGAAAGAGAAACTAATTAGTGTGGATAAAAAAGAGGTGAGAGACAGCATGGTAAATAAACGTGAGACAAGCAGATGACCACAGAGGCAGACAGAGCAAGACTCCTCAGTTTGAAATAAAAAGCCAAAGATAGACAGATGAAAGGCCAGAGGTGAGAACAGCTGCTTCATGGACAGCAGCGTGGAGGAAAGAGACAGTTAGGTGCCAAGTGCAAAGATGAAAGAGAGAGGACCAAGAGGAAAGAAAAATGTCCAACAGGCCGATGAACACACCACAACAGAAAGAAAGAGAAAGATTTAATGGCAGAACAGGATGAGAAGGCTCTCGAGGTCTTAAGACACCTCTTGTGGTGGGTTTTCCTGCTCAAACTGCTGACTCACTAATCCTGCTTCTTACTTATTGCTTCAACAGCTGAATAACAGTAGGAGGGCGTTTCCAATCAGGATAATTGGATTGACTGAGCAGTAACTGGGCACGGGAGGGTTTGAACAGTGACTTATAGACCAATAGAGGTGGGGAGGGTCAAAACATCTTCAAAACAAAGGGTAAGCTAAGACAGACAATAAATTCACAGAACCATATATTCACAACTGCAGTGTAGTGCATAATAGCCAATTGTGAGGACGGTGATATAAAAGGCCAATCTCAGCCATATGACAGTTTGAAACAACTGGATGAATTGCATGGAAAATTGCTTTTTGAAAAAGTTAATTCTGTTTCTGTCTGGGTACCCAAAAAGCAGCTTTCACAATTCTGTTATGATGTGAGAGCTAACTGTACTGTTGGCACAAACACGGAAACAACCCAAGCATACCAAATGTATTAATTTTACAATGGTAACCTCATTCCATGTGCAGCAATATTTACAGTACAGGCCTGATTTAGAGAAGAAACCAACAGAAACCGACGGAAAAAAGGAAATAACAAAGAAAACCTTTGATGAACATCAGACTCGCCTCTAGTTTCCTGTTATCTTTATTTCATTATCTTCACATCCAAAAGATTTTTTGTCAAAAGAAATATAGCTTCATTCTTTAAAAGGGTTCAGTAAATTCCCCCAAAAAAACTATTCTTAAGCAAACGTTACTCAAACAGCAAGAAATAGTGCACTTCTTGGAACAAGCAAAAATGGAAATAGGAATAAATCTGGTGTCTCCAATGACTTCAACAGATTTATATTCCCCTGCTATCAGCAACACAAAGGAGAAGTCCTCCTGACGTCATGGAAGCTGATCTGTATCTGCTGCTGAATCAACTCTGCAGGGCAAAACCACCTGAAACAGTTCAGTAACATGAGTCTGAACACTTGATATTGTTATATGGAAGAGTAAAGAAGGTCAGGCACAGAAGGTTCCTCCCTCACTGCGAGCTAAACACTCATCAAAATCACGACTGTTTTCTGTCCTGGCTCCTAAATGGTGGAATGAGCTCCCCATTGACATCCGTACATCAGAAAGTTTACACATCTTCCGCCGAAAACTAAAAACACATCTCATCATGACAGGGATGTCTGTGCAACCATCCAAGGATATGCCCACCAAGACCATCACTGACCCACCAGCAAACTTCTCATGCTGGATGATGTTACAGGCAGCACAACGTTCCCCACGGCATCTCCACTCCGGTCCGCCGGTCACCTGTGCTCAGTGTGAACCTGCTCACAAGTTTGGTCAGTAACATTCAAACCAGCATGGAGGTAATTTGTAGAGCTCTAGAAGTGCTCCTCCTGGTCCGCCTCACACAAAGGAGTCTGTTGTCACTTTCATTTGCAGGACAGCAGGTGAAATTGATTCACCATAGCTTGTGCTTCTTAAATGGACAGATCGATATCCCTGAAGTTGAAATAACTTTGTGTTATACCGCGATGATCAGCGCCCGTCGATGGTCCTCAAACAGGAGGACATTGTGTATTTGTTGTGGACTATTTTCACCAGAGGATCATTGCATGTTTGCTAAAGTGATGTTGAACAGTGTATTATTGTGAGGGATGGATTTATTAGAAACTTAATCATTTTTTTATTGGCCATTGGTCCCTGGTCGATCAATGTAAAGCCTGTTGCCACAAACCTTGAGTACTGTTTAACAGAAAACTAAACTTTGAAGCACAAATTAAAGAGGGAATCCAGTCCTGCTTCCTGCAAATCAGAATCATCTCCAAAATCAAACCTACACTTTCCTAACCAGACTTGGAAAAAGTTATCTGCATACTGGTTTTAATTTCTTTAAACGCCCTCTTCTCAGGCATAAGCCATAAGTCAGATAGAAGTATTAAGAAACACGTCATTTTTACCCATTCAGCTTTTCAAAACGCTGGCCCAAATTTAATTGTAAAACCTTTTTTCTCTGTGTGAATATGACACCTAATACAAAGATACACGTTTCCACAAATGAATGCCAAAGTTGCTCAATAATTTATTTGTTTAACATTTTACAAAAACAATATGTACATAATGTAAAAACTATTTCTTGTTTGAACTTAACCAACCAACCCTTCATCAATTCAACCCTGAAACACACTGAAACTGTGACAAGCAAGTGGGAAAAGTCGTGTGGCTGGATTCAGCAGCTTCAGTGTGCTTCTGTAAATATCTCTGGCGGCATGTCTAAATGAACATGGGGCAGTTGCCAACCCACAATAATTACAAGCCTTCTTTTGATCTACAAAAGTGTTGCTTACTATTCCCGGGTAAGTTATTCAGGTGAACATCATGCAACATGAAGATTTACAGTAACATTGAAACGCAGTGGGAGTAACAGGAGCTAGGCTCAGACCACCTGCAGGTTTCTGTTGAAACTACAAGTTTATACACACAGTGGTAAAAATATCCTTCAATGGTAGGCTTAGTGTTCATCATATATTGCACTGGATTTCTCTCCTTTGTTCTCTCTGGATCTGTGTATGCCTCCACCATGCTCATTTCAGGATGAGAGGTGTGTGTGTGTGTTGGGCTGAGAGCAGGAAACAATCCCAAAGGAAGCAGGTCTGTCCAAGCAGATGAAGGAAGGTGTTGACAAGGGGTGCAGACTTCAGAGTGTGAAATTGGCTGGAAACAATGCAACTCTCCTGAAGGACTGCCGGCCTCCCCTTGGTTTCAGCCAGAGAAGCTGCATTTTCACAGACAAGCAGAGGCTCAGGAAGTAAGCTCTATCCCCTACATCACTGGAGTCCACATGCCCTCCCTCATCTCTTCTTCTTGCTGTGCCTCAGCATCTTCTTCCTCTTCAGGATCATTTCATAAAGTTTCTCGAGGCCAGGCTGCAGACCCTGACCATCCAGCGCCGAGCAGCCCTGCGTGTGGTGCAGTGTGGACGAGCTCAGCTCATGGAGGGCCAGCACCTTCTCTACCTGAAACACAAGACACAGGAGACTGTTACCACCTAACTTTCATTCACCCTCACGACCCTGTACCATTGAAGAAATAAGATGTGGTTTTCAAGGACTGGCTGCTGAAGCTCAACTACGTAAAAAATATCAGGTTTTGTAGTTTTCCTACAAAAGATATTAAAACATAATTCCATGCTTATTTGAGATTTGTGTTTTTTTCTGGATTGCCAATGACTAAAATAAATCTATTAGTTTAAACTTTTCCTATGACTTAGTCGACTGACAGAATTTCAAATATTTTCTGCTTTTTGGTCTTCAATGAAAGTGAACTGGATATGTTTAGGAGGTATATACTGGTATATATAAATATGTCTTAAGTCAAGCCTAGGTTTGGAGGCAAACATTTTCCTGTTGCTGATTAGAACGTGCCTGTGGTTCTAAAATCGTAGGGGTATTATCCTGAGGTAATTATGTAAGTAGTAGTTAAATTAATTAAACTGCTTGCGTGGTCACTCAATCAAAATTGGACCAAAACGTTCATGTCACACATGCAGAGACTATAAAATAGATTTAATGTTTTGTGTTTACAATAAATACGGCTTGTCATAGGTCTGAATATAATTTAGTGATTTGATGACATGTTTTGTCGTGTTGAAGAAAATTTGTTTTGTACAGCTGTTGTATCGTGGTTCTATTATATCGCCAAACAAGATTATGGAAGTTTATATCATGGTTTCATTCTTGTAATAAAAATTGTTATCTCCCATGGAATGATTTGTTAATTTCCAAAATGATCTTTCATCTACAAGAACAGATTGTTTTGTTGGAACAACAGCCCCAAATCCGAAGCATCAGATTAAAGAAGCTGGGATCTACTGTACACAACAATATCAAAGTACTAATGTCACAATAATCACCTCTGAAGCTGACATGGCTCCATCTAGGTCCTGTTTGTTTGCCAGAACCAGTACGGGCACCCCCTGGTTCTCCGCTGAACGAGCAATCCTGTGGAGCTCCACTTTGGCCTCCTCCATGCGCTCAGCCTCGACCGCATCCACCACGAATACCAGCCCCTCAGTCCTCCTGGTGTACGACTTCCAGAGGGGCCTCAGTTTATCTTGTCCGCCAACGTCCCACACCTGGAAGGTGGTGCTGTTGCTTTTGGCGCCTCCCATGGGTACCTTAATCCGCTCCATGTTGAAGCCCTTGGTGGGGATCGTCTCCACAAACTCCTGCAGCTTGAGCCTGTAGAGGAGGGAGGTTTTCCCTGCAGAGTCCAAACCAATCACCACCACATGCAGCGACTGGAAGCTGGGGAGGAATGTGGTGTTGGGGGCGATTTCTGTTAACTGGTTCCCCATGTTTGGTTGCTGTGAAGTACAATAATCCGTGCGTTGAGGGGTTAGTCCCTTAAAATCCCACTATCACTTGGTCTTCCGCAGTCCTCCTCTCTGTTACTGTGTGTCGTTGTCCCTCAGAGAAATCGTGTGTTAGAGGCTTTGAAGGTGGCAGGAGGGACAGGGTGGAGTGTTCTTGGCTGGGGAGCTTCTCACACTCCAGGTCTCACTTCAAAGACTGATACTGGGGTGGGGGGTTGCAGGGGACAGTCAGTCGGCTGCAGTCACTGAGGACCTGGAGATTAAAAAGAGAGGGGGAGGAAAGCATGGGTCAGCTTTTTTTCTTTTTAAACAAAGCACTGGGCTGTCAGTTGACCAGCTAACTTTTCAGTACAGCCTCACGATTAAAGGACATTAATAAACCCGAGTTTTACTTAACAACTTAAATAAATGTAAACCGAGAATACACTTTATTCTTTCAGTGAAACACTTAGGTAAGTGCAGAAATTATGAGTTCCCATCCTCGCCTGTATGTGGCGTAATAGTCATTCTGCACAAGGAGAGTAGGTTAAACAT
Source organism: Pseudopleuronectes americanus (assembly GCA_038501795.1). Taxonomy (NCBI): domain Eukaryota; kingdom Metazoa; phylum Chordata; class Actinopteri; order Pleuronectiformes; family Pleuronectidae; genus Pseudopleuronectes; species Pseudopleuronectes americanus. The sequence goes on along the minus strand of CM076732.1, from coordinate 17,708,419 downwards.
TAAAAAGAAAAGTGCTCTAAACTTCCGGGGAGCTTCTGTCCTGACTGCACAGTGAGACACTGCCAGCAGCTGTGGTCTGTAGCTGCAGACAAGAGGAAAAACTAAACAGGAGAAACGCAGCCATGGCTGTGCTGGCTTTGGTAGCACAGCCATGGCCCGATGTTACATAAAAAGCACAACGAAGGCTTTCAGACATGTTGAATTGTTTTTTTTCTGTTAGAAACAACTTGTTATATTCCAGTCCGGAAGTTAAAGCGGTTTTTCAAAAGTATAGTCCCTCTCTGTGCTCGTCGCGGCGGAAGAGTTCTGGTGTCGCTACAACAAAGTCAACAAACAGAGCTGGTTTTGCCTTTCTGTTTAAACATGTTTCAAGCGTGTCTCACCTGTCGCCGCCTCAGAGCTTCTTGCACCAGTCAACATTGTTTAAGCTCCACCAAAAAATTATAATTGGCGTCAAAATAATCCCGACGTCTCTTCAGAGCCACGGCTTGAAGGGAAGAAACGTCTGCTTCGCCGGGTGTCCCACTGAATACTGCGAGAGACAGAGGCAGCGCAGAGAAAGACACGACCAACCCCCGCTACTGACGTAGGCGGGGCGTGGGGAGGGAGGAGAGCCCGAGGCTGCTGCTGCTGGAGGAGGATCAGCCCCTGGAGGCAGGTGGCGCTGCTGCGCCCCCTCTCTTTCACACCAATCTACATCAGGGCCGTGCACAGACATTTCGGGGGGTCTGGTACCCAAGGGATAAGATAAGATCCATTCGTTCACAGTTCGGACAATTGTGACAGTACAGCAGCAAGAGGTCACTCAAAAATAGACATTAGTAATAATACGTGCAATACTTAATAATAAATCTGGGTCATATACAAAATATATAAAAAAATTAAATCAAATACAATTGTTAAAAAAAGTGAAGTAATAAGGACTCGTCTACACCTCTTATGTACACTTTCTACCCGTGACAGATAGAGATTTCTAGAATTATTAGACAGATGAAATGCTATTAATGATCTCCGTTTTATCTCCCCTTTCTACTTTGTTAATAACCGATGTGTACAATCATTTAAACTTTTGACTGCTTTCTCAAACAGTACAAATAAAGTTTAACAGTACACACATTTATATCTCAGTATCTGAATAATCACAACATTCATTAACATTGAAAAATGCCCAAAGAAATGTTGTATCCATATCCATATATTGTTTCTGAAACCAGGATATGATGTTTATATGTGCAAAACGACATCGGGATTCTAGTGAGCAGATAAATTGGTAGCTTATGACTCCATAAATGCAATAATATTGTTGAAAACATCGTTATGCAATTGTCTATCCAATATTTTAGCTTAAATAATATATAAACCTCTTCCAATAAGCTTTAGGGCTTAAGTGTCTTAGCTCAACATAAGAGACAACAAGCTTTTCTATAGCGGACATTACAACTAACAACTTGGGGAAATTACTGTGTAAGAACTCTGTTGACGTGAGTGCTTGCACTGGTGCTCTGGTACATTTACATGAGAGATGTAGTTTTATGTATGCTCATGAAGTAATTGTCAAGTAGTTTTGTTATCATCAGTAATTAAATTTTCTTATTGTGTCAGGGACCATTGACAGACTCGTTAAATAAGAGGCTGTATTGATTTGCGGAAGTTGAATGAACCAGATGCTTGTCCGGACGTGATGTTTGCAATCGGCTGTCTTGCACTTTCGTACAGTCCCTGAGGAGAAACTGGAGACCCTCCCGCTGCATTCCAAAACATTTCCCCCATTCAAATGAATGAGAAGGCCTCTAAGTGCTGTGAGATCGTCATTGGTCAGTATGAGCTATCTATGACATAATGGTTCATCTGTATTGATTTACATGGTAATGGTCTAGGGCAGTTCCTACCTTGGTACCCGGTACTCAATATGATAATGATGTGGGTGCATGCAAATGTATGTGCGTAGTTGAGGATGGGTGTGTGATAACCTATTGACGGACTGACTGGAGCCAGGCTGCAGACTGCTTGTTGAGAAGAATGGTGACATGTGATATTAATAGAAGGGTTTTGAAAATGTTTATAACAATGAGTTAGACAAAACAAAATGGATGACACACAACATTATTCGTCACAGCGCCTTGTGGCGTGTTTTATTCTGTCATTTAAATTAAGACCAGTGTTGGCTGTAAAGGTCTTGATAATAGGATGACCCAGCAGACAGATGATCTGCAGATTCAGTGTGAAACTGACTATATCAGCAACAAAAATCTTCTGGTACATGTCTAATGTGTGTGTTCGTTTGTGAGACAGGCTGCAACACTTGAGTCAAATGTCCTTGTTGTTATCATGTTACATTTATTTTGGTCCCGAGCACCATGGTTATACACCTAATGGGTTTTATATGCAAAAATCTTAATTTGTAAAGTAACTAGCTACTATAGATAGAAAATAATAGTTGGGTAAAAAGTATTTAACCTACGAGATCTTATGGTGTAGATGTATAAAGTATAACGAAGTTTCAGCAATAAATAAATGTGGTCCCTCAGATTTGATTGTAATTGAGTGAAAGTACTTATTGACATACCATCATTGTTTCTCCCACACCAGTACAAATCAAGACTGAAGCCTCCAGCCCATTTGTGTCTCACCAGCAGTATTCGTTAAGTTTGGAAAGTCACAGACAGAATACATTTTCAAGTGAGACTGACTCTGATGTTCCTGTTTGACCCCATTTAGGAACCCTCTTCCTAAGTGATGAAGTGCAAACCGAAACCAAACAGTGCAGCCATTACGGCCTACAGTCTCAATGCCTAGGGTAACAGCACACTCTGTTGTCAGCTGGAGGCAACTGCAGCCATGATGCACGATCCTACCCCAGACTAGCCTAACTGTTGTAAAGCGAACATACAAGTTGTGTTAATCACCTGTAAAGCGCTTTGATTTATCATCAAGACTAGAAAAGCACAATATAAAATACAGACTGATAAAGAATGATGACAAGTTAAACAAGGCTTACTTCTGCAAATTAGCCTTTTCAATATAGATGCAATACATATTTTTGAGTCCACTGTTTTTGGTTAAACAGGCTAACCTTCCTATTACTCTCTGACTGCTCCCAATACAGCCAAGCCCAGAATCTTGACGGTCAGACCAGTGTTAGAATCATACGTTAGAATGTTAAATGGAGGGGGGAAATTGCCACTGCAGCTTGAAATTGCCAGTATAGGAGAAAGAGAAGTAGAGCTGAGGGGGAGCATTGACAAGGAGAAAAGCATGAGAATTGGGAGAAAAGTGCAGCTAAATTGTGCAAAATTACTACTGTACGAGTGAGGGTCTTTGTTGGTGTTTTAAAACAAAAATAAAACACATTAACATGGCCACCTCATATCCAACTTACCTTCCCAACTCAGCTCCAGAATACAGCTACAAAAGGCTGTTTGCCTGGAACATCAGGAACTTCAGGAGTCATCGTGTTCAGGATCAGGCCCTTTGCCATCTATCAGTAAGAAGGAGCTGATTGCAAGAGTTAAAAAATAGTTATTACTTTCGGGAAGGTGAGCTGCTTAGGAAGTGGACGCGTGTGGTTGTCATTGTGCCAATAGATCAGGTAACTCAGGTAGTGGTCCTGTCCAAACTCTGTCACTCTTAGGGTTGAAGAAAACATTGGATCAGGTGTTTCATTATTTCTTCTGGCCTCTTGAAGTGAGATGTCTAAGTATATTGTAAGTTGATTGTGTTGGTACTTTGCCAAAGAGTAAAAATGTTTATAGTTACTCGGTAACTGTAATGTGTTCCTTCATGCTATATGAAACTCTAGCCTGTCCTGAAAGACCTAACTACTTCTATATCCACTTTTGGCCTTCCAGAGGTGATACAAACAGATCAGGGGAGTAACTTCATCTCTTATATGTCGTTTGCACATGTGCTAAAGCAGCTTTAGATGAAACACTACATCTCAAGTGATTATCAAGAGTCAAGAATATTAACATTATACTCACACAACCATGGCATGATTATAGAAGAGCTATAAAGAGTTCAACAGTACATGTGTAAAAGTACAATGTGCTGCTTTGGTAGTTGTTGCTTTAAAAATGAATTCTGCATGTTGTGTGCTCAGTGTCTCTGTGACCAATGGAGAGGGTGAAAAAGGACATGTTTTCAGATAGGAGCTTCTTCATTGTTTTATTCTTCAGTTGCATGTTTGAAACAAAGTGACGAATCTATGTTCACATTCAGCTTCATTTTGGCTCTGTTTTTGTAGACTTTAATTAAATCCAGGCCTTCATCATAAAATCTGCTTATTTGAGCGTTCTCTAGCAAACACCCTTGGATTTGAGTTGCCCATCCAGTATATACATTAAACATAGATATTGTGTCGTTTTATATTGTATGAGTAACTGAGTGTACATTTGTTTTTGGTTCCTGTGTATAGACAAGTTTTTTGATAGGTTGATCTAGTTGGTAGCTCAAGTACAAAAATGTTTAAAACCATGACTTGGAGGTCCGATGAAGCTCTATGTGCAAAATCTTACCTTGTGAATAAACACATAGTCATTCTGACAATATGTTCTATTCTAAAACAAAACCTGAGCTCCTGGTGATTCTGGTGAAGGTTTTTGAGTAACTGAATGGGGAAGTCAAATGAGTGAAAAGATAAGACGACAAACGTACAATCGCACAGGGAAACGTATATGCACACCGGGCTGGGACCAATTGTTAGCGAGCCACAGGAGGTGGTGCAGCAATGATTCATCTACCTCTCTGTTTCTCTCAGCCCAGGAGAGCATTATGTTACCTGGAAACTCCACCTAACAAGGTCAGAGGCAAGAGCGAGGGAACCACAGCTGTCACCAGTCCTCCACTGAGGCTGCAGCCGCCTGTTCACTAGGGCACAAGTCAGGTGAGTCTTATCTGCTTGGTTACTATTTCTCGTACATCATTCTGCTATATAAGGACACATAAACTCATTATGTTTTATCCTACCGTAATACTCCTCATCTACGTAATTTAAAGGGATACAGTTCATGTGAAATTGAATTGAATTCAAGCAGAGCAAAGGTTCTTTTTTCAACAAGACATAATAAATACATGTTGTTTTGTTTACTTAGTGAAAAAGCATTGTGAACACCACAGACTGTTTATTATTTGAGAGCACTTCTACCTGACTCATTGACACATACATACCGATGGTACAGCTATGAGGGACTGTTTGGGATTTGACATCATGCCCAAGGACTGGAGAACCGGGGATCAAACCGCAGACCTTCTGATTAGTGGACAACCCTGATCCTCAAGTCTCTTCTACAGACACTGTGGGTTATGGAATTCAATTTGAAATAATATAATGGGCAACACATTACAATACCAAGTCTGTGTCTTTGTCTGTGAAGTGTTGCTTATTATTACGACCCCACAAGGCCCCCGAACCCCCAAAATGGTTTGCTAGCTGGTATTAGAATTTTTACTTTGATGGAAACACTATTTTCAAGCATTTCAAGGGTCATTTTGTCATGACATGAAGCATTAACATTATATCCTGAAGTTTTATGCACCATAAATCAATCAGCATCTGTGATATCACTGTTGTTTCATTTACACTGGAAACAGTTTGGAATCCAAGCTGGGCTGTTGTATGTAACAGGATCTTTAATGCCCATACTTTCCAACTCCGCACCTCCACTCTCTTTCGAAGTCAATCTTTAACAGTTTTTATTACATTTTAATACTTATGTTATTATTCTTAACCTTACTTAATGTGCGATTACACCACAAAGTATTTTAATATTGTCAGCGACTTTAATAGTGAGCAATGACTTGTTAATATCTCTTCTAGCTGCTGTTCACCAGGATGTCTGCTATGCACTGGGAGGCCAGACGGCGTCAGAGTGCTCTGGACCGCAGGATGGCCCGAGACAAACAGCGGGTAAAAAGATGGTTTCTACAACTTTCTGATAAGGAACCCTTCATTGAGGGGTTAAATCATTTGACTGAAGATTTTTTATGTTTAATCAACAATTTACTAATGCATTATTTATCGATTATGAACAATTAATAATGCAGTTTCCAGGTTGTGACTGGTGGCATTTCTTATTTTCTATTACAAACTTATCAGCTGATAACAAATGTTGCATTATTTTATATTAAACTATAAAGTTTATACAAAGGTTGCACATTATCATCAGTCATCGTATTCCAGTATAGTACCATAAAGTTATTAACCTATTATTAAAACTCGTCCTCATTGTCAGAGTTGTTCCATAGTCACTGCTGCTGTAGAATCACCCAAAGGTCCATCCAGCTTCATTTTATCCATGGGTTGTGATGATTATAAATGAAATCACTTTGCATTGCTTTTAATAGTTGATTTGTGATTTTTAAGTAGGCATACATTTAAGAACATAAAAAAGACTATATGTCATTTACTTTGTGTTTCAGTGTGTTGGGGATCAGTGATTTACTAGCTAGATTAAGCTAAATAGAAACATCTTTTGACATTTCTTCCCAAGCTTGATTCCCATAGATTCTTCTGTTGCACTTTGTCTGGTCTGCTTTATTGTTAAACTACTGCAGGGCTGAACATTTTAAAATGAACAGGGACATGCAACACCCTTCCAGTCAAACCTGTTCGAGGCATCTCGTGAGCAAATATCATTTACTTTGCACCTCACAGTTATCAAGCGGTGCAATAGGAAGCTGGTGTGACTGGGTTACTGGAACACAAGGAGCTGACGTTCAGTTACCCTAATTTTGAGGTGTGAGGGTAAGAGGGATAGATGGGATCTGCAGAATACGTTATCTTGTATAATGCACCTTTTGAGCACTAGTAACCCTATGTAATGTAATATTTTTATGAATGACACAATATTTTATTTATATAGCTCATGTATGCAAGAATGCAGGAGGTGCATAGTCCTGCTGCTGGAGTCACAGTTACCAGCCTATCATCGATTGGTGGCAGTAAAACATACACAAACAAATGTAGCAATACACCAACTAAGGCTTGGCTTAGAGGCGGTATAAACAATGTAGGATAAGAAAAATTTAAAAGTTGACCACTCAATGCTCCTTTAGACCTCCAAGTTACGCGCAGGAAAACAATAATATAACACCTAAATATAGCTCTGTTCCTCAAACTCTAATTTCTGTGAAGTCTGTTAATTGAGACACATTGCTAGTGTCTAACTCTTTGATACATACAAACTGGACTTCCCACTAAACTTAGTATTTCCTTTTAACTGGGCTCTTTTCTATCACTGTCTCTGTTTCTATTAACAATGTTAATCTCAGATGACCGCTCTCTTCACAGCTGCTGCACGGGGGCTCTGACACCATCGGCAATGCAACCGAATCAAACGCAACACAAGAGCAAACAGGTATAACTATGGTTAACATATAAACAACAAGGGCCCTGTTCAGACCTGGTTCTAAGTGGTAAATGGTCTGTATTTATATAGTGCTTTTCTAGTCATTAAGACCACTCAAAGCGCTTTACAGTACTGTTTTGCTATTCACCCATTCACTCACAGATTCATTAAATGTACTATCTGTATCACACATCACTCTCTGAGGTGATGTTTTCACAAGTGGAAAGAGAGAAAGTTCAACACTTCATACCTGACATAGGAACGTGTCTCAACATGTGTTTTCAGTGACTACTAGTGATCAGATCCCACTTCCATGCTCTATTTTCAATTAAATACATATAAACAGGTATATATTTTCTATTCAGAGAGAGAGGACCAAGGAGGGGTTAAATTAATCAACAGTCTGAACCTAGCTCTACAAGATATAAAAATTAAAAATTAAAATTTTACTGGTTCACTTATCATTATATTGTGAGTTGGCCATTTTGTAGTGGTGTCCAAAGTGTGTACTCTTGGATAGAGAGCAGCAGGAACAGTCTGACCTCTCGTACAAATGTTAATACAAGGCAGAGCATCACATCACCAACTTAGACAAACAAGTTAATTTCTACATTTAAAGATCAATGTGTCTTTTACCTAAAGCACTAAATGTAAAATAAACTTTAAAAATGTTTTGCATTTTGCCAGGTTTAATGTTTAAAAGCCGTCCCACAAAAATCACAAATTTCCTAGAATCCACACACAAACACACACAAATGACCAACAGCTAAAACGTCATGGTCCACAGTGTTCTCATTAGAAGGAGGGCTGCTGAATGATTCATGATGGACCACACAGGCTGCTCAACACTGTCTCACATATCACTGACCACAGATTTATTGCTTTCCTGGCACTGGATACAACCTGGAACGGATTGATGACAGTATAGTGTCAGGATAAACTCAGCTACATGTTCATGCCTCACTCTGTGCAGAAGACTACAATGGTTAAGATTCTGGTTTTTCTGCTCTGGATTTGGCTTCCAGTATATCAAATGATTTACTTAACATTGCTATTGTTGTGGAAGATATAAAGGGGTTTAAAGTCCTCTGTCACTATGATGGATTTCCATAAGTGAGATTCCAGAGGGGCCATTCAATATATTAGACAAAACTCATCCAGATTTCCATGATTAAATCCATCCACATATTGTGATTAATTATCAGGTTGTTAATCTCATCTCATGTAATATCCTTGTTATGTCAGCAAGTTGCAGAAATGAGCTATGAACTCAATAAAGAGAGTTAATTAGAACTGAGCTGTTCTGGGTCACTCCCTCATTCACTCCACCCTTCTCGCTGTCTAGTATGAAGACAACTATATATCAATACATGTAAATCATATCAATACATATTTTATTGAATATAATTCCCCTACTGAATTAACACAAAATATTCATGTTTTTTTATTAAGTCATATTTGAGGGGTTTTGATATCTTGCGCTGTACTTTCATCCTTTCCTTTTTTCTCTTTCTTTTCTTATTCTGTTTTAGCTTGTTTTTACTTTCTAATCTCCTTGCTGTAGGAGGAGTTTTTAACTCTGCTGAATGTCTGTATGTTTCTATTACACTTCTTTTTATGTTTTAGGTAAAATGTCAAACAGATAGGTACAACAGGTTTAAATTTTTTCTCTCTTCTCAGCTGCTGGCAAATTTCGATTACAATGCATGATGGTATAGAGCAGCTGGTGACCATTGAATACTACTTTTCACAGTTCATCATAAGATACTGGTTTAATAATCTCACTAAACATACAGACAGCAATACAAAATGGTGAGATAACTATATAGTTAGTAATGAGTGATTTTGGACATAGTGCAGCACCAGCTTCAAAGCTGATTAAACTCTGGTTACTAAGTTGTCAGTACTGGTAAGTACTGACAACCTCATGGTACCACCATGATACCAGGTAGTCACTTCTTATTAAGAAATAGTCCAGCACACAACCTCCCCATAAAAACCACATGGCATCATTATGACACAAGCTTAAATGTCGTCACTGCCAAGTTTTATTGGTGCTGTTTTGTGGATTTCCTTATCTTTAGGTAGAGCTCAGCTAAGAACATCTAGTCTAAGTAACTGGCAAATTAGTCTGAAAAATTATAAATAATTCGTACTGTCAGATGTTGGTAAGATGGCCTTAAAATGTGGCTGAAATGTATCTTGTGTGACAATCTGCTCCCTTACCGTAGTTACCTTTGTGCTTTTTCTGTTGGAATTCAAAGCTGCATTTAACTGCTTCTGTCTGTTGTCTGCCGCTGAGCAGGTAGTGACAGAGGCTTTCTTTCAGTAAAAACAGTTGCCTGCTTGAAACCAGCTTTATCAGCAAAAACAGTTCTGGTAGGGCGGTATTTATAGGGCCAATGAAAACTAAGAGTTTAGGAGGCTAAGTAGCTCAGTAGAGTAACGGTAGTGGAATGAGTTGGTTTCTATGACCCACACTTTTTACACAATCACTGTATTTCAGCAAGAGAAATCCATGCCATGCTAAATGGCACTTGCTTTGATTTTTCATAGACAAAGTTTAAGTAAGGAAATCAGGTAAAACTAGGGCTACATTGTAGCACTAACAGGCCTGAGCACAGGCGATTACAAGTCTGTTGCAGTTGGTGGAGAGACAGCGATTTTAACCACTAATTTACTGCAAACTTTAGAAACTTTTTGAGCAAGTTGAAGCCCTCAAAAAGCCCATTCACTACGCTCAGAATAATCCTTACAATTTCAATAGGGCCTCCCACCGTAGGTCCTCGGGCCCTCATTATCATCTTTAGGTAAAATGTGAATTTGTTGTGGGTCCGGTATTTCCCAGCGAATTTTTCTTTAAAAAAGCTGGTATTTAGCTGTAAAGTAAAACCAAAATTCCAACAAAAGAGCTTTGGTATCAATTATAAGGGAAATATACAGTGTTACACTTTTAAGTACCAGTCTTGTTATATTTTAGTTAAGAAAAATAGAGCCTTATGTAGAAGTTAAGAGACATTTTAAGGAATATATCTCTCTATCTATCTTGTGTGTACTTTGGCTATCATACAGGAATTGTTTTGACAACTTAACTCAAGTAAAAGTATAAAAGTACAGGATCTGAAATGTATTTGAAGTGTATATATATCCTTTAATTTACTACTAAGAAGTTATGCATTGATACATGAATATGGGCTATACAACATTATGTGGAACATTTGATAGGTAAAATCAAAAGAAAGCAACCCTAGCATGTAACTTGCTATTCGTATTTCTTCAGCTGAAAGCCTGTGTCCCCACTGTAACTGTGACCTGAAGACGTCTGTCCATCACAGTGCCAAGGTCCCTAACAGATACTCAGTAGGTATCAGCACCTCTCCGATGATGAGGTTCATATGTGTTCATATCTACATAACAGGAGGACTTTTCTTAGTTAAGAACTGGTCTATAGAAACAAAACACATGTTTGACTATTTTCAGTGGATCAACACATTTGTCTTCCAGTCGTTGCAGTATGCCCAGCAGTGGTGAAGAAGAGAAGGAATGCTGCTGTTGTCTGATAACCTTACTTGAATATCGGACCGAAAAGAAAACTCAGTATAAGGTTTTGTTTAATGTCGTGACACTAGAAGAAATAAACCTGTGTCGACTCCACACAAACTAATGTGTCTTTCTGTCATTTTATGTGAAGCTGTTGGGTTCTGAGTGGAGACAGTGATCCCTGTTTGGACTAAACAACAGACAAGTAGCTTTTAACTGAGAAGAGCAAGTACAAAACATAGTATGAAGAAATGCTCTCATTATAAAAAACGTAATGCATGGACACTGACCACTCCTATCCTCTGGCTGTCTTTTTTCACTTATCAACCAGATTAATAGGTGAGTAAATGAACACAAAGCACAATGATGCTACTTTTTGACAGGGTGAGATTATCACGTTAAATACAACCAGGGACAAGCTCAGAGGCAGAGTCTAATTAAAAACTAGAAAAAACGCAATTCACTTGAGATGTTCCCCTTGACGTGATATTAACAAGACAAAACATGAGTCATTAACTTGCTTACCACACAGCGGATTTTCTGCATTTTCTGCACATTGTTTTATTTGAGTTTCAGTCTGGTTTGTGTTTACCCTGACTCTTTTTAAAAGAGTAGTAAATATGAAGTTATACCATCAGAACTTACATGGGAAAATGTATTTCTTTCTGTTCGCTTTCTGGTAACGCAGCTCATCAAAAGATAACTTACAACATTAATGGTGCTGCCATCTTCAGAGTTCATGCAGCTGTGATTGTGGCCTGGAGCCCTGGTATAAATCGCCAACACACACACTGGACTTATAACAAGTCAGTCTCAGCTGTCAATTGTGAGACTTCACCCCTTTCATAAATCGTCAAATAATCAAACTCAACACAAACATGAATAGGCAGGCTTTTGGCTTACACTGGAGCCAGCCATCAGGGGACAATACAGTTCATTTTACTTCACTTTTGGGAGCTAACGTAACCCATATTTATCTAAAGTCTATGGTTAACACATATATGTGTTATTACCAAATTATTCACATAAACATATTTTATCTGTGTAAGCAGCATTTCCTTCCCAAACAGTTTGAAAACAGCAGATGGATTCGTTATCAGTATAGTTCTTAAATTCACGCAAAAACCACAACATACTGAGATTGGTCAATTTGCCTTCAGTCCACAGATGACCAACACCAGACTCTGCCTGGAAATAGACTGAAATCCTCTTTTAACAGGATGTCTTCAGTATTTGTTTGTGTGTTCCATCCATCAGGGTGGAGGGGGCTGCACCTGATGTGGTATGGTACTGTTTGCTCCACAGTCGATGTACTCGTACGTCTCCAGGGAGAGCTGCTCATAGTGGGCCAGGTAGTAAACTGTCATCGACATCCTGCGGTACAGTGAACACATTACATAAAAGAATTATAAACATACACTAACAAAAAGTTGAAAACATGACTTCATAAGAGTGAAGCTTCACATGAACAGTTTAACACTGCTCTGTCTTAAATAGAAAGAAGACCAAAAAAGCTAAATTCACTGATTATCTGCTCACCACTATGACGATGGAGGGATGGGTGAAGTGTTTGAGTCCCTTATACACTTTGGGGGTTTCAGGGGTAAACTGTGTTGCAGCCAAATCCAATTGAGTTAACTTCCTGAAGTCTTTCAAATGTGAAAATAAGTTCGACTTGAAACGACATCATTTAGAATGTGCTTTTAGCCTAAATGTCCTCTGTTATCCTCCTCTGAAGCCGCGTTCACATCCGAACACAAGTTCTTGCCCAAGGGTATGTGCAGGGTGCACGTTAGCATCACTACTTGAAGTTTTAGCTTCAGTATAGAGCAACAGAATATAGAACATTGCTCCTGTCTTGTACTTTTTGCACTTTTTATCACATTAATGACTATGTTTACATCTTAGAAAACCCTATTCTGCTGTCGTTAAAAAATCTGTATGTTTACTTCTGCAACAAACTGTCTTGTACTTTTTGCACTTTTTATCACATTAATGACTATGTTTACATCTTATAAAACCCTATGCCGCTGTACTTAAAAATCTGTATTTTTAACTCTGCTACAAACTGTCTGGTACTTTTTGCACTTTTATCACAAATGACTACGTTTACACTTTTAGAGAACCTTATGCCGCTGTACTTAAAATATCTGTATGTTTACTTAATTATAGAAATGTCCTGTGTTATCTGTTGTGCCTGTGCACTTTATATGTTTCACCGTGGGAGAGTGGGAAACGTCATACGATTTCCTGTATGTCTTGTACATGCTGAAATTGACAATAAAGCCACTTTATCTTTATCTTTATCAGTTGTTTTTAGACAATTTTTTCCACTGGGTGAAGCAATAATACTTATCACATTAATTATGATAGTTATATTCAAAACCATGTTTTGTGAAGTTATGGAGACCTTTGACCACAATTTATAATCAACTTTTCCTGGTTACTGGCACTTACTGCAGATGCAGATACAGGATGTGGACAGGCAGGGAAGCTTTCTTACAGTAGTTACTGCAGAGAAGAACAGAGTAATGTTAGAGTAGTGCCAAGAACAGTGTTTATACTCCAGTAATGATAACAGAGTTAATTATTCTGTAACCCTTTTATCTTATTACTGCCACTTATTTGCCAAATTTTGTGTGATCTTCAAACAGCGTTTTTTTTTCCAGTGGTTTGCCTTCAATTATTCATATTTTACTTGTAAACAATGTATTGAAAGGGGCTATATAAGTACAGTTTATTATTGTCAATCAATTAATAGTATAATAAATAGTATTTCTGTCAAAATAAGAAGAGTTGAGATTGACATGACAGCTACATTTATTTTTTTGTTTTAATCCTCCATGTATCCATAAACAACATTTCAAGCCACTTCTTCAGGCATATTCAGTATTTTGATACTGCATCAAATCAACTGCAAGTTGTCTTTGTATTATATTTAATAAACAATAATAAATGTATCGTCAATAAATAAATAATTAATAATACATTTCAAATGATGCCATTATTGGTGCATTGATCATTTGTGGCAGTGAGAAGAGCATTACACCCAAGTCATCTGGCCTGAGCTAAGTTTTTGAGTTATCATCATCAAGAAAGTGGCAGGAAATTGTGTAATGAACATTGTTACAAGCATGTATGCTGTCAGGCTGCCACCATTTAAAAAAAATGTTTTGGAGGGCAAGCCTTTTAAAAAGGGAATGGGAGACAGACCGTGATCATGAGTCTTAGACCTTGGTTGATTGGCAGGGAACAGAAAGTGAACACAAAGATAAATCTATTACATTTACAGAATGGAAACCCCAGGAGTGATTTCTCGATATTCACACCAAACCAGTCTTTATTGAGAAAAAGTCTCTGATTGATAACCCTATGTGCTTGAGAGAATTTTACTGTTACACAGACAACTCACCTCAAACCAGGGTCCGAGAGCTGGATGGGGATCACGAACGAATACTGGGAGGTGAGAAAGAACCAGAGGTCATCACACTGTTTTTAAAGGCATGCCAATTGGAAATCATACTTTTTCAATTCTATCGGCAACAAGACTATCATCCAACTTGCCAGCACAATTTAACCAGCATGCTGCAGTATGTGGATTTGCAGATGTGATGAAAGTGTTTGTGATAAGGATGTTAATGACTGTTTTCAGCTACATGATGCTAGCTGTTTCTGTGAGGTGGGGATATCTCACCGTTGTGGTGGACAGAGGTTTGACTGAGGTGACGTTCTCAATAGACACTGTTCCCACAACCGTGTCAAAGTTGAGGGCCTGCACTGACAGATTATAGGTCTGCACTGTCGCAAAGTTGTTGTTGGTGATGTTCAATACATGCTGTAAGGGGAAAAGAAGTTGTGACTGATAAACACTACGATTAATCAAAGCAGCTGACATTATTATTGTTGATCATGTTTATTGTCCTTTAAGTGTTCCTCCATTTACATAGCGTTTTATATGGTCTTCTGCATTACAACAAACTGGTTGACTGGAGCGGAACAGCCTGTCGTAGCTGCCGATTATACTCATGCCTAATCTCCACTTGTCTTTACACTGCACTGGAAACGCAGGCACCTGGAAAAAAGTTCCAGGTACTTTTAATTGAAATAGGGCCTTTATTAACATTTCTACCTACCGTGATGTTAATGAGGACGTTGTTCTTGGTGAAGTAAACAAAGGATGACTTGACAGCTACTGAAGACAGCAGGACAGCGCGAGGAAAGAGGAAGAACAGCACCACGGCACTGACCAGCAGGCACACACCAACAGACACAGCAACATATAACTTCCTGGGATAGAAGGAAATATCAGCTATATCAAGTTCATACAGTCCAATTAAGTTTTATATTTTCAGGTTAATCAGCTGTGTGAAGCATTTGCTTTCTTACGTGTGTCTAGGCTTCAGCCTCTGGTCGGTACAGGAGATGACAGCCACCAGCTTGCTCTCCTGACCTATAACGTGTATCAAGGTTTCATAAGATTCAACTAAAAAGAAGGGAATATATCTGTCTTTGTCTCTGCATACAGCTCTATGCCAGGCCGCCATAGTCTAGGTAACGTATGGTGAACACTGCACAAACTGTCATGTGCGACATAAAATTAACGCATAAAATTCAGATCTTTACAGATAGTGTCTTGTCTTGTAAAGTATCCTGTGTAATCGCTAACAGCGGCATTGTAACATGTTTATCACCTCGTGGGAATATTTGTGCTTGACATGCTATCACAGATTCTTAATTCTAAACCTTCCTGTTTTGAATTGGCTGTTTACTCTGCCTGTGGTAATGCTGGCTGCAGCTTTCTTTCTGAAACAGTAAAAGCGACCTGTAGTAATCGAGCCGCGGCAAGAAAAGACCTTCTGCAGGTCTCACTCCACAGAACCCTGAAGTTAAGACCTGCTGCTGCAACAAAGAGCTGTTCTCCTGCTTGTTCAAAGTTCAGTGAAGCTCAAAGTATCAAGGACCCGGAATTGGAGAGTGATTTTTTTTTCCCCCAGTCCCAGTCACCGCTTCTGAGGCACCTGTTTATTCAAAATGTATTCATAGAGAACCAAATTCGACACTGCGCCTAATGCACATGCCAAGAGTGAAGCCTATACGATAATAAGATCTCAAAGTATACAGTATATGTTCCATATACAGATTTCTGGACTTAGTTAGTTAGTTAGTTAGTTAGTAAGTAAGTAAGTGATTAAGTAAGTAAGTGAGTAAGTAAGTAAGTAATTAAGTAAGTAAGTAAGTAGGTAGGTAGTTAGGTAGGAGCGTACATATAGTGCATCCGGAAAGAATTATTTTTCCAAATTGGTTTATGTTACAGCCTTATTCCAAAATGGATTCAATTCATTTTTTTCCTGAAAATTCTACACACAATACCCCATAATGACAAAGCTGATAAAGCTTGTTTAAACTTTTCCACGTTTTCATTTTAGGGCATTGTGTGTAGAATTCTAAGAACAAAAATTGAATCCATTTCGGAATAAGGCTGTAACATAACAAAATGCAGAAAAAGCACTGTGAATACTTTCCGGATGCACTGTATGCTGTGTTGGACAATGTGAGCACATAACTTGTTGTTTTATAATACAAATTAAATAACTTGATGAATCAGTTTATATCGTCTCATTCAACACATTACATAAACATTATCTATCCTCTACATGTGATGTGACAGTATCATTATTCTGAGGCATTTCAAGATTAAACCACAGGTACAAAACTGCAAAGCTGGACAGAAGTTTCATGCCACCTCAAAGATGAAAGAACAGACATCTGCAGATGAAATAACACAGTGTATGTGTCCTGCTGCCTTTACATGGCTGAAGGTACTTGAGGGATAATTTCATCGTATAGTATAAAGCAGTGGTGAAACGCCATACCAATAATATAACTTTATATAGCAATGCAGTCCACACTATTGTTCAATACCTCTGCGTATACGTCCAGTGCCCTGGCAGCTCGGACAGGGAACAGTCTCTCCTGAGCTGCATCTCCTGCTGGAGTTCCGCCTCTTAATGTCATCATTCTCAATTATTGGTTGCTGGTCACGGTCTTGGCAGCTACCTCCATTTCCTGCATTAGATATGCTGGGAGCAGCCCCCATACCTGAATAAAGAGGAACATTTCAGGTACTAGGGCAAAACCTGGGTGAACTCCTGGCAGAAAGAAATGTTGGATTTAGGTTGTATTAGCTGTATTTCAAGGAAAAATTATGGAAGCAAATTTGTTATTTGGTGACATACAACATTTAGTTCTCGAAATACACTTTAGATAAATATGGAAAATTTACGCTCTAAACATTAAAAATACTTTTACCTTACAGTACTATAATTTGTATTTTTTTCCATTTTTATCTAAATCAACCCTTTTAAATTTGTTCCTTATAAAATTATTACTTTCTCTTCTTAAATTATTACAGCTATTTCAAAACATTATTCTTTTGTAAATTTATGCCATCACAATATTATAATTGATTTTTAACAAACACACACACACACACACACACTTAAAATAAAATGAACACGCAACAGAGTCCACTTGACCCCTCAACCGCTTGACCTCCCCTTGAATATTGTAGGTGTCAACCTAACTTTATAAAGTGCCTTAAGGTAATGTATGTTGTGATTTCCGGCTATTTAAGTAGAATTGAATTGTTCTGAACTAAATACTTATAATAATCAATGTTGTAAATATTTTTAAGGCTTAAATATGGCTCTTCTTAATGCCTCCAGTCAACGTCATCATGATAATACACTGGTTTTCCCCAATGCAAAGCAACACAGAGCTAAAACTATAGTAGGTACACCAACCTCCCTTTGATTAGGGGGGGCTAGGTAGTTGCAGCCCATGTAGGTGAGGATGAGGGGTCGTTTGTGAAACAAGAGTCTTAAGTAGAGTCCCTTCATTTGTATGTCAAACCAGAACTAACCAGATCAAATGTAATCATGGATGTGAACCATGGTTCAGACCATTTTTGACTTTTAGGTGTGAAACACTCAAAAGCCGTTTTCAGACATGACCCGCAGATAAAGTCTGGAGAGTGGGCCCAGAGTTAATGAGGAAATATCTTCTGCACCATTGTCTGATGATGATGTTGATGAAGACTGAATAAAAGAACTAATCTATGAGCAGCAGTAACTTGAATAAATGCGTTTATTATTAAATTGTTTTGTTTGAAGACTTTTGGTCTAAGCATCATCTATACAGTGATATAAGTGATCAGGGATTTAGGTGACGTAAAAATTGAAGTAGGAACCACAACCCTGATTTGAGTTTAACAACAGCCCTTACTTATTGTTAAACTGTGTAAATGTTTATTTCTTCGCCAACAAACTGTGTCACTGAATACACTTGTACCTGGCGATAGAGCACACTTACCCTTCAGTGTAGATACGATATGACATCTGAGCTACGCACTTTATTTTTGTGTCATTGAAGCTGCCACAAAAACAAACTCAGCTTCACAGAGAGTGTTGCGAAGAAGGCAGCGAGGCTTTCAGGAGGAAACACGTCACGTACCCTTCACTGTGCACAACAGTTGACTCAAGTCCAGTTTCTGCTACAAGTCTGTTAAACACGTCGGACTCTCATTTCCCCTTTGGAGCCGTTGCTCTCGCTGTTGTCACCTACCTCAGAGATGAGCTTCAAACTGTTCACAGGGTTTCCATCTTCATGCTTTGGTATGTGTATTACTCTTGTTGTCTTGTTTCGTGTTGTGCGTATGTGTTTGGGCATGGACACAGACACCCGACCCCGTAACGCCCAACGGAACACACAAAGCCACTTCCTGTGACAGCTTTCAAAGTAAAGCTTTCATTGATATCACTTTTTAGTCTGTCCGCTGCAGCAGGCAGTATAGTAATAAATGGCCAAGGTACTTTATTTTATATCCCAGTAAAACTGCAATCTAAAATAAAAAATATGAATCATGATTTAAGCCTATTTATGACCTTGCAGCCATTTTGTACGCTTTGGACCAGTTTGAAAATACCACGTTTCAATTGATCTATTGATGATTTTCCCATTTCTGACTGAGCTGATACACAAAACCCTCCCCCAAAAAACAACAACATATAAGCCAATTTTAAAGTGCAACAGACTGTCCTAACTTGAAATACCCAAAATTCAATTCCGCTTTTATTTTGAAATTCAAAGCTCACCATACTTCCGGTTCAACTAAATAAGGAAAACTTGGCTCTACCATTAGTCAGCTCTTTTTATTGGACCTGAGCAGAGCTTCACAGACTGGAAGCCTGCTTTTTGTAGTACCAGTTAAAGTTGTCCCTCCAAGATGAACCATGACGATAATCCCCTTCTTGCCCCCGTACAGTTCATACTTCTACAAATAGGACATCCTGTGCTACATCACAGTTCTGGTTTCTTATTTGGGCCCGAACACCAATTTCGTTGGGAGGCCCTAGTGAAATGGAAAAGATTATTATTATTATTCAGGAAATAGAATGGGCTTTTTGAGGGCTTTCCCATGCTCAAAAAGTTGCTAAACTTTGCAGTAAATTAGAAAGTGGTGAAAATTTACGTATTCTGGAGTATTTGTAAATGGGCGTGGCAAAAATGGCTCAACAGCGCCACCTGGAACCCAGCCCCCAGGTTTCCACATAACTGATTTTCACCAAAATCTAGGGAAAGGTGTATCGTGACTAATCATAGAAAAAAGCCTCAAGGAGCATTATGAAAAATTAACAGGAAGACCGCCATTTTGGATTTAGTGGCCATTTGGGTCATATTCCATATTTTTACTTTGATGTAGTTGTTGTAGAGCTTTCATCAGATCAAGTTAAGTCATCACAAAGAGATGGAGATCTAAAACCAAAGTTTAATGAAAAGCCATCAAAACACGAGCTTCTGTATCTCAGACACAGTGATGCCACAGTTACTTTGAAAAAGTAACTTAGTTAGATTACAAGTTACTTGATTATAAAAGTAACTTAGTTAGATTACAAGTTACTTTATTTTAAAAGTAACTAAGTTAGATTACAAGTTACTTTATTAGTTACAATCAGCAGCTGCCGACAACACCTCCGCCGTCTCAAAATAGAAATGAGAACCGGTTTTGCCAACACTCACTTTATTAGTGCCCCCGCGCGACCGGAGGGTTCCTCCAGCGGGCGCCGTAGCTGAGGTGATCCGCCAGAAGGGACAGAGACGCGTCCAGAGTCGCTGCCGCCGCCGCCGTACCCGGTCCCCTCCAACCGTCCCCTCCAACCGGTCACCCGCCTTCTGCACCGGCGACGGACACCGACCCGCGGCCCAAGAGAAGGAAAGCCCCCACACCAGTGACGCCGTGAGACGCCGCGGACGAGGACAAAAAAAACATCGAGGCGTGCCGCACACCGAGCCACCGGCGGCGTGGAGAGGAGGGCGACTGCTCCCCCAGCCGCGGCACGTGCCCAGCGGTTTAACCACAAATACCCAAATAGTAACGCACAGTGACTTGGACAAGTAACTTTAATCTGATTACTGGTTTGGAAATAGTAACGCGTTAGATTACTCGTTACTGAAAAAAGTGGTCAAATTAGAGTAGCGCGTTACTAAGTAGCGCGTTACCGGCATCACTGCCTCAGACATATTTGGTCTGATCGAGTCAAAACTAGACATGTGGGACAAGAGTCGCGACCTGAAGACATCTATACAGGAATGGTGACTTAAAATCATAGCGCCTCCAGGTGGCAGCAGGAAATGTCTTGTTCTTTTTAAATTTCACCCTGACACAGTATGCTTGTTGCAGACAGAGTACCAAAGGAGATGTGTTGATAGTAACATTTAAACCAGGATGCTGTGCTCTCAACGCATACTGCATGTGACTATGCAGTATTCTTTCATTAGCAAAGCTCATTCAGGACAACAGCTGGAAGCTGGAGTGCAGCTGTTTGGTCAAAGCCATGGAAAAACTGTAGTGATACTGATGTGTTATGTATTTTCATTTCCCAGGTTTGTGCTGCAGAAAGATGGCAATATAGTATGTTGGGCAGGACTGCCTGAAAAACCCCTGTAGTGTCCATGTTTAATTCATTTTCATGCCAGTGTTTTGTGTCAAAATGCTAAAAGTGTTTTTGAAGATACAGAAGGGACACGTACTTGAATTTCATGTTGAATAAAACTTAAGGAGGACTAATTTGTGTTGGTTTTGAATTCTCTTGCATTTTCATTAACCCCAGTTCTTATATCACTTTTTGTGTCTAACTGAACATAACTTTATTAGTAACTGAAGAGATAGAGTAACCTTCATTGTATGAGAGGAAAAATCCAGTAGTTGTCCTGCTGATAACGGTGAAATTAAACTCTCTTCTTTTTTCATGTTCATTCTGAAATAAAGTGGATTCACTTGGTCTGACGTTATTGATCACATCTTTATAAAACACCTCATTAGCTTCACACTTCAAACCCCTTTAGGGGGAAAGGTTTTTTGAGAGAAGATTCCAGATTCATTTACTAGACTGGCACTCAGTAGAGATCAACAGAGCCGTATAGGTTCATCTCTGATCCATGCAGCTTCCTTCTAGCAAGTTTTGTGATGATGGGCCGATGATGTGCGCCACAGGATGATGTGCACCGCAGAGATGTGCACCGCAGGACGATGTCGCGGAGATGTGATGTGCGCTGCAGGATGATGTGCGCAGCAAGATGATGTGCACCACTAGGTGATGTGCGCAGCACGATTATATGATGATGGATGTGCGCCGCAGGATGATGTGCGCCACACGGTGATGTGCGCCGGATGACGTGCGCCACAGGGATGACGTGCGCAGCAGGGTGATGTGCGCCACAGGTGGATGTGCGCTGGGGGATGATGTATTTAATCACCTATCAATTGCTAAATGTACAACACTATGTAATTTAAATTAATTAATGTATTAAATTAATTAATTCACAGCAGGGTGATGTGTGCACTCTGATGTGCGCCGCAGTTGATGTGCGCAGAACGATGATGTGCGCTGCAAGATGATGTGCGCCACATGACGAGCGCCGCACGGTGATGTGCGCTGCAGGATGAGGTGCGCCACATGACGTGCAACGCACGGTGATGTGCGCCGCAAGATGATGTGCGCCGCAGGGTGACATGCGCTGCAGGGTGATGTGAGCTGCAGCGTGATATGTGCCACAGGATGACGTGCGCCACAGGATGACATGCGGCACATGATGTGCACCGAACGCTGATGTATTTAATCACCTATTAATTGCTAAATATACAACACTATGTAAATTTAAATTAATTAATGTATTTAAATTAATTAATTCACAGCAGGGTGATGTGTGCCACAGGATGACGTGCGCCGCAAGATGATATGCGGTGCACGGTGATGTGCGCCGCACGGTGATGTGCGCCACAGGATGACGTGCGCAGCAGGGTGATGTGCGCCACAGGTGGATGTGCGCTGGGGGATGATGTATTTAATCACCTATTAATTGCTAAATATACAACACTATGTAATTTTAATTAATTAATGTATTAAATTAATTAATTCACAGCAGGTTGATGTGCGCAGAACGATGATGTGCACTGCAAGATGATGTGCGCCACATGACGAGCGCCGCACGGTGATGTGCGCTGCAGGATGACGTGCGCCACATGACGTTCACCCAGGGGTTAATTTGTGCCGGATCCTGCCAGAACAGGATCCGGCACCTCTTGGTTTTGGCCTGCCCGTGTTCCGGGACTTATTTGAGCTGGCGGCGGCGGCTAAAGACACACCGCCGCTGATGTGACGTTTTGTAATAAATCTCTCATTAGATTTTTGTGTTTGCAACTTGTGTTTCTGCTTGTGCGGATATATTTTGGTCACCCCCGAAAAAATCTCACTCCAAGGTTTTTTGAAAAGTTGGCAGTTCTGTTAATATTAAAAAAATGTTAAAAGAATTTATAAAATAAAATAATAATATTCATATAATAATTTACAGAACAAATCCCATGAATTTCAAGTTGTTTATAAAGAAAAAACAACGTCATTTGAAAGACTCGGAGTTCTGTTGTTGATGCACCCCAACAAAAACTTTTGAAATTTGCCGCATCTGGGGAGCAAGCAGCAGAGAGAACGAAAGAGTAACCTCAATGCAAACATGTCAAAAAGACAGTCGCATTTATTGTCCTTTTTCACAAAGCATGACGCTTCTAAAATAATCAGAAAAGCCTCGACAAGCGGCGACAAGGGCAGTTGCAGCGGTCATGTTAGCGAGCAAAACCGGCTGCAGCAGGAGACTAGCGCCGCAACCGCTAGCCAGCTTGACCAACAGCTAGCCAAGCCAGGGCAGGAGGCCGGTGTCGCGGCAGCAGCAGGTCAGGTTGCCCGCCAGCCGGAGCGGGAGCTAGCTACAGCGCCAGCAGTCAGCCAGGTGGTCCACCAACAGCCGGAGCAACAGGCGGGAGCCGCGGCATCAACTGGCTTGATTTCACAGCAGGATTCAGAAGGAGAGGAGAACGCTTCGAGTGGAGAAGAGTGTGGGACGTCCAGCGACAGGTCAGGGATGGGATGCTCACTGACAGCAGCTCAGTTCAAGGTGAAACAGACTTACTACCCCTGGCTTTTTATGGAAAATTCAGGTTTGGGCTGTACAACATGTAAGGCGGTCAGAGAAGACGTGTGAAACTCGCAAAAGAGTG